>JBAWJQ010005307.1:0-341240 GCA_037783105.1 Bactrocera zonata | reverse complement strand
TGAAAAAAAAAATATATTTTAAATAAAAAAAATACATTGCGTTCGGGGTATAAGAAAGTAAGTTTACACCAATTAGCGTGAAAGCAAAGAAAATAAAAATAAAATACCCCAAAATTAGGTTATTTGAATTTTTCACTTAAATTTCGACTTAAGGGGTTACATGGGTTTCCTCGGGTAGAAAACAGCCTTTTCTCAAAAATATTTTTCTCATATAAAATTTCAATAGTTTATTGCAATTTTTTAATATTACAAACATACACTATTAACAAATAAATTCTGAAACTTATGGAAAAAAATATTTTAAACTCGGCCATTGCGAAGCCATTTCCGCTGATCCCTCCAAAAAAAGATACTCCTACATTTAAAGTGAGAAAGTAAAATTTGATAACGACCGCTTGAGTAGTTCTCGAGAAATCTTGCCAACCGACTTCAAAAACACTTTCGAGAAAAACGCCTTTAAAGACGGCGCACTTAGCCTAGCTAGCCTTAAGAGCACAAGTTCTCAATGCTGTATCTTCGAAACTATTCTAGGATCAACTTGAAAACTTAGGACAATATTCTAGAGGTGTTGTGGAATTTAATAAGACAATAAAATTTTTTGAAACTCGTAAACCCATCTAACAACTTCTTAATGCGAAATATGTGTGAGCACGAAAGTTATAGGACTTTTCATTATAAACATCGAAATTTCTAATTATTATTATTTTTTTTTAATTGCAAAAAAAACCACCCTAATAACCAATGAGCACTGCATTGCAATATGAGTATGACTTTCAAGTGCAAAAGGCGTCTGATGATTACAACTTCATTGTTTAGTGGTTGTTATTGTTCTTCATGTGCCATGACAAATGCTGCTGAGTGACAAGATATTTATTTCCTACATAAATTGTGCTTATACTGTTGTCACCGGCTTTCTGAAGTTGGCCTTTACATATGACTGGAAGCATAAGTCAGCTTTAAACAAGTAATTTGAGTGGTTGCTTTGCGGGCAGCGTGGATTGTGGCGGTTATTCTATGGGCATGTATATTTGACTATATTTTAGCCGTTAGCGCCAATAAGCTCATGCAAACGCAACGGCAGCACCACAGGCAGTGGCACAATTATTTTTTTCTTTATATAAATTTTGCTCCAACTTGACTCGGAGACTCGTATTTAAATGCATTTATGCAAAAACACGCTTCGATAAGAAAATGTATGTACATATGTATGTATTTGACGTTGCGAAAAACTGCAGTTATTTGCGCTTCTTGAGACATGAAAATCAGTCCTTGAATAAAAATATAAAAATAGGTAGTTCTGCCATAAATTCGTTTGCCTTATTACTCTATTCGAACTTTTATCTCATTTTCTTGTGGTGAATGGCAGATTTGCATAAGAAACTTTATAGCTTACAAAGAACAAGCAATTGAATAGTTTAGTGGATATGTCGTTGCAATTTTATTGAAAATATTTTATTTCATTGTTTTTTTTTTACTGGCATGGATCTAAATTGGCTTTTTAATACTTGATTATTTTACATCAATCAAGTTTACATCAATAAATGGTCTTAAAATCCATATATTGAGTTCCTCAGGGGGAAATGTAAGCCAAATTAATGTTTTATATAAGATAGAAATTTATTTAAACTTTTTTTATTATAGAAAAAAAAAATATACGATTCACTCGTAACGAGTTTCCGATCGTAATCCAGAGAGGAATTTATCGAATATTTCTTGTAGCGTAAGAGGGTATAAGACCTTTATTTTGGTTATCATCACTTAATTTGTATGACAGCTATGTAAAGTAATGGGTTGTCAAAAAAGTCTTGCGGTATTTTATTGAATCAATTCGTGTGGCACCCATACATCGAGCTTCTTAGTGACTTCAAGCTTCTTCAAGTGGTTTATAACGGTTTGATGACTACTATGTCGGTCTCTTTCGACCAATTCAGCGATTTTATCGCAATTTTCGACGACAGGCCTTCCGGAGCGTGGTGCATCCATCGTTGTGCGGTGGAAATGGAAACTGTATCGGGTCCATAAACTGCACAAATTTTATTGGCGGCTTGAGATGAATTTTTTTCAATAAATTCTTTATTCCTGTGAAAGTAAATTCGATGCCATTATGTATAGAACTCGAATTCTTTTGCATATCCATCACGGATACGATTGCAGAAGTCCAGACGCTGAACCCAATTTTCGACGGTTTCAAGCACAAATCGGTTGATACTGTAATTTCACGTTCGATATTCATACAAAGTTCATCAAACGTCGCTGGCTTGTTGGAATAGACTAAAGACTTAAAATAGTCTAACGGCGTCAAATCGCACGACCGAGGCGGCCAATTGACTGGGCCATTTCGTGAGTCCATATCATACAATTCTGGCCAAAAATGTTCGATTATTATTGAGCGGTAGCGATTTCCCTTCACACTAACGTGCCGGTCTTGATCATCACGGAAGAAATACTGCCTAATGAAGCCAACCGCTCATAAAATGTACCAGACCGTAATTTTTTCAGGATGCAATGGTGACTCATGGAGTACGTGTGGATTGCTGTCTGACCATTAGCGCATATTTTGCTTATTGACGAAGCCATTCAGCCAGAAATGAGCCTCATCGCTGAAAATGATTTTTCGATGAAAATCTGGATAATTTTCGAGAAGTTGCTTTGCCACGAATATGCGACAATTTTGGTAATCACACGGCTTCGATTCTTTCGTTAATTTGTTGTTGGAAGGATGTACATAGGCCAAGATCTTTTCGCAAAATTCGCCATAATGACGTCATAGAGATGCCCAACACTTGAGAAGGATGTGTGAGAGAACTGATTTGGGCCTTCCTCAATTGATGGGATGATATTCTCGACACAAAGAAACTTGAAATCATGGGTATGATCACGTGGAAATTTTTAGAGACCCCCCATATCGTCAGCTCATAATTTTTGAAATTTTTTACTTTTTTAGTTTTTAATTTTTTTCTCTACTCTTCTAAAATTAACAAATAACTAGTAAAAAAATGGATAGTAAAAATATTAATTGCCTTTTTTTACGACACTTTAAAAATTATCTGAAATTCATGCTTCTAGACTAGAATACCCCCTTAAAGTTGAGGCCACTGGCTCTGAATTTCGGTAGTAAATTTTAATAATTTCGACTCGTTGTTGGATCGCACATGGCTATATTGATTATAAATATTTTTTATTAGGTCTTCGACTTTTTCTTTTGGGAATTAAAAATTAGTGACCAACTTACCACACCCTATTCATGGCATAAGAGTATAAAGTTTTGATTTGTTGGGAATAACAACTGTGATACTATATGTATTGTAAGAAGAAATAATAAAATGTCGCCAATTTGCTGTAAGGCACTGTAGTTGTATGTAATCTTCTCTATAAAAAAGCGATGACATAAATATCGGTGCATGACATCAATTAAAATCGATTAACAATTAATTGTGAACTTCGATTGAAATCAAATGCTTATGGCCAACATATACAGTGCTAAAGGCTTAAGAATGTACTTCCATTTATACGTACATAACAACGCTTTATTTAATGGACATTAAAAAAATATATTGAAGATATTCAAAGATTAATTTAATAGGCTAGTCATTCGCTATCATAAAAATCCAACAAAAGCCTGGAAGCGATTTAAAATTGTAAAGCACATTTAAGTGCTCAGCGCAGCAGCCTAGTGACTCATGGGGCTCTGCTGATCGTGGCTTTAAAGCTATTTTTATAGCAGAGGATCTTTTCTCCCGCACACAATGACAAATATATGAGTATCTTTCCGACATAAGCAGACTTTTTATATGGAAAATGCTCTTGGCAGCTAGAATCTTTATAAAATGAACTACTGCTCTCTCCCGCAGTCGCTCTCTTTGTTAAAACGAAGTTATTAACTTACTAATTAGTGTAAATATTATAAGAAAAGTTGACGAACTAATGATATTATGAATATTAATGAAAAGGCACAGAAAGTTTTTATATACGCCACATTATTAGCGTCTTCAGGTCTGCTCTTGTAATTATTTTACGAAAATTAACAAACTACCAGCCGTGTAGCTTTCGAGCAAGTAAAACAAAAGTGTGTTAGCTTAATTAACCAAATATAAAATGTAAGTGAAAAGGTACGCACTTCACCTATGATGCTTCAATCTTAATTATTCAAAATGGGGCAAAGAGTTTAGCGCCTGAGCTGTGAGTAATTACCGTTAACAAAGACTGTATTAGTAAGAAAAATAATATGTAGAGCGGCTTCAATGTCGCTAATGACATACGACATGACTTATAAGTATGGTAACGACGTAAGAAAAAGTTACGGAAAAATGTGAGCAAAGTAAAGCAAACAAAACTCAGCCATTTAAGAATATAGAAAAAATAGCCGACAAGAAAAAATTATAGTAATTATTGATATCAATGTATGCGTATGCAAACACACATCGACGGGTAGCAAAAAGTTTCAAGTGAAAGGTGGTAACTGGATTGGGAGCAAAAAATCTACATAACAACAATAGAATGGCACGCAAGGTCATTTATGCGGCGACGATTACGTCTTTGTTAATGACCGCAGCACTTAGAAAAAGCTTAATTTTTTTTTCAAACCAAAAAACAGTTACGTTTACCAAACAAAAAGCTAGAATTTTTTATTTAATTACCACAGAAAGTTTTCACTGCTCACGTATCGCGTGACAAACGTCTGCATTAGATATGTATGACGAGCGCAAATCCTTGAACTTTTCACATACTTTCGATAGTTTTAATGCCATTTTCCAAGCAAATATGTAAGTGGTACGATATATACTATATACATATGCCAGTATTTAGCAACTAACAATGCACTTATATATATAATGCGCAGCTGAGCACGCAAGAAAGCAGTCGGCAGCATCCATTGTTGCTTGTGCGAAACTATCCGTAGCCTAACCTAGCTTTTTGCTATACTTTTTTTGGTCGTCGGTGCTTGGCAATATGCGTTGGCAAACAAGTGCTAGCATTATTATTTTTGCTTTGGCTTATGTTGTAGTTGTATTTTTTTGCATTCTTATGTGTATATTTTAAGAACAAAAACGTTTTTCATTGCAAATCCAGTGCAGTTGAACAAACAGTAACTATACGAGAAATCAAATGAGATAATGCACACCATTGCTGGAGTGGAGATAAATAGAAGCACCGAAAAAGAGATAGCAGATGGATTTGCGTGCATATGCATAGTTGAAAATGTGGAAAAATTACAACATTGAATAAATTTGCATTCAAATCTTCATCCTTATATTAGTATGAACAATTTCACACGCATGTTTTATACTAAATTATTTAAATTTACAGGTTTCTACATTTTTATGTATTTATTAACGCGGTTAAAGTGAATTTAAGAATCTATAAAATGTATATACATATAAACGATCAGCGGGACGAGCTGAATCAATTTAGCCATATGTGAGGGTATAGCCTCAGTTGATCGATATAAAAGCATACGTCCTTTTCTCCTTAAAAAGATATCCCAACGTATATTGGTATATATTCTTTCGAAGGCAACCCTACATTTACCAAGATAATATTTACATCAGGCCACTTTAGTATATACCATATTACAACTTCGATGTCCCTTGGGTCATTGTGGACCGTAAGTGGCCTCTTAAGGGAAATTCAATTAATTTTTCTTTACGTTAAGGGGGTATTCTAGTCTAGAAATTTAAAAACATCGACATTTTTTTTTTTTTTTTTTTTCAAAGTTTAACTATTCAAGAATATGTGTACAAGCGGATTTTTCAAAATTCAAATTATTTTCGGAGATATACCCATTTTTCTGACCCGCATCCAAACTGGTTCGGCCGGAACGCGAAACTTTAAACGCGTTTTTCTCAAAACTGACTTTTTCGGAACGATGCCCACGATTTCTCAGGTTCTACTGGACCGACTTACTTGAAATTTTTATAGAGTCTTCTTTATAGGCTTGTCTATGGTTGGAACTAGCCCCATCCCAAAATTTTTATTTTTATTATTTTTAAAAAATTCGAAATAGTCAATAGTCAGAAAAAGTGATAAAAAAATTTTTTTTTTTCAGGCAGTCGCCATTTTGTGAAAAAAAATGTTTCCCACTTTTCCGTAGTTCCGACCATTGCGACATTATTCTAGATTAATATTTTTTTTTTTTGGTTTCAGATAACTAGGAGGGTTGAGATCATGGGCATGGTCACGTGGAAATTTTTAGAGACTCCCCACTTCGTCAGCTCATAATTTTTGAAATTTTTTACTTTTTTTAGTTTTTAATTTTTTTCTGTACTCTTCAAAAATTAATAAAAAAACTAGTAAAAAAATGGATGGTAAAAATATTAATTACCTTTTTTTACGACACTTTAAAAATTACCTGAAATTCATGCTTCTAGACTTGAATACCCCCTTAAGGTGTTCGTTTGACACTAGGATAAAAAAAAATTGATTTTTTTTTTTGTTATCTTATTGAATCCTATAACATCTCTATAATATTGCCCTAAATGCAGAAACTGATCCGAGTAATAGTTTTGGAGATACAAACTTGAAAAGTTGCACTCTGTTCGTCAGCTATATAGTCACTTTTTTTTTTTATATATATTATATATATACGAGTAGTATATAAAGGTGTTTTTCTCGAAGTCGTTTGGCAAGATTTCTTGAGAAAAAAATGTTGCAAAAAACACGTATTTTTCACTTTAGATGATCTTGTAAGGAGTTACCCTGCAAACGCAGGCGCATCTTTTTTCCGAGGGGTCACCGGATATAGCGTCGAGATGGCCGAAATTAAACTTTTTTTTAAGTTAAAAATTTCTATGTTAATAGTAAATGTTTGTAACAGTAAAAAACTTAATAAAATATTTCCTTTCTTCAATGAGAAAAAAATTTTTGAAAAAGGCGGAAATCCATGTAACCCCTTAAACAAAGTCGGTTTTCAAGATTTCTTGCGAACTTCTCAACCGATCTCAAGAAATTTTATACAGATCTTTAAGATATAATTTACAAGGTCTTGAACGAACGTCCTCAAATTTTCAACAAAATTTGTATTTTGTTTCCTTTCTCCAATACCTAGTTAGTAGAAATTAGAACGTATTTTTTTCTTTTTCTTCAAATGCGCTTGTAAGAAGGCAACGGCAATTTTTTTCCGTGGGACAGCTGGAATATTTTTCATCGAAAATTGCATAATCGTTGCAAAATATATTTATTTCCGGAATAATAAGAAGTTTGAATAAAATATTTATTTTTCTATACGAAAATGAAAATATTCAAAACAGACCGTTTTTTTCGCTAGAGGAAACACATGTAACCCCTTAAATTGCAATTAAGCACTCACAATCAGTTATTGAGTGCCAATTACATAGATACAAAGTTAAATTAACATGACTCAGCATTTAAAATCAATTTATGCTTATCTCTTTTCGTAGTCTTCTTGCCATAAATACTAATAATTTATTAACATGTTCGTAACGATTGTATTATTAATTTTTTTTTTTTTTCATAGCATATGCATGAGAATGGGAGAAGGCTGTGGGATTGCTTTTAAGTGATGAATTCAATAGAAATTTATAAGTATTTTTAAACAGTGACTAAATATGCACTTTTTATTATCACAAATCAGCATATAATGAGAAGAAAGCGACTACGACGCCTACTTGACAAAAACATATACATTTATGTACGAGTTTGAATGGAATGTGCTCTGCGCAGCCAACGCTTTGACACAAAGCAGCCCGCTTTAAGCAATGAATTCCCGCGTACTTGCAATATTTGTATAATAAATGACTGTAATATCAGTGTACGGAGTGTTAACGAACTCAAGTTCAATTGCCAACACACAAAGCAAAGTGTAAACTGACTGCCGAGCGACTAGCCGATCGACTACCCACTGCAGAAGCTGACTAAAAGGCGAGACGCTGAGCCTGCATTCTACAGCAATAAACGAAAATCACAATAATAAATATTATTAATATTATTAAAAGAGTAGTAATAGTTATTAGATTTGAAAAAATTACTAACTTCTTCAACAATGCCGTTACATTTAAATTTGCACATGACACATCTAATTTGCAACACTTTTCAGCAACGACTGCGTATAATAAACCGGGAATCACAACACTGAGTGTGTTGCTTTTTTATACAACAACCGTTTGCACACATAATATTTTTTTTTAATATTGCTATATTTAGTACATATGATAATTAATTCGTCTAACACACTGGCAGTGTTTGATAAAATAATTTACTTCGTCTACCAACATTTATCTATGCAATGGCTATTTATATGTTTCATGGCTTGCACTGGGCGTTATTAGCAAGTCATCAATATATTTTGTCAGCAAGTAGATAATGATACGCAAATAACTGAAATATGCCATAAATTGAGTAGAAACTGTCATGTCAACATATATTAAAGTGAATAACTTCATTCATTGTGGAAAGAATAAATAATGAGAGAAGTGTTAAGAAAATAGTAGAAGTAGCTCAGCAAAACAAGTTTCTAGTGTCTCTTTTCTAAACTGTATTTATTAGCAAATCATAGATTTTAACTGCCAACTGGTAATTACCAGTCTTGGCAATGTACGACACAATGAGTGTGGGTAGCCAAATACATAAGTACTTTAGTGTTATACTTTTAACTATAACAGCGTTTCAAGAAACATTTTCCGAGAAAAATTTTTAAACTCAATCAAGTATTGACATCTCGACAATCACATTCTAGTATTTTCCGGGAAAATTTTCAAACTAAAAAATTTCCACACTCAATCAAGTATTGACATCTCGACAATCACATGCGAGTATTTGACCCATTTACGGAAGTTAGTAAGAGCTTTTTGTTAATCCGTCACAATTTCTAGCTGAAAGTCTGTACTTGTCAAAACGTCACATGACTCGTGGAAACCATTGCACTCACAACCGTTATTTGATTAGCGACATTTTAAAATAAAATTATGTAAATATTTATGAGAAGTATGCAAATAATTTTGCGCCTCAGACATTTAGCGCTGGTTTATTGACGAAAGTACAATGTCAGCGGAATTTTCACCTATTTGCTAATTTTTGGAATAATCCATGAGTTGAGAGTTATATAGACACGCACATAGGGATATATAAAAGTAAATTTCACAAGCTGCCAATAATTCGAGTTTAAGCTGCTTACGAACTGGATTTTAAACAGTATGCGGAATATTTCAAAGATTTGTCATTGCGTGGAATTTTTTTTATGGAAAATAAATGAAAAAGATGTATGGAAGTTCGGGTGCAACCAGGAAGAGGTCGCTAATGAATGAGCAAATCCAAAGTGAAAACGATGCTCATTGTCTTTTCTGACATCAAAAACATTGTCCACAATAAATTTGTTCCTCCTGGACAAACCGTCAACGCCAAGTTTTGCGTGGAAGTTTTCAAAAGACTCCAAGAAGTTTTTAAAAGACTCAAACGAAGATTCAATCATGTTCGGCAAGACATCACAGCCGATTGGAAATTGCACCACGATAACGCTCCGGCTTACACCGTCTTTCTTGTGAACAGCTACCTACCAAGGCCGGCATTTGAACGCTTCCGCAGCCGCCCTACAGCCCAGATGTTCGCCTTCTGCATCTTTTTTGTTTTCTTGCTCGAAAAGGCCGATGAAAGGCAAACATTTTGAGACGACAGCTGGGATCCAAGCAGAATACACCTTGGCTTTCAAGGCTATTCCGGAGAATGCCTTCCGTGACGCCTTCAATGCTTGGAAATCGTGATGGCAGCGCGGCAACGACACAGAAGGAGCTTATTTTGAAAGTTTTGAAAGAACTGTTGTAACGATTGGTTCAATAATTTTTTTTAAATCGACTCATCCTATTACTTTCCGGACAAACCCTGTATTTGGTAGGATTTTGTACGTTGTCAAAAATTAGATCGTAAGAAGGCAGTAATCAGCAGCTTTGGGCAATAGGAGAGCAGTTTTATTCCATTGTGGTACTATAAAATTATCTTAAGGGGGTATTCTAGTCTTGAAATTTAAAAACATCGAAATTTTTTTTATATTTTCAAAGTTTAAATATTCAAGAATATGTGTACAAGAGGATTTTTCAAAATTCAAATTATTTTCGGAGATATAGGCATTTTTCTGACCCGGCAACCAAACTGGTTCGGCCAGAACGCGAAACTTTAAACGCGTTTTTCTCAAAACTGACTTTTTCGGAACGATGCCCACGATTTCTCAGATTCTACTGGACCGATTTACTTGAAATTTTTATAGAGTCTTCTTTATAGGCTTGTCTATGGTTGGAACTAGCCCCATTCCAAAATTTTTATTATTATTATTTTTAAAAAATTCGAAATAGTCAGAAAAAGTGATCAAAAAAAATTTTTTTTTCAGGCAGTCTCCATTTTGAGAAAAAAAATGTTTCCCACTTTTCCGTGGTTCCGACCATTGCGACATTATTCTAGATTAATAATCTTTTTTTTTTGGTTTCAGATAACTAGGAGGGTTGAAATCATGGGCATGGTCACGTGGAAATTTTTGGAGACCCCCCACTTCGTCAGCTCATAATTTTTAAAATTTTTTACTTTTCTTAGTTTTTAATTTTTTTCTGTACTCTTTAAAAATTAATAAATAACTAATAAAAAAATGGATCGTAAAAATATTAATTGCCTTTTTTTACGACACTTTCAAAATTACCTGAAATTCATGCTTCTAGACTAGAATACCCCTTAAAACTAAATTTTATCTCACTTCATCAAAGAGTTCTTATCTCAAAATGTCAAGTTTAAACAAATACAATATCACTATAAAACAATTTCATAATTTTATGTAATAATTCTACTTTTTATTTGGATGAAAAAAATTGATAACTAATGACATGCAGATAAATTGTTTCCCCACACTATTTTCTAAAATATAAGTATATGTTATTATGTAATTTTAGTCGTAGTATTTTCTTTTCAATTTCAATTTGCCCATTATCTATCTATCTGTCCGCGTGTTTATCGATTTTTTGCAAAAGCAATTTATTATAATATTTATTAGACAACGCTTACGTGATAAGATTGTGCCATTACACAAACAAATACCTGACATGTTCACTAAATAAATAATTAAAACAAATATATGCTGTAATTATGGTAAAGCGAACACATGCAAACAGGTCACTATCGATTAATGAATATTTAACGCACCCACAACAACAACAAAACGAACAACAAAGTGCGTTACAGCAGAAGCAAAAACTCTAAAACGTACTCGTATATGGTAATTACGATTAGGCAAGGTCGGAAATGCCGTTAATCAATATTAATACCAATTCAAGTAAATTATAAGTTTGAGACAAAAATATTCGTGTGCCTTTTTTACGTTACCAACTCTACCGATAGTGTAGACGGAGTAATAATAAGGATTTGTCGGCCTCAGCAAACGAAAAACAACAATAGTATATAACAATAGCAACAATTGTTATCCTTGATTAATTATTGAAAAATATGCGTGAGCTCGGGTTTAACACGCTTTTATTTTTTCTTTATTGTTCTCACGTTTTATTTATTTATTTTCCAATGTTTTTGTATGCGTTACGTATGCTTAATTCTGGAAAAAAGTGGATTAGGTCAGTTGGCGCCTTTTCACCAAATGTGGATTAGATCAAACTTATTCACACACATAAATTATTGTGCTTATTGTTATTAGTTTCGTTATTTTTGGTTTGTTTATCTCGCTTTCGTTACTCTAATACGTGGGATTGTGATACGTGAACGTATTACGGCAGCAAGCGATTAGTAAAAGTTGGTATACATATATGCTTTAGTATATGTAGGTACATACATATGACCATTTTTTATAGCCTGAACACGGTATACTTGGTTTACTACGTTTTTTTAACACTCAAAAGGAAACGTCGGAGAGCATTCCGATCTGAGTCGATTTAATCATGTCCGTCTGTCAGTCCATGTGTATACATATAAGCGAACTAGTTCCTGAGTTTTTGAGATATCGATTAGAAATTTTGTACACTTTTCTTTCTTACCCATTTTTATGAATGAAGACACTGATCTCTTCATTAATTCAAGTCTAAGAATACAATTCACATATTTACCTCCTTCACACAACCTTCTAAGCGAACAGACTGCGCCGTATAGCGATAACTTTGCATTTTTTTTTTGCTGTTCATGGGAACACTGATTCTTATGTAAAATTGGACGAGGAATCGAATGGAGAAGTAAATTTTGAAAAAAAAAAAAAATTGGGGAAAAAGCACAAAAAACGGTATTTTTGGAAAAATAAAATATTTTTTTGGATTTTAAAAATTTTTTGGGATTTTGAAAATATTTTTATCAGAAAACTGAGATTTTTTTTACATAAAATTGGATAACTTAAAAATTTTTTTCACTCAATTTTGAGGTCGTTAAAAAATAAAAGAAATAGTCATTTTTTTGTTTGATCTCAATTTGAATTGCGCGCCAAAAAACAATGGAGCAACTTTGACCACTAAAAAGTTAACAGATATTCTTATTTTGGTCTATATTATGATATTCTAAAGTTTGGTCAAAATCGGAGAACCACGGGTACAAAACCATGTCGTCAATTGATGGAATGGCCCATATATATAAATGATCAGTATGTTGAGCTGAGTCGATTTAGCCATGTCCGTCTGTCTGTCCGTGTGTCTGTATATATACGAACTAGTCCCTCAGTTTTTAAGATATCGTTTTGAAATTTTGCAAACGTCATTTTCTCTTCAAGAAGCTGCTCATTTGCCGGAACTGCTAATATCGGACCACTATAACATATAGCTGCCATACAAACTGAACGATCGGAATCAAGTTCTTGTATGGAAAGCTTTCACATTTGACAATATATCTTCATAGAAGTTGGCACAGACTATTTTCTAGGGCAACAATGTAATCTCAGAAGAAATTGTTCAGATCGGATTACTATAGCATATATGTAGCTTCCATATAAACTGAACACATAGTTACTAAAAGAAATGCACCTGTGAAGGGTATATTAGCTTCGGTGCAGTCGAAGTTAACGTTTTTTTCTTGTTTTATACTATAAAAATACCTGCGAAAGGTATTATAGCTTTAGTTAACGTTTTCTCTTAATACACATACATTCTTATGTATGTAAAAAAGAAAAATGATCGACAGCAACACAGTCTATTCATTTATCAATTTTGGTTCACATCTCACGATTTTTTTAGGTGATTTCAAGTAGGTGATTTATTTTCATTTTTGCATATGGCGGTGAAAGTTTCGAAGCAAATTTGGTTCACCTACTGTTTTGCGCATTTAGTCACAAATATATTGGCAGACTTGATAGAATGGGTGCTGGCTCTAAATAAAATTGATGATTACAATGGATTCGTTTGCAATATAAAATATATGTATACATACTAACAAGTAAACAATGATAACCTGACCGAAGTCTTCGTCGATTCGTCACTCGTGTGAAGTTTGGTCCCCATATGTCAAAAACTTTGGCAGTTTTTTTTAGGACGGGAAAAGTTTGTCTAGAGTTTTTTCTCATAGAAAAATATTGTAGAAGTGTTTTGGATAGTCTTTTTATCACGAACACTAGAATTTCTGTGGCAAAAAGATTTAGTGAATGTCCTGAAGTCATCGCAAAATTGTATCATCCCTGTTAATGACGATATCATCGAAAAAGTTATCAGTGCTTGACAATCATCATTGTGTTGGGATTAGAGAGATAACAGAGTATGTCAACATCTTTTACTGACTGACTCATCAAAGTTTGGTTCATTTTTGGGTATAAAGCATGTCAAAGCTAGACTCGCATTAAAATCCTTGCATATTTTGCCCAAAAGAAATGCTTGACAACGTAGCTGAGGATTAGTACTATTACCGAGACGTTAGTTTATGAATATGATATCGAAACTGTTCAACAATCTACCGAAAGACGCTCCAAAATGAGTCGAAAGCGAAAAAGTTAATATTCGCTAAACGTACAGAATATGCCCTGCTAATAAGAAGTGTATGCAAACTTTTATTTACCGATATTTTTTTTATCAGTCCGGGTTAAATTTGATTGAATAGTAAGATGGTTATTTGACTGCTATAAAGGCTTGACATTCAATTTATTTTCTCTTATGTTGGTACTACTATGTAGTGATATACATATGCATATGAGTTATTTGTAAGATTCGACAGTCTCTAAGGCTTGGCAAATCGAAAGCAGAAACTACAACGAAATCAATTAGTGACTGATAAAAGGTGATAGTCCAGTTGTAATATCATTTATATATAGAGCACATACTTTTATGTACATATATATTTTCAACTTTCTCCAACATTAAGCGTATAATTATATTATTCCTTACTTACTAACTTAAACCCACACTTTAATGCTTACATACATATGTATTAAAGCACATACATATACACCGAGTATCAGCCCAAAAAATGTCTGATAAAAAGACGTTTCATTTGTATGCCTTAACTCACTCGTAACTAACCCAGGTAATTCTTATTGCCCACAGTGAGTATGGCACAACAAGAATAAGATACATGCACAGAATAAGAAACCGTATATACAAGCACGCAGAGGTAAACATAATATGTAGGTTAGAAAGTGGAAAGAGATTCCAGACAAATGTACCAGAAGTAGCAATGCATACAAGAGGAAGTTAATTTTAAATTCCAAGCACATCTTAGCTTCTGAAGTACGTTTTGCATGGAAAAGTAACAGACAAAACCCTAGGCATTTATGTATGTATGTTTGTTTTTGCTCTCATATACATACTATCAATGTATGTGTGTACAAATATATTTTTGTTAATTCAAATTTTTTTTTTACAAATTTACTTATTTTCATCGATAAAAATATTTGCAAAAAAGCTTTGTAATTCTCACAATCAAGTTTCTGTTGTTTTATTTCTACAAAAACATGAATAAGTCTGCAAAATTGTAAAAAAAAAAAAATATGAAATAACCGGGCTATAATAGGCTTTAGTGGTCCGATCTGAACAACAATTTGTTCGGATTTCATGAAGAACACTTGTCAAATAAAATAGCTTTCCATACAAGAACGTAAATTTTACCGATCTGTATGGATGGCAGTTATATCTTATAGTGTTGCAATACCGGGGGTTCCAACAAATGGAGATGAAAGGTCGTATTTGAAAATTCCATACCGTTAACTCTAAAACTGAGGAACTAGTTCGAGTATATATAGACAAACAGCCCGTCACGCTCATTATTTATATACATATATAGGTTATGTTAATCTGGTTGCCCAATAAGCCATGCATATACCAATTTGGTCTTTTGCGATACCAGATAGAGTTCACTTGCTAAGTCCAAGAGGAGTAGTGTTCGTATAGGATGCCTGCGCTTGACGCGAATTTTAACAGACTCTGCAGCCTCACTGTCGATACCTGCCCCAGTGTAACACTCTGTGGGGATCCTAGACGCTTACAGCGCAGTCTTGACAGTGACCAGTTAGTATTCCCATATTGCTCCTACAATCTCTTCTATCGAATCACAATAGAAATGCTGTGTACTTCCGATCTACCGTTTTGCACATGACTTATGCAGTTACCGTGCTTTTGTCAAGGTCGTCGTATAGACAAGGCATGGGGTTGCCAATGTTGATCACGTTTTCGGATGTTATCGGACGAGGCCTTGATTGTTGCTTGGCTGTCTACGTAGACGTTAACTCTGAAATTGCCTGCAGGTGCATTAGACACCAGCTCCGTTGCTTTCACAATAACAAAGACCTCAGCCTGAAATATACTGCAGCGGTCTGGCAACTTAAAAATTAGCCTGATGCTTAACTCTGGACAGTATATTCTCCCACAAATTCCATCATCCATTTGCGAGTTAACAGTATAAATATTTAGAGTGCTGCGCGTAGCTAACATACCTTTACGTCAGCCATCTTTTTCTACGTTTACTTTGAACCTTCTTTCCCAGTGGACCTGAACCTTGAAAAGTGGCCTTATGTAGTCGGTGTTTGCTCAACCACCATTACTCACCGAGCTATGCCCGAAGGTTTTATATGTAAATTTCCTTCTAGGTGTTACATGGAAACTCATGGATTTTCTCGAGCAAAAAAACGGCCTATTTCCAATAATTTTTCTTTTTCATGTAAGGAATGAAATATTTTATTCGAACTTTGTATTATTCCAAAAATACATATTTTACAGAGATTTTGGAATGTTTTCGAGGGAAAATATTCAAACTCGGTCATTAAGTCGTCATAAAACAATAAGAATAAACGGTTTGAAGCTGTGAGACCTATCTATGTAACCCCTTTCAGCGTATAAAAAATTTAAGAACAAACAATGTCACATTTCAATTATAACGCTTGAACCTAACCTCAAAAATTGGCATCAGTTTCACTGACCACATATTTTATGTACATATGTACGTACGTACATATTTCCGGTTGTATATAAATTTTAAGCGAAAGGACATGGAAAAAGGAAACCAAGCACGTTGACGATAAGAATGTCATGGCGGTAAAAAATAAATTACAGAGATGTCCAACTTTACTCATCGCAAACAAAAAGAAAAGTGTAATAAAAATGTAGAAATAATAAAAATGAAGATGAAAAGAAAATAAATGCAACAAAAGAACAGTTGTTGGAGGATATACACGTATTCCTACATATGTATGGATGTATGTATGTATTTGAGTGTTTTTTACGACATGCATGTCACATAACATGTAGCAATATAATGTTGATGAGATGTCACGTCTATGTTTCACACTAAATAACTCAGCATTTACCGAAAACGGATGGTTTTCAAAAAGCTTGCAATGCAATCTCGTAAACCCATTGGACGCAGCGTTAGCCAGCCGCTGAGAGTGAAGCGACATGCGACATTGTGGTAACAATTCCATAGACGACGCTGTGAGCATCTGCTTTTGACTGACTGAGTATTTTTATACATTACAAAAATATATGTATGTATGGTTTTTTAGCTTTGTAAAGACATGACAGCTATGGCGCTAATATAAGTGCATGCTCTGCTACCCTGACTGTCTAGCAGTGCTTTTCCTTTGTATACAAACTTATATATAAATATATATGTACATACAAATTATTGTGCACGCCAAAGCTTAAATGCTGATACTTCCTTTTTTGGTAAAACAAAAGCCGCATGAAGACAAAGCAATGCGCCAAGTGGAGTAGGTAATCCTCGCACAGGAGGTAAACGTATTGGTATGTCAATTTCTTTATCCCGTCTGGCTGTTGGACTGTCTGTCCAATGCAACTGTCTGGTTGGAGCATCTGCATGATGATTGTCAACACAAATTGTAGATTACATTGTATGTATGGTTATATGGATGTGTGTAGGTAATTACGTAGACATTGGCCTTGATATACATATACATACATCAACACATATGTATATGTACACAGTGATATATACAACTGATATGCGATATACGCATGGGTATCTATAGATAAAATGCTAGCGAACCTGCTGCCATGCCCGTAGTCTAGGTTGATATTTCTCCACTTCAGCATCTGTTAACATTTTTTTGTTTGAATGGCAACACGGCACATGAAAGCTAAGTAATTCCTTCCTTTGGGATTGTACGAATTGAAACTGTTTGTTCTTTTCTTTAGTCGAATAATTATTTGCGGCTGGTCAACCAAAAGAATGTAGATAAGTCATAAAGAAAGCGTAAGTAATAATGTTGAATTTTTGGTTAATCCAATATAAAACTGATTATCACGATTTTACCATGGAAAAAAAACTGAACAACGAGTTCAATTTTGAAATTTTGGGTTTCATGAACACAAGTATTTGAGCAGCATAAAGTATTTGTCCGGGTCATCGAGCAGTTGCTTCAGGTTAGTCGTCTATTCAACTTTGCTAATGACAATAACATCGGAAAAGTTAAAGAAACAGTGCTTGAAAGTCGTCGTGTTGGCATTAGAGATATAACAAACGATTCCAATATCTCTTATGGATCCACCCAACATATTTTGTTTGATGTTTTGGGTATACAAGACTCGTACCAAATATCGTGAATTTTTAGCAAAACACCGCCGAAAAAGAGATCCTTAACAATATATCTGAAGACCCTACAACATTACTATGAGACGTAGACATATGTATGAATATGACGTCGAAACTGTCTAATTTTTTTATCTGTGCAGAAGCCTATTTGGAAGTCTATAATAAAGATTTGTATTAAAATAGATGAAAATGTAATTTTTTTTAGTCCGGGTCAAATTTGATCAGATGGTTTATTATGTTTGTATACTCGTATATGTACACTGCATATAACGAAAATATATAATATATATGTATATAAATATAAAAAAGTTAAAAACTTCAAAAATTAGGAGCAGATGAGGTGGGGGTCTCAAAAAATTGGCTAGTGACCTTACCCACGACTTTAAACCTCCTACCGAACTGAAACCACAAAAAACAGTATTATTAATTTAGAACATTGTCAAAATGTCTGACTCTTCGAAAAGTTTTCACAAAATGGCGACTGCAATGAAAAAAATTTGAATCACTTCCTTACAGTTTCGAATTTTTTAAAAATAGTAAAAATTGAAATTTGGACATATGGATAGATCCAGACATAAACAAGTTCTTAAAGAATACTGTCTAAAAATTTCAGGTAAATCGATCCATTAGAACCTGAGAAATTGTGGATGTTGTCCTAAAAACGATGGTTTCGAGATGGTTTAAGTTTCAGTTCCGGCCAAACCAATTTGATTGCTGGGTCACAAAAAGCCTACATATATTTCCGAAAAGAAAGTATTATTAATCTAGACTAATGGCGAAATGTCTGATTCTACGAAAGCTTTCACAAAATGGTGACTGCCTGTAAAAAAAAATGAAAACTACTTTTTGGGGGTTTCGACTCTTTTTAAACATTAAATTTTGAAAAATGCATAGTTTCAGACATAGACAAGTCCTTAAAAAAGACTCTCTAAAAATTTCAAGTATATTGGTTCAGTAGAACCTAAGAAATCCTGGGTATTGTTTTGAAAAGATGGTTTCGAGATGGTTTAAGTTTCAGTTCCGGCCGAACCAGTCTGATTGCCGGGTCAGCAAAAAACCTGTATCTCCGAAAATAATTTGAATTTTAAAAACTCTTCTTGTAGGCATATTCTGTAAGAGTTAAAAAAATCGAGTTTTTATTTCTAAAACTAAATAACGTTTCTATGAGTTTCACAGTGCTGCGTTGACAAATTTACCCGCAATTCTTCTGTATGTGTTATCGTTCAACCTTTTCTTACACATAGGGTTTATAAGAATCAAGGTGTGTATGTGTTTTCACGTTTTTTTTTTTTTACCGAATTGGAGTTTCGGTAGCCGTGACTATTATATTTACTCTAGATAATTCCCACTATCGATCGCATTATTGTAATACAACAATAATTAATGAAATAAGCTTTGCTTATCGTAAATGCTACAACAAATACTGTTAGCATTCCTGCCAAATAAAGAATTTGTGTTTACAAAATTTTCGCAACATAAATAGGTAGGTGTATTCGTTGAAAGATTTTACATAGCATTACCAAAAACAATTATCGGTTTAATGGTAAAGCTTATCAGTACACAAACTCTGTGTGCACGTTTAAACATATAAAATGTATATATTTATACACCATTATGGCTACTGTTGCAATGGTTCATTGGAAGACATATCTGCATTTTATGAAATATACAAGGTCTGTTGCAAAAGAAACAGGATAAAATATAGCAGTTTCTGGTGGCGCCACCTATTGGTGGGTATATGAAATAAAAAGTTTGATCTCTTGTTGACATTTCGTAAAAATTTTAAGACAATTGGATAACTACAATCGATGTTATCAATCAAAAAGTAACAGCAGCTTTTGGTCATCGGTCGTAAAATGCATTTGAACAAAGAGCAAATATTAAATTTTGTTTTAAACTTGGGAAAACGTTTACTGAAACATTTCAAATGATGAAAAAAAGTTTATGGTGATCAGTGCTTATCCCGTAGTAATGTGCTTGAGTGGTTTAAGCGATTCCAAGAAGGTCGTGAGGAGCTCTGTGACGATCAGAAGTCACCGAAAAAAAGTCGTCTTCAGAAGTAAAAAATAAAGACAATGCTGATTTGTTTTTACGATTCCGAGGGTATTGTACACCGAGAGTTCGTCCCACCTGGCCAAACGATTAATGCTGTGTTTTACCTTGGTGTTATGAAGCGTCTTCTCACGCATACGTCGTGCTCGACCACAATACCATGAGACAGAGTCCTGGCGCCTGTTGCACGATAAAGCGCCTTGTCATCAGTCGACGCTTGTTACTGTTTTTTTTTTGACTAAAAATTCCATATTAACCATTAATCACTCACTCTACTCACCTGATCTGGCACCCTGTGATTTTTACCTATTTGGAAAACTTCATTTGCCCATGAAAGGACACTGGTTTCAGGACATTTCAGCTATCCAAAAGGCGACGACCGATATTCTCAAGAGCATTCCGAAAAATGACCTTAAACACTCATTTGAAATGCTATTTGACCGGGCTAAACGCTGTATCGAAGCAGAAGGAAACTACTTTGAATAAAAAAATATAACTTTTGAAAAATTTTAATTTTTTGTTGTTTTTTTTAACAGTCCTGTTTCTTTTGCGACAGATCTTGTACGTCCATTTAATAGAGCTTTGAGTGTACTTTTTATTTATGAATTGTTTTTACTATCCTATCTTTTAAGTTTAATCAAACTGGATACAGCGTGTTAAATTTTACTAAAATCAGTTCAGTAGCTTAGGAGCCCATCGCGGACAAACATTTTTTATATATAAAGATATACATATTTCGATTCCAAGCTATAATGCAGCCTTATTGATTGTAATCCAAGAACCAATGACTAGTTTACATAAAAGCTACAACAGTTACCAGTTTTAAGCTTCTATGAAAACCTTAATCAAAAGAATTACCAGATCGTAAAAAAATACTACTTCTTTTGTATATTGATTACTTATTAAAAAAAATTTTTCCACAACGTCTCTTCGCTTATATTATGTATATTATAAGATCCAGTTATAAGATCCATAAATAAATCCTTTATTTTACATAAAATTGAAGGTTCTATTTAGTATAGTAATTATGATGATATAGAAAAAGCCATCCCTTTATGCAAAAAAAAAAACCTGTGACAGTCGATTTTTACAAGCTTCACTTGATGGAACACAATTATTCTCTTAGTGGTAAAAGTTGGTCACTTTTTGGTATTTCTTTCTTCAGACTTTCCGATTATTGATAGTATATCACCATAGAGAATAATTTCCCGCCAATCCCACCAAACACTTAGAAAAATCTTTCTCTAACATCAATTTAAGTTAGATCATTGTAGACGCCGCCTCACCGTGATTCGACCACGACAGTTTTTTTTTTTTTGACGTTATCGCAAGTCAATCACATTTCATCATTCGTAAACACCTGCTTCAGAAATGGATTGCTTTTGTTGCAATTCAGTAACGATTGGCACGACGGATGAATAGTCTATCCATGAAGTTTTTTGTGATGGTTTCTATTCCTTATCGATATTTTCTACAATTGGCCTTCCAGAGCATGATGATATCTTTGAACTAAAAATTGCTGGCGTCCCCCTTTGACGAATGCTCAAACAAAACTGAGTTAAGCAATCACAAAACTGTTTAAGCAATTTTTTTAGTACGAAATCTTATCTTTCTGTTTCCATATACTCTATATTTAATTTTTCCTTGTACTAGACCTTAAATTACCTAAGCGCCGATTGCGAAATTATTAATTCGCAGTATGTATGGGCACGGTGAAAATCAATGATTGCGGCACTTGTTTATTTCAATTATGGCAAATGGCAATAATAAAAATTATAAAAGTAAGCAATTTAGCTTTTTATCTATTTCCGTTATTTACCAACATGGATTTATATGTATGATTATCATTTATTTAATTTGCCATTTCAGCAAAGGCAAACAAGAATTGTCATTATTGATTTTTCTTTTGAATGAACTTCGTTAAATGCAACCAGCAAATATCACGGGAAAAAGGCAAAAAAAAAGGGCACTTTTTGCAAAAATTACAGTCCGTGACTGGTTTTAATATGTTTTTTTGTTTTGTTTTACATTATTTCTTCTACGCGGCTCTATGCTTCGTTAACATAATTTTAGCGTCAAAGTTCAATGAATTCTTAAGCTTTTCCCTATAGTATTTCGCACTTATTCGTTGTGTTGCATCGACATTAGCCGAAAGTAGCACATAGAATGCTTGAATGAATGATTGACTGTGCTTAATGCGGATTCAGTGTGTTGTTGGCAGGCACACTCTTTTCTATTGTTCATCGGTTAACAGCAGAGTGCACGATTTTTAGTCAAACTGACTAACGCAGCGCTTATAATACCCTGAATAGGGTATATTACGTTTGTACACCCAGAAGAAACCGTTGGAGACCATACACAACGAATATACCATATAAACTATCAGCGGGACTAGCTGAGTCGATTTAGTCCCGCCTGCCTATCCGTCTGCCTTTCTATACGAGAACGAGTTTAGTATTGAGATAAAGAACTAGTTTAGTATTTGAGATAACGATCCGAAATTTTACACATGTGTTTTTCTTCCTAAGAAATTGCTCATTGGTCGTCACATTTTCATGAAATTTGGCATATAACGGCTGATCCAAGAATAGGTACTTTTTTCAATAGCTTTTTGGACAGATCACGCATGAGTCGTATCAAGCTTTCATGCTATTTTTGAATGTTTACAAATTGTTCAACTTTGTTACCAAAATTCACGTTCTGTAAAGAATGTGTTTCTCGCGCTTCGCTTAACTTATGGCCAGCAAAATCGGCCAACTGAGCGTACTATTGGCAACACCATCACCCATCTTGAGACCCAGCGTTCATTGGGTAATATTCGGCGAAAAGACCACGCCCAGTATGCTGTGAAGAAAATATAGCAGCCGTACCGGAGAGTGTACACGAAGACCATGGAGAGTCGATTCGGCGTCATTCGCAGTAACTCGGACTGACGTATGGAACGACTTTGTGCATTTTACGTCGAGATTTTAAATTGAAAGCGTACAAAATTCATCTTGTGTAAGAACAGAGGCCGGTTTTCAAGCGACATCGCTTCGCTCTATGGGGTCTTGAGAAGTTCCAAAAAGATCCGATGTTTCTGAGCCAAATTTTTTCAGCGATGAGGCCCATTTCTGGCTCAATGAATATATAAACAAGCAAAATTGCCTCATTTGGGACGAAGAGCAACCTAAAAAGGTTCAAGAGCTGCCATTTCATCCAGAAAAATAACGGTCTAGTAACGTTTGTGGACCGGTGGAATCATCATTGCATATTTCTTCAAAAGCGATGCCGGTGAGAACGTCACCGTTAATGGCGAACGTTATCGTGTCATGATAACCAACATTTTGATGTCTGAAATTAAAGTTCGAGATCGGGGCGACATTTGATTTCGACAAGACGGCGCCACTTCGCATCTATCAATGGATTTATTGAGAGAAGACTTCGGTAAGCAGATAATTGCTTTGGGCCAGTGGATTGGCTACTAAGATTATCTGACATCACACCATTAGACATTTTTTTGTGGGGATATGTGAAGTCTAAAGTCTATGCGTATTTATTGAGAGAAGACTTCGGGGAGCAGATACTTTCACTTTTTGGTCTGGTTGATTAACCACCAAGATCGTGTGATATCACACCGTTAGACTTTATTCCTCAGGGGATATGTAAAGTCTAAAGGCTATCGTTTCAGGTCTTGGAGCAAAACATCACGGGTGTCATTAGCCAGTTATTAATCGAAATGCTCGAACAAGTACTTGAAAATTGGACTCAACAGATGGACCATCTGAGATGTAACCGCGGCCCCCCTTCACATATTATTATTAAAAGCAGCGCTAAACTCTCCAACCAACTTTTTGGTTCCGATCTGTATGGCATAAATCTGATTTTCAAATGGATTGATCAAAATCAAGATAAACATCTTTTTATATGCACATGTGAAGGGTATTATAGCTTCAGTTCAGCATTTCTTCTTGTTTTTCATTTACCTCAGTGCTAAAAGAAAGGCGCTAAAAGAAATGAGAGCAAAGTAAATGTAAATTATACCCAGGAGCAATACGCAAAAATATGTATGTACAACATACTTGAGTTATATTTATTTCTCTTTGGTCATTTCTCTGCTAAGGTAGATGATTTTTTCTTATACTTCTACTATTTGTGGTGTAAAAGCAAACGTATGTAAGTACTTAGAATCTGAGTGCTTTGTGCGAGAAAGCACTTCAAAAATCATCGAACTCATGCTTGTGGCGACACGAATATGTAAAAGATTTATGAATGTAGTTTTTCACTTTTAATTTATGCTTAGCTTAATGCAGTAGTCAAATTTTTAAAAAAGGTACTGAATTTTTTTCTTAACATGCATACCTACTCAGCTATAATATATTTCATTCAATACACTTGTAGTACAAGCGTAGTAACCTCAATAATTCATGAGGTGAAATTTTACAAATTCCAGTTCAACGAATTTCCCAGCCAAAAGCAGAGAATGAACTAAAAGTGAACTTTGTAAAAAAAAAATCTAACGACTTTCAATATCACGTGCCAAATTCATTAAAGCCATGTTGTATCAAAATAAATGACAGTGTAGTGAGCGCATCACTCAGTGCTGAGAGAAAGGTGCTTATAACTAGATAACTGAGCGAATGGCAGTCAAGCACTGAGCTAATGATTGGCATCGTAACTTATTTAAGGTTGGATTTTTTGCAGTTTGAAGTTCGTATTTATGTATGTATATGCATATGCTTATGCTATAAGTACTTATATATGTATGTACATATATAATATTTTTTCTGTTTGAGTAATGGTATAAGGTTGATTTAAATAGCCAATAATTTAGCCAACGTGAGAGTTAAAGTAATGAGAGTAGCAGCTGCTACATTTGATGCACATGAAAAAAATATAAAAGCATATACATATGTATATGCGTGTATGTTTGAGTGCATACTCTGGCTATAATGAAACAACTTTTATTCGCCAGCATGAGAAAGTTTTATTTGCATATGTAAATAATGAAAGCTTTTAATGAGTGAATATGTGACGAGAATATAAATCACTTTGGCGTTATATGCAAAAATTAAAATAAATACAGATATATGTAAAAAAAATGTATAAGTTAGCATTAGACACCTTCGGACGATTTTATATAAATTCAATTACCTCAGAAAATTGCAACCGATAAAGGCGAATTGCTTCAGAGCTTACTCTCAATTATAAAACAGCTAATTCAGGAATATCTGAGTAATGAATTATTACAAAAATCAAATTGGAAAGAGAAAATACGCCATATTTTACGTTGTCTTCGATATGGTCGCAAACTCAGGCCGGATGGCTGAAAATGTTCATGATTCTGATTTTGTAACAGTCAATCGCGGTTTCGTCAATTCTGTTCGGGTAATTTTGTTGTCAAAGATGTACCACACTCTAAAAAAAAATTCGAAAATTTTGATAAAATAATAAATAAGAAATTGGCGAGTTCAACCGTCATGTTTTCGATCTATTTCGATTTCTCGAAAATGAAACATTGCAGAAAAAACCGAACCACAGAGCTCGTTGTATGAGTGTTACTTGAATTGACGAAAAAAACCTCGTGGAGCAAATTTCCATCTGCGAATCGCTACTGAATCCCAACGAAATCGCTAAATCTGAGGCAGATGATTACTGGTGATGCCAAGTGTATCGTAGTTGAATCGCGATGAGTCGGTAGAAACGATTTCCAAGTCAGGATTAGCGATAAGGAAGGTTTTGCTATGTGTATGGTGGGATTAGCAGGGAATCATCTACAAAGAGTTACTTTCTTAACGCCAAACTCTTTATCCTGACTGTATTACAGATATAAAAGAAATAATCGCATAGAAGCAGCTAACTTTAGTAAATTAGAGAGAAATTGTATTTCATCAGCGCAATGGCAGGTCACACATCGAGAGTTAGTGGTCGGAAGCTCTGGAAGCTTGGTTGGAAGGTACTTATTCATTCACAATATATTCCGACCAATTTCTGTCTAAGCGAATAGTTTTGATGGTGAAAAAATTGCCTCAAAGTTGTGAAAATCGACAGTTTCAAGTTTTGTGACAATTTGAGGGGAGGATCTTTATAAGAATGGTATTATGAAAATAATCGGATGATTCAAATTATGCTAAGTAAAATCTTCAATTTAATGCAAAAATAATGGATTTCTCTTAACTAGACCAAGTAAGACAAGAGACAAGAGTAAAATAATTATCTTTTCTTCCTGAAAAATACTTTTTACTTCAAAAATTTTCACCGCATTTTTTTTAACAAAGAGTATTGATTATATCAATAACAGAAAAATATAATTACATACAAAGCACTCACATTTACCAACACTAATGTGTACATATTAATAAGTATTGGTTTTTTGACATTTGAGTTATAAACGAAAGACAATCAATGTGTCATCGTATGACTTTTATGTAATAGCCAGCAAGTCAAACCACTTGTCAAGCGCATTCGTTGCTTATATTTTTGTTGTTTTTTTTGCAATTTGATGCAATTGCAATGTCGTCATCTTTTGTGATGTCTGCATATAAGTACATAGCTACTCGTTTGTTTGGCTTGCGCACAAGAAAATGTAGATGAGTAATATGACATTGGGTGTTGTTACAAACGTGCGTGTTGGTTGAAAAGAAAATGCACCGAAAGCAAATTAAACGCACGCGTAGAAAGCCAACGCAAAATAAAAATCTGACAAACATTTATGTGACGAAAGCAGCGAAAAGGTGTACCGAACGCAGAGTCAACAACACGCGTATTTTTGTAGGCCGGCGCAAAAAAAAAAAAAACAAAACAGGCGTGGGCCAATGTAACGTATGAGCTGTCACAGGAATATCTTAGTTTTTATTTTTCTCCTTAAGCGTAAGCCAACAATCAATGCGTATGGTGTGTGCATTCAAATGCGTTTATAATATGTGCATGACTGGTAGCAAATAGAGGGGATGGGCAATGCAGTGCTTATATGCATATTAGGGTGAGTCAGGAAAAAAATAATATCGACGAGTAAAAAGAGGCTCTTTATGAAGAAAAAAATAAAAATTATAAAATGTTGGCTTGAAAATCAGATTTTCAATTTTTATTTTCAAGTTGTTGGGATTAAAAAATAAATTTAAATCTTCTTGCGGATTTTGGAATTTAAAAGTGAAGATGTTTCTAGTGAAACATTGAAAATTTAAAGATTTAAGGGGAGAATAAGGTTTTCATGGAAAAAAAAATTACTTTTTGGCGAATTTATTTCTAAAATATGGATTGAGTAATTTTATTCGGATCTTTTGTACATTATCGAGCACTGTAATAATATAACGGGTGATTTTTTTGAGGTTAGGATTTTCATGCAGTAGTATTTGACAGATCACGTGGGATGTCAGACATGGTGTCAAAGAGAAAGATGCTCAGTATGCTTTGACATTTCATCATGAATAGACTTACTAACGAGCAACGCTTGCAAATCATTGAATTTTATTACCAAAATCAGTGTTCGGTTCGAAATGTGTTTCGCGTCCGTGTCCGATGAGCGATGAGGCTCATTTCTGGTTGAATGGCTACGTAAATAAGCAAAATTGCCGCATTTGGGGTGAAGAGCAACCAGAAGCCGTTCAAGAACTGCCCATGCATCCCGAAAAATGCACTGTTTGGTGTGGTTTGTACGCTGGTGGAATCATTGGACCGTATTTTTTCAAAGATGCTGTTGGACGCAACGTTACGGTGAATGGCGATCGCTATCGTTCGATGCTAACAAACTTTTTGTTGCCAAAAATGGAAGAACTGAACTTGGTTGACATGTGGTTTCAACAAGATGGCGCTACATGCCACACAGCTCGCGATTCTATGGCCATTTTGAGGGAAAACTTCGGACAACAATTCATCTCAAGAAATGGACCCGTAAGTTGGCCACCAAGATCATGCGATTTAACGCCTTTAGACTATTTTTTGTGGGGCTACGTCAAGTCTAAAGTCTACAGAAATAAGCCAGCAACTATTCCAGCTTTGGAAGACAACATTTCCGAAGAAATTCGGGCTATTCCGGCCGAAATGCTCGAAAAAGTTGCCCAAAATTGGACTTTCCGAATGGACCACCTAAGACGCAGCCGCGGTCAACATTTAAATGAAATTATCTTCAAAAAGTAAATGTCATGAACCAATCTAACGTTTCAAATAAAGAACCGATGAGATTTTGCAAATTTTATGCGTTTTTTTTTTTTTAAAAAGTTATCAAGCTCTTAAAAAATCACCCTTTAAATTGAAGATTATTTTTTAATCACAAACAGACTGGATTAAAAGTTGAGCAAATATTTTTAAAAATTGTAGTTACAAAAACAAATATTTTCAAATTAAAAGCTAAAAAGAGAAAACAATTAAATATAAATAAGACAAAAGGTGCTAAACTATGTTAATATTTTATTAAAAATCAAATTTTGTTTTCAAAAAATATTGAATTTTTTTTTTTAATTTGTAGTTACAAACATGGGATTAAATTTTATTAAAAAGAAGCTTTCGTTTTCAAAAAATACCCAAAATAATTTTTTTTTTTTTAATTTTTAATTACAAACACGGGATTCAAATCTTTCAGTTTTCAATCCGCTATTTATTTTCGTTTTACATTTTTAATGCGCTATTAACATTTTTCAATGAGGTAATTGGAATTAAAAATTTATTTTTAATTTTTTATCTGATATTTGGGAATAGAAATTTGAGAATTATAATCAAAAAAAGATTTTCGAAGTCATCAAATTAAAAAAAATGTATTGCAATGTTAATTCAATTATTTTTAAGGCATTATTTGCAACCCTAATTTTTAGCCATAAATTCGATATCATTTTTTTGCACACCCTGATGTATGTACATGTGTACATATGTACATAAATATTACTATTATATACATATTTACATACATATGCATGTATGTGTAAGTGTATTTAACTTTTCGGACTACCTGGGCTGCAAGAAAGCAAGTGGCGATGACTGCGTGCCGTAGGCAGCGTTACAATCAGCTGCATATTGCCTTATGTAGAAAATTAAAAAACAAAAAGCATAAATGACTACACGTCACTTTTAATACAAAGGCATGTATATAAATACATATTGTGTGTTATTTTTATATCACATTGCGTGACGAGTTTTCAAGTGATTATTTTTTATTGCACGTTTTAAATTTTTTTCTTGCTGCTTCTATGCGAGACTGTGGCTGCATTCCACTGAAGTGCACTGATCTGTATTGGCGCTGGCATGAGCACCACCTTTTTTTTCACTAATTTGCAACATGATGCAAAGCCATATGTATTTATTTATGCACATCTACTTATAAATAAATATGTATGTAGTATAAGTAAGCGAATATATAGTATGTGGGCAACGAAAGAAGCTAACGGATTGCGCTTGTCAAACAGCTGTTTGTGTTTACCTTTCGCAAGCTGTTCGTTGCGCATTCATGTATATCGGCGCAATACTAATATGTAAGGCAATTCAATACACGCAGACTCCATTATATACACAATTATCTGCATGCACACGAGTATCCGAGTGATCGAGTTTGTGCAAATAACAGTCTTGTGTGTTGGATAATGCGTACACACATGCAATGCCTTGTCGATGCAGTAGTCTTCCGCTAATTGCACTAGGAAAATTGAAAAATGCTTGGGTTCATTAGTTGGGAGAACAAATGACTCTAGTCAATTACTAAAATACTATTTAACTAATTTTAGTTGTAATTTGTGTCAAGTAAACGTGTCAATTTTTCGCAATAAGCGTGTAAGTTAAAGTTATTTTGCACGATATAATATTTTTTTTTAATATGCGGAAAAAGCAAGGAACAAATAACATTTTTTTGTGAATATTTTTTTGTAGACGCATTTTATTTAATGAATAAATAAAAATAATGTACGAGTTGTATTAAAAAAATAACCAGAATTTTAGAATTTCTCAGTTTGGAGAGTAAATTTTTTTTCTAAAAACTTCTCTTACATTTACAGAATTGAATGTGCTTTATTAATAGACGATTAATTATGGAAAATTGTAGATCCTTCGTTTTTGTATAAAAAATTAGAGCTCAGAGTGGCTAATGCTTATATCCAATACCATTTGCCAGATCAACTCAATATTCTCCGAAAATATTCTCAAATATACTTACATACATACATATGTACACATTTCTACGCGATTGTAAGTATAAAATATCGATTTTTTGAGATCTACTCGTCTTTAATAAATTTTTTTACCGATCACGTGTATGAAATATGAAAAATTTATTAACTGGGCTATACTGTACATATGTATGTTATTATGAATATTCACCAATTTGATAGCAACAATTTGCAAGTCTTTTGTATAACTCTGTTATACATTTTATCCTATCTATTAAAATCCATCCTACTTTCACTTTTCAGCAACGAATTGGTCTGCATGTTATAAATGTATTTGTGTTTGTTCACATGTACAGGTAATATATTGTCTTGCGGAGGGTGTAGCGTTCCTAACTTTCGATTCATCCTCGTTTCTACGCTAAGTATTATTTGCCTTGTTGAAAAAGTATAATTATTTTAACACTAAGCTCTTTATTGATGGAAAACTTTGTATGTATATTACATACAATGTGCTGTCATCAAAATAATTTGGAAACAGAAGAAATGTTAACTTTGGCTACCTACATATACCTCCACGAGTGCACTTCTTGTAGCATAAAAGTGTATTAAAAGATGTCTACCTTGGTATAATGATAATCTAAGCCAAATACCCCGTCAAATAAAATAGTTTTCCATACAAAGACTTAATCTTGATCAATCAGTATGTATGGCAGCTATAGCAGAACTTGATTTTGATCGGCCAGTTTGTATGACAGTTACATCTCATGGTGGTCCGACATCAGCAGTTCCCACAATTAAGCAATATTTTGGACGAAAAAAGACATGTGAAAAATTTCATACATAATACATAGGTTGCTATATATATTTCTGGACTGGGCAACACTAAGTGTTGCCAGGTGCAATCTGACATTTCCATTGGAAAGTTTGACATTTTTTAGCATAACATCACTCAGAACGTTTTGTCATTTAATCGTGAATTGTTTTATTTACAAGGAATTAAAAAATTCATCTCGGCCAAAAAATGGAATTAACTCGTGAACATTTTCGTGCGATCATTTTTCACAACTTTCGACGTGGATTATCACGACAAGAGTGCATCGATGAACTAAGATCTTTCTATGGCTATGAAGCACCATCCTATAGCACTATGAAAATCTGGTACAACGAATTCAATCGTGGCCGACGCTCGCTCAAAGACGAATTCCGTGAAGGTCGTCCAAAAACAGCCGTTGTGCCAGAAAACATCGATGCCGTACGTGAACTGATAATGCAAGACCGTCATGTAACATACCTTCAGATAGAGGCATGCTTATGCATTTCTCCCACCAGCACACAGTCGATATTGCATGAACACCTGGCCGTAAAAAAGGTTTGTTCTCGTTGGATCCCGCACAATTTGACAATCGCTCAAAAAAAGGCTCGTGTGGATTGGTGTCAAAGAAATGCTGAAAAAATACGATCGCGGTGCTTCAAAAGACGTTTATAAGGTGACGAATCATGGATCTATGCGTATGAGCCCGAAACAAAACAGCAATCGACCGTGTGGATCTTCCAAGACGAGCCAAATCCAACGAAAAAAAAAAAAAACATTTTCGTTGATAAATATGCCTATTTTCATTATTAGGCCAGAAATATATATAGCAGCCCTCGTATATGTATAACATCTCAAAAACTAACGGTGTTTCATACATACAAACCTTCAGGTATTTTTTTTTACCGAAATTAGAGTTTTTCCAATTTCAAATATTTCCATAAAAATCTTCAAAATACAGAGCTGTCACAACAACATCATAAATATGATTTGGTAATGGAAAATTTATATGAGTTTTTAACTTTCTACTTCCCACAAGGTTAACGTTTAAAAGCTCTTTTTACGTTCAACAAAATGACCTTATTTACGAAATGTAAACAAAGCAAAAGAAATTAATTGGCAAATCTATAGTGAGCACAATTTAGGTAGCAGTAAAAGGTTTTGACTAAAAGAGACGACATCAAAATCGCAAAGCAGTGAGAAATTAAGAAATTCAAACTGTACAAAGTAGACGTTGATTAATCAACAAAACAAAAAAGAAATAAATAAAACAGGATATATGTACATACATATGTATGTATATACAAAACCTTAACCTAACGAAATAAATAAAATTTTATATAAGCACTCCTTCGCCTTCAAAGCTCACTATGAGGTTTCGCTATCGGTTTTTTGTTATAGCGTCATCATCACCCAACTACATGACAATCTTCAAGGCGGTGATGCGACGAACAGCTGCAGCTTTAAAAACATTGACACTGCATATTCATATTTCATTGTATATTTTTCCGTTCGCTAACTGAAGCGAGTGACGCCCGCTACAGCGAGACGTCAATGAAAGTTGACAACTAGCAGGAAAAACATGATATTGGCGAATCGTTGTAGTTTTTTTTGCGATAAACGAAACTTTCGTGCGACATGGTTATAGCGACACGTAGCCATTGCGAATATAACGGTACAAATAACAGTTGTTGCTAATAATAAACCATATTGCCACAAAGTTAGCAACAATACCAACAACAAGTTAACTGAAGGCAACAATACCCACAGTGCTGACATTTGAAATCTGAGCTCAATAACATTAAGGCGGCGAGGGCGTTCAAGCTGAAGTCGGTTGATGAGCTTGACAGACATAACTACACACATACATATGTATGTATGTATAGTATGTATGTGAAAAATGTCATCAAGTGATGTGCATTGTCTGATCAAATCAAGATAATAATATGCATAGGTATTAGGGTGAGCCAAAAAAAAAAGATATAAATATAAATTAAAGATTAAAATGGACCTACATATACTGTATACTGCATTTTTCATTTTTATTTTCACTTTCTAAGCGTATAAAGATTAAAGCCCACCTATAACAAACTGATTGGACCTTATCAGTGTGGATTTAGATTTTGACAGCACGAAAAGGAGCTGGCTTTATGCGGCGGTGTCTGAATTTTGTATTCCCATAAAACTAATACGGCTGTGTAAACTGCTTTCTCCAGACTGGATAAGGAAGCGAAGCAAGTGGGTCTGGTAGTAAGCGAGGGCAAGACAAAATATTTTCTGTCATCAAACAAACAGTCGTCACACTCGCGACTTAGCTTCCACCTCACTGTTGATAGTCATAACTTCGAAGTCGTAGATAATTTCGTTTATCTTGGAACCAGTATTATCACCAACAATGCCAGCCTCGAAATCAAACGCAGAATAACTCTTGCCAACAGGTGCTACTTCGGATTGAGTAGGCAATTGAGAACTAAAGTCCTCTCTCGTCGAACAAACTCTATAAACAACCCAGAGGCATGAACGATGGCAACATCTGATGACTCGACGTAACGAGTTTTCGAGAGAACGGTTCTGCGGAAGATTTATGATCTTTTGGATAACGGCAACGGAAAATATCGCATTCGATCGGACGATGAACTTTATTAAGAGACAGCGGCTACACTGACTATGCCATATCGTCCGAATGGATGAAAATGCTCCAGCTCTGAAAGTATTCTACGCAGTACCAGCCGGGGGAAGCAAAGTAAGAGGAAAACTTCCACTCAGTTGAAGACATCAGGTGGAGTAGGACCAAGCTGTACTTGATATCTCGAATTGACGCCAAATTGTGATCAATTCGAGTAATCACTCAAGCAAATATATATGTATGTATGTAGTTTTGAGAAAAACGTAATCAAAACTGATGAAGCTGATTGATCTGAACGTCCACCCCTTAGAAGATTGTAACTCAAAAACTGTTTGAGATATCGATTTGTAATTTAGAGTGTATAACTTCAACTTTATGTTTCAAGTAAGATTTTTTTAATTTTCAGTAGTAGCACCACAAAAGCAAAAAAAACATTAAATCAAGAAACAACAAAGCCAAAAGGGATCTTATATACAAAATATATTGTACACATAACAATAAAGCTAACTGCCAAAAGGGCAAATAAATTACATTACCATAACAGCGATATCCAAAAACAAAGCAAAAAGCAGCAAGAAAACAAACAAAACCATAAAAATGCAAATTTTATAAACACACATTTAAGGCACGCGAATTACAAATTAGGACAGTGTGGCGTATGCGCAACGGACAAATACGAAGAAAAAAATATTTGCTAGGAATACACAATGATTTTCAAATATTCTTTCATAAAATGCATTCCTTTATATATTTATGTATGTATGTTTATACTATTTGCATTGATATTATTGTAGTTAATGAAATGCGAATAATTTAAATTATTTTAGCGGTAAATAAATTACACAAAAATACATTAAATATAATTTATTTGCATACATATGTGTTAGTGAAAGTGTGAGCGCAAATGAGTATTTGAATGCATATGCATATATAGTACAATGTACATTTAGTGTAGGCGGTCAAACCGACACGCCACCGCCTACAAAACAACAAAAACGTATAAGTCAACATGTGCCAGTGAACCCGACACACACACACACACACTCAACCGTTTAACAGCCCATCTGCCGAACTGTCTGTGATCTGTATCGGCTAAGCGATGCGCTGATAATGATGATCGCATTAATACTATTTAAAGACTATTGTTGTTGCTGTGGACACATTATATTGCTTTGGGTGTGTGTCATTATGCGGAGGATGACTTAACAACTGAGAATGTCCCTGTAGGAAAATGTTTAATATGAAAAGAAAGTACCGGTTTGCTGATATAAAAAAATTATAAGCTAGTAAGGAAGGGCTAAGTACGGGTGTAACCTAACATTTTATATTCACTGAATTTACAAAGGTCAAAACTAAGAACGTATTATCAAAGAGTTGACAAAAATTTATATTAAACAAGCAAAAAACCTTAACTTAATCTGCACCGGAGGTATACTACACTTCACAGGTCCAAATTTTAAAATTCTTAATTTATTCTTCAAAATCGATATCCTCCAGGTCAAGGTCATCCTCCTTGGCCCCAATGGACATGTGTCAATATTTTTCCTAATTTTCTAAACAGTTGTTAAAGTCAATTTCCGGAATAGCCTTCAAAGCCCGTTCAATATTTCAGTTTCCTGAATCGTCGGAACTCACACGGAGCTAAATCGGCCGAATACGGTGGTTGCGGCACGATGTTGGTTGAAATTTTGACGAAAAACTCACGAAGAATCAATGCATATTGCCACGGTTCATTATCGTGTTGCAAAAACCAAGAGTTGTCGACTCATATTATTGGCCTCTTTTTTATGAACAGCTTCGTGAACGACGCATAACACTCAAATTGTATTCCTTGTTGAAGTGCACCACACTTCGATAATCGAAGAAAACTGTCAACATAATCTTGATTTTTGACCTGCTTTGACGTAGTTTTTCGATTTTGGCTCACCTTTGCTACAATATTCGGCCGACTAATCGTCTGTTTCCGAGTCGTACTTAGAGATCCAAGACGCATCACCAGTAATAAAACGTTTCATGACATCCTGATAGTTGGACGCTATTTTTCGAAAAAATTTTAGGGATTTTGCAATCAATCGTGCTTTAATTTCTTTCAAAATGATTTTCACTGATCCTTCCGATATTCTAACAATACCAGTAAGATCTCTGACTGTCAATTCTTCAGCACCAATTCCTCTTTTTTATTGACTTGTTGATAATCAGTTGATGTTGATGGCCACAATCAGGACCGTGGATCGTCGTCAATACGTTCACTACTCTCTTTGTACCAAATAAAAACAATTGCTCTCGACATCGACTCAGTTCATCATCTATATATACGCTTTATAGAGTCTGCGACGTTTCCTTTTGGTTGTAACAAACATTGTGCCAAACTTTATATACCCTGTTCAGGGTATTAAATAAATAATATCTATGTAATTTCACAAGCTGAATTGAATACAGGTTCTAAACCTTATCTCTCCATATGTAGTCGCTCATTAAAAGTGAACAGATTGATTAAAGAGATTTTTTTTTATTTTCAAGATTCTTATATTTATATTTGCTGTTCTTAAATGATTAGACAAGCAAGGGCATAGATAGCCTAAACTAGCTCTCAAGGTTATCATTTCTCGAATGATATGCGCACACTAGAGCGGGTCGATTTACAGAGAACAAAAAAGCGGAAAAATCGAATAAGCGGGAAATATTCTAGGGATCATTCTGAACCACTTCGCTTCAACAGGTCAAGGTCTAAAACAGGTTTTGAGGCAGCGATTTTTAAGGCGAAGTAGAGATTATAAGAATTTCATCGACAGTTTTTGAGATATCCGAAAGAAATTTAATAATACTTAACAATAACAGCGAAAACAAAGGAAATCGTGATCTTAGCTTTTTAATAAAAAGTGAGAAATCGGAAAATAAAAACTCTGAATAATCGGTTATATAGAAGATTTGTGACATTGTTGTCCGATCTGTCCATTCCGACAAATGATCAATTGAATAACAAAACGCCCATATGGCACAACTCTTATAAACGCGATAAGGCGATAAGATACTGTAGATAGAATATGTACTAAGTAAGTACATTTTTATAGCCAACAGTAAAATCTAAATTACTTGAAGCAAAATAGAGGTATAAAAGTGCGCCTCGCGCACTACGCTATTTCAATTACACAATTTAAGTGTCTGTAAGTACACGGCACATCGAAGATAGAAAATTTTTCATTTAAAGGCTGTATTAAAATGACAAACAACGAACAGGGCAGCGAGGAAGAGTTCACATTCCCGGAGTGGTTGAACGTGGCATTTTTCGAAAACGTGCTCAAAAATGTTGAAACTGACGGCGCAAAGGTGTGTGTACTTGATCACATGATAATTTCACAACTTTTTGAAATTAAACTACTTTTTTTAGGTCACCAACTTAGAGCTGAAACCAGGAACATTGAAAAATGATAACTACTCAAGCGTTTTGCTGCGAGCCAAAGTTAACTACAGATTGCAGTCACAGCCAGCGCAAGAAAAGGTTTCATCATTCATCTTAAAAGTCGAGCCATTCAAGGCAGAAAACAAAAAAGAAATTATGGGAGATTATTGTTTATTCGATACAGAAATAACCATGTATTCTAAAGTGCTGCCGATGATCGAAAAGGTGCTGAGACAATATGGTGACCAAACCATTTTGGGACCAAAGTGAGTAACCAATTTGTGAAAAAAACCAGAATAAAGGACAAAGAAAGTAAATGTTTAACGTATTTTTGGAAAAGACTCATCGCCTACAGCACCACCGCACCAACGTATGTGATTTTTGAAGATTTAGCACTCAAAGGCTATAGCACACTTGGTTACCGCCATCCCCATTTAGATGAAATAAAGATTACACTGCTTAAACTGGCGAAATTGCATGCGGTCAGCTACAAACTGTGCAAAGAGGAGGTTAGAAATTTTTAATTAAAATCTCGAACTCGATATAATTTTCGCAACTTTTTAGAAAGACAACATAATAACGACCTTAGGCAAGGGATTAATGAACTCTGGCGATCCCAATAACCTTCCAGCTATTAAATATGGTATTACATTTCTCAAAGAGATTCTAAGCAAACACGATGACTTGAAACGCTTTGTGCCGCACATTGAATCAGTCGAACATTTACTCCTGGCAAAGACGATTGATTTGTTTAACGAAGGCAGTCGTGGTAAGCGAGATGGCATTTTTGTGCTCAACCATGGTGACTTCCATTTGAAAAACATTATGATACAAAAAAGTGGCGACAAACTGACCGACGTTATGCCGGTAAGCAAAGCATTTTGCTATATAAATTAAAACAAAATTTAATGGTTTCTCTCTCTGTCACTCTCTCTTGTGTGCGCAGCTTGATTATCAGATCAGCATATTCGGGTCGCCGGCGATTGATCTTCACTTTGCGTTCACAGTGATGCTTAGCCCCGAATTACGACGTGACCACCATGACGAGCTACTCTATTTCTATATTGAGAATTTTCAGGATACACTGCGCAAAACAGAATACAAAGGACATATTCCGACACACATTGAAATTCGCCAGGAATTGGAAAAACATAGATATTGGGGTAAGTTCGGTTGTAATGCTATAAATTAATATTAATAAAACCATCAAATTATACCCGGGATAGTCTCTTTTAACTGAGCGCGTAAAGGGTAACTATAACTTTTTTTTTTGTTTTTCCTATGAGCTCCATACATAATTTTACTGTCTTTGACGTGTTTTTTGGTTTCGACTCATTTTTGTAACGCCAGTCACAAGATTGTTTGACGTCATATTCATAAACTGACGTCTCGAAACAAAGTAACAATGTATTTAAGGAATGTAGAAAAACATTAGCGAGAATGTCTTGAGCCGATTCATAAGAAATTTTGAGATCACCTGATATCTCTCTAATGCCGTCATGACGATCACTGTTTCTCTAACCTCTTCGATTTTACTATCATTCGCGGAATGATATGGGCAACTAGCATGAATCAAGTTTTCAATGACTTCACGACCTTTACTGAATGCTTTGTGCCACTCAAATACAGGATGTTTTTTGACGACCACTTTTTGCAGCAATCGGGGCCGTATGTTAGCGTACCGAGTATTATCTTCCAAGGAGGTTTGGACGATGACAATAACTTGAGTCGGCATTACAAGTTTTTGAGAGTAAGGTTCTGCGGAAGATTTCGGGTTCTTTGCGCATTGGAAACGGCGAATACCGCAGTCGATGGAACGATGAGCTGTACGAGATATACGACGACATTGATATAGTTCAGCGAATTAAGAGACAGCGGCTACGCTGGCTAGGTCATCCTGACTAAATGGATAAAAACACTCCAGCTCCGAGAGTATTCAACGTAGTACCCGCCAGAGAAAGCATAGGTGGAGAAGGACCTGACTACACTCGGCTAGCTCGTTAGCTGTATGGCATAAATCGCCCTCTTGTTGGTCATTCATATCAACATTCTCTAATTCAAGTACGAAAGTCATGAATGAGCCCATTGACTGTAACATTATGGCCGGCTTGAATCTTGAAGAAATATGGACCAATGATTCCCTCTACCCGCAGAACACTACATAACTCTAAACGTAATAATTTTTTTTATTTACGTACACCTTCAAAGTAAGCTTCATCATAAATAAAGTTAACTTACCCAAAACACTTTTGCAACATTTTAAACGATTCCGTAACCGTGATGCCAGTGGAAACAGAAAATTTTTATCAAATTTGTTGTTCAAACTTCTATGAACATAAAAAAAGGTTATATCTAGTCCGGTTCAAACTTGATCGGATAGCAAATGCTAAGACTAACATTGTCAAAACTAAATACCCCATCAAATATTGTTGTTGTAGCGGCAGAATTCTGCCGTTTTGACAGTCCTTGGAAGGATAAAAATCCGGGTCCGTTCCGGTTAAGTAGACCCGAGTGTCGTGGGAACATACCCCCATCCAATAAAAATGTGTGCTTTGAGTATTCACTCCAAGAGCGACCAAGACAAGAGCGATCAAGACAGACGACAGTTTTCATTTTTGAATTTTTAACTAAAGTGTAACCTTTTAATAACATTAAGATCTCAAATCTTTACTATTAATTTATAAAATTAAAAATTGTTTATTTTCCTTCAAACACAGGACTTTTCTTACTTCTCGTCTTCCTAATATTCAACTACACTTTTATCAAGGAGAATATAGACATTACCGATGTGATCGAAAATCCGGAAGTACAAAAAAGAGAATTGGAAAACCCAAGATTGCTGGAAGAGCTACGGGAGCTGTTGCCGAGGTTTCTATATAAAGGCTATTTCGAAATATAAAAATTGTAAAAAAATTAATTAAAAAAAAAATAATGAATGACTTCGACTTAAATTTTTAGAAAAATTAATCAAGTATCATATATTTTCGAAGCTGTTCAATCAGTTCGATTCGGTTTTTGAACAATTGAGGAGGCTTTAAGCTATACGTAGAATTCGATATTTACTAACTGCACTTAGCTATCAATGCTACAACAAATATTTATATTCTCTTGATTCAAAGTCTATGTGTAATTAAAAATCAATACCAAGGCCGCGGCTATAAAAGAGCGCTCCAAAAATTACTTATCATATAAAGAAGAACCAACATTTTTGGAACGGTTTTCATATTTATAGCATAATTGGACCAATTTGCCCCTAGAAACAGCGAAGTGAAAGCCAGTGTGTTGTCGTGATGGAAGAAAAAAATGTGTATTCATCAAATAGGGTCGGTTTTCTGCAATTCGGCGTCGATTTGCCCAATAATTCTGCATAGTTCGTTTTGCTTTTCTCAAAGTAGTCGATGTGCATACCATAGATCCCTCTTTATGAACCCAAGAAAATGGTGGTCATTTCTTTGCGGCCGATAATGCAGTCTTCGTCTTATTTGAAGCCGGCTGTTGTTGTTTGTTGTTTTAGCGGAATATCTAATCCCCGTTAGGATGGTAAGGGTCATTTGTGTTGTCGTCGACGTCATCTAACGGGAGGCCCAGGAAACGTGCTGTTTCGACGGGGTCGGACCACAGGGAGGAGGGTGTTAGATGAGTATGCAGGGTTCGTAGGGCATGCAAAGAGGTGGTCAGTATCTTGCGGAGACTCGTTGCATGCAGGACATACATTGGGTATGTCAGGGTCTATTCGGGATAAGTACGAGTTTACTCTGCTACAGTATCCAGAACGAAGTTGCGCTTGGGTCACTCGCGTTTCTCGCGGCAGCTGGAGCTCTTCGTCTGCTATGGGTGGTTATTTGACTCCAAGTACGCCATTCACGGGAAGCGAGCCGGTGAAGGTGTTGATGGCTCCGCTGTGAATGGCGGTCAGTACCTGTCGAGAGTCCGTTGCGTCCGAAGTCCGGTCGGCGTATTGTACGACTTCGTCGATGTAGCCAAGGAAGGACCTTTTGAAGCTCCTAGGAGGCGGTTCCGCTCCAAGCAGATGGCTGCAGGGGAGACTTCTGCGAAAACATCCCAGCAGGAACTGCCTGGAGAAGAGTTCATTATGCTCCTTAACTGGGAGCATAAGCGTCTCACTGTGTAAGTGTTCTATGGGAGACATCAAAAGGCATCCCGTCGTGAATTCGTGAATCAATTCCCACGACAGCCGGTTCTTCGCACCGGAATTGACTCGGATTTTATCCGACCAAGGACTGCTTTTCGGCGATCTAACCCCGTTTGGATCGGTGAGTATTAATTTGTGTGAAGCCGTGTCGCATTTGGTGCTAGAAACCTTATTTGGAAATAATTTTTATAAAATTCACTTTTTTTTAAACGGGGACATTTAGTAAATTTGTTTTCGACCGAAGAACATTTTGCGGTCAATATCTTCTAGAGAAAATACACGGATGTGGTCGGAACCCCTGCAGCAGTAGATGACTTTTTTTTAGCCTCGATGGAGATCGTAATACGAAAAATATTTAATTTTTTCTTTAAAAACTTTATTGCGTACTCTTAAAATATATACATATTACAACCTTAATATTTTAAAGTTTTTTTTTTATTCCCAGAAATCGTTAGAGAAGACCAGCAGTGCATACCATTCCCGCTTCGCTTTAACACCATATTTATAAGCGCTAAGCATTAATCGCATATTTGAATGAAACTCAGTAGAAAGATGCAGAAAAATCACGGTCTTTGCTTTTGTGCCTCGAAATTAACTCTTCTTTGAAATTAATAATTAAATGAAATTAGCCGAAAAGTTTTGCAAAATAAATATTTCCAATAATGCACAATAATCTAACTTCGTATTTTTCCGATTGGGCTTTTACACGACTCTAACCAAACGTCATAGCAGTGGCTAGCTAACCGAACTGATGCTCGCCGCACTAGTGTTTATTTGTCGGCAGATTGCCAAATCTACGTGTGGCACTGCCCTAACGAGAAAGGCTGGTGGCGACGCTGACGTCGATTGGTGGGCGGTTGTGCTGTTGAGTCTGGCAAGCCATTTTCATGCATTCGATTGTTTATTTTTAATTCAATTTGAAATTACGTATTTTACGGTGTATTTTTGGCATGCGGTCATTTATCCACATTCGAACTGATGCTTAATAGTTTTTTCTTTTCGTTAATGTACGAGTATTTGGCGATCGCGATTGAACTTTCAATTTCATTTTTGATGATTTATACAATATTTTTAAATGCCATAATTATGCGGCTTTTCTCCACATTTTCGGTGTGCATTTGTATGCATATACATACATATGTTTGTATGGATATTTAACACACTTATTGTCTTTAATTGATTCTTATAAAGCCAATTACAAAAATATGCCTAGCAAATTGACTTCACATACATACATATAAATGTATGTATATTTGTATGTATGGATGTATTACATATTTATTTCTGAATGGCTGAAAAGTTTAATATACTCATGTTTGCTTTATTTAATATTTTCTGTTTATGGCCCATAGAAATTCCAGTGATCGCGGGGAAAGTTTATTAAAAAAATACAGTGGCACGAATGAAATTGTAATTAAAAATAATTGTGCAAGCGAAGTAATACTTAACGGCAATTATAATATAATTTATATTATACTATATGAACATACATACTACACATATATATATATGTATATGTACATATGTACCTATAAATATACCTACGGTGCTTCTGATAAGCATGAAAGCAATTGTTGTTGGCCTTTGAATAAATATCAGTTTAAATTTAAGAAATAATCTGTGGTGGAAATTGACATACATATATGGAAGGTAAAGCTCTTTATGCCGTGAACAAGATACATATGTATATTAAGTTTGCCAATAAGTTTATAATTCCAAGAAGGAATTGTGGGAGACCCTATAAAGTATGCATAAACATACAAAAATAATCCCCATGACGAGCTGAGCCAATTTAGCCATATTCCAGTGTCAGTCCGTCTGTATATTCACGATCAAAATACAGTCCTTGTATGTAAATCTTTTCTATTCAATACCATATCTTTAATTTAACCTTTTTATTGTTTTTCTAATTTTTCGATAATTATTTAGAACGACTTTTTTAGAATTAAATACTTTATCAGTGTATAACAAGCAGAAGGTAAAAAAAAAAACAATTTTCGACCGTCTTATCTCTCAGAAGAATTTTCGATTGCTCTCAGATATAATATAAGTATATGTAGTATATTTTGATATTTAAAAATTAAATGAAAGTCAACAGATATTTTGGTATTTATCACGCTATCTTTATTATGACAACAGAGAAACAACAAAAGAATATTTTGCACAATGCGGTTCCACATGGAGTGATAAATAAAGCTGATACATAGCAGAAATAACAAAAGTACAACCATTCATATAGCGTATGTATGTATAGGAATATCTAACTAACAGTTCGGCTTCAATGTGCGAATTTAAAAGCTATTCTATAAACATTTGTGTACACGAGTTTGCTATGAATCATCACATGTTTTATAAGCGCCGAGCGTACTGTGTTAAGAACTGAAAGGAAACCACAAACAAATACATATGGCTAATGTACATGTATAACTAATTATAAATAATTTTATCATAAATGTTAGTTGTATGGTGTGTCTTTGCATTGGAATTTAAATTGAGCATGGCAGTAATTAATAAGCAGTAAGAACGGGAAGTATAATACATAAGTAAAATTCACACTATATAGTTACTATGTTTTTTGGTATATGCAGTGATAGGTTCCCCATATAAATTCCCAAAAAACGGCTTATATTGCAAAATCACATATGCATATGCAAATATTTTTAAAATAAAAATCACAATACATAATTACAAAGTACATATTCACAAAGATGGCAAACAGTTTGAATGCATGAAGAATACGCAAATTTAAATTTTATGTTTGCATCAGGTTTTGCAGTAAACAAAAAAGAACTTATAACCAGTTAGTAATGGCGTTAACTGCCTGAAGCATTTGAAATTCTATACAATTAACCAGTGAAGAGAACGCCGGACAAATTTTTTAAATTAACGTCTTTGTTCACTTATCTGGGTTAAATAAATAAAAGCTGATATAAAGTCGCTCCATAGTTCAATTTCAAAGAAACAAATATGTATGTTGTAAAATTAATAATATACTGACTTCTAACACTTTTTTAAATATTTGTTTAAAAAATTATTTTGCTGATGTTGTAAAATAACTTACCTCATTGATTATTTTTTCACCGGCGTAAGCGGAATTTATAAGGTGCGTAATCGGTAATATGTTGATTGTTTTCTATTTCGCTGTAGTTATCGTGATGCGCTGCTAGTCTTGAATTATTTCTAAACTTTCTTTAACAAATACATATGTATATTAAGCTGCTAATTCCTAATGCACATAGCAAAGGCAATCGAATTAGCAACGTTATTAGTTTGTTGGTCTTTTTGGTACGGTAAGCCAATTAGAATAGCATAGGTTACGTCTACAGATATGACAAATTTCCCATTAAAATTTAAGTTAAAGAAATTAACAAAAGAGGAATGGTAATGCGCGATTTTTTAATTGCAATATGTAATTAAAATGTAATATTAAATTAGTACAAGAACATAATACAACTTTGGTAATTGTTTCTATTAAATTGCCGAAAGGGCAACGGAAATTCAGTTATCAGTAAGAAAAGCAAATAATTAGTCATAATAATTTCCGTAAAAATTATTACAATTAGACAAATATTTAATTACAGAGTAATATTAAATTAACAATCGATTTTAACTATTCCAGCGGTTTTCAGTTGGCAACCCTTGAACTCAAGAAGTATTTATTCGTTAGTTACTGCCACTGTTTGCTCCACTCTTTTCCCTTCCATTTTTTCTTTTCCTATTCAACTTATTGTCGGTTTTCCTGTTCCCCTCCCCATTAACTTTACATTCCAATTGTAATTGCAAATTTGCCGTCTTTGCATTATAACAATATTTTAATACTTTAACAGAAAAAAAAACATTGGCTTCTCAATTAATTTTTACAATATATTCCAACACATTTTTGCAATTAGTGTATTGCATTAAAATTACGGCTTTTCATTTAACACAAAAGTTCAAGCTGAACTCTCACACATAAACACTTAACAAAAACGAAGGCAGGTTGGCTGATCACACGCCCCTATAAGTACGTACGTTGCTGATAAACGACCAACACAAACATATATTAACATATATATGTATGTTGTGTTCTTTTTCTTGAAAATTTTTAGTCAATCACCGCAAGACACTACACAATGATTTATTTCACTTCTTGGTTGTTGAAACATAAAATTCACAAATCTAAAAAATATGTAGCAAATTCGCCGCAATAAGCACTCGCACACATCAGAGAAAAAACGAAACTGACAACTCACAATTGTACCGCTGACAGAGCAATGTACAAAGTAGTCAAAGATGTGAAAGAAGAAGAAGAAGGCTAATTAATGAATTTTACGTGAAGAAAATTCTCACACCCTAACCTGACAGAGTTGCTTGAGTAAATTATATTTTTGTACATAAGATAAATATGAGAAAAAGCTTCATAAAAATTTTAAAAATTCTATATTATTCTTGAAACAGTTATTTTCAACAACTTTTACGCTTGTAGAAAGTAGACTTAAAACAAATGCAGCTCTGAACTATTGTGAATAAATGTTTTACCGTCGATAATTTATCGAATTTATAAATATTTTGTATTAATGTGATACGAAGGTATTTAGGGACAATTTAAGTATTTAATGAAAATTTGGCAAAATTATTACTATTTACATATGTTATTATTTTTAATTTAATTATTAACTTAATTTTTCTTCTGATATGTTTCAAGACCGGGTGACTCCAGTTATACGTACAATAACTTTGACTACCGGAAACGGATATTACATATTGCAAAAAGGAAATGTTATAAAGATTTTGCTTAAATTTGTTTCTGCTATATTATTTGTTCTGCATGTTACATTGCGATTTTAGCGAAAGTTAGCACTCCTCATCAATTGCCTTGATGTAAACACACATACCACAACTAATTGCGGCCATCTTTAAACTGCAGTTATTCGCTATTAATTACGCGACAGCGATTTCAATTAATTTCTGACTACTGCTAACTGGAATTTCCATTTTATATATGAATATTGTTTGCTTATTTGAAAATATTGACTAATAAAAACATGCGAAAAGAACTTGTGAACAATCTCGCTAATATTTTTAAAACAGTCATTAATCGAAGTGTAAATTTTGCATGCAGATTGGAATTTCTTTTGCAATAAATTTATTAAAGACATATGTACATACAACTTTTTATTTATAAAAGTGTACATATATAAATGTGTGTACCTTCTGAGATTTGGTGGGAAAAATATATTTCAAATAATTAAATAATAACAACAATGCATACGCTACTTACAAGCGACGCAATCGCCATGACATTGCGGTTAGGTTTGATTCGCTGCCAACTAATAAAAAGGCATTGAGCAGGTGTGTGAAGAAAGTGAGCAACAATAACGACGTAGTGTCTAGCTACATAGTGTATGTACCTAGAAAATGTGGTTTTATAAATTTGTGTGCAATTCCGTAAATTTGTATTTTCTGCACATTATATATGTACCTACATATACATACATACATATGTGTGTACATACGTATAATTAACATTTGTGATATAAATCAGTAGTAATTATACAATTGCTAGATGTTTAACGCAAGTCTCCGTTGTTAATTGTGAGTTATGCAAAATCTTTTTTTAAGTTTTTAAGATAATAATAAGTACACACGCATAAGAATTTAATAATTGTTTTTATTCGTGATTTCTTTATCTTCTATATTTCGTATTTCGTTTTCAATAAGATGCGTGATTGTTTGTATATCGCATTTAATAGCATATAAAATACACTATATAATTTACGCATAATTTTCAAATAATATTACATACATATTTCGCCTGTTTTGCATATTACATTTTTTTTTTGTTTTGTTTTATAAAATTATATTATTACAAATTATGATAATAATTTCAACTAAAAACTAACAATTTAAATAATATTATGATAATAGCAGTAGATAATAATCAATATTTAATGTAGAGCACACAATTTGCAAATTTTTAATTAAATAAAAAAAACAGCTGCATTGCTTCACACGCACACATACACTTATTATGCGTTAGTGTAAAGCGGTCAAAAATTTACAAACAAAAACAGATCAGGTGTTATTTTTTTCTATAATTAATCAACAGAAATTACCAGCAATTTTCAATAAACAAACAATTGTTTTGCAATATAATTCAAAGCGAATTACAATTGTACTGGAGCGGGCGGGCGGTATGAAGGAATTGGTTTTAAATGATAATACAATATATATATATTTGGGTAGATTGAGACAGCAAATGAAGTGAAGCATAACAAATTGTAGAATTATAGCCATTGACACCTTCGTTTTGCATAAAATAAGGTGAAATGTTAAATATATTTAATTGAGTTATGGCGTGATCTGCTTTAGGCATTGTTGAGCTATGTACTTCGAAAAATTTCATGAATGTATCAAACATTAACGCTTTTTTCGTACATTTCTGTTGTTGTTTTTGCTAACCACGCAAATGATAATTTTTTGTATTATAGTATATACGAGTATGTAAATATGAATGTAAGTTAATGTAAATGTTAAATAAGCGCCGTAAGAGTATAGAATAAGCATATAGTTTGTGATTGTGTTACGATTTCATAATAGCTTTTACGAATACGTGTTCCTATAAAATGTACGCGTGTTTACTATTTACTATATATATACGCATAAAGGCTTATATATATTTTGTTTGTGAGTCTACGTATGCAATAATTTAAATTAAGTTTAAACAAATGCAATATTCACTTAATTGCAACGCACTATGAATGCAACCGCAATTAGGTAACAGCCAAGCAAGTAGCAGAGATGAGTGGGGCTTAGAGTTTAGTGTTTTAGATGTTTTTTAAAGATTTCGTTTCTTTTTCTGGAAATAAACGCCACACTTAATTTAAATGCACACATGCACACACAAATTTATACAGTTCATTTTTATCATAAATAATATTTTTTTTTTTTTTTGCTTCACAGAATAACTTTTGCACACTCATTATTATGAACACTTTATATTGTGAACGTATGCTACTGTGTACATTTGTAAACAAACATAACATTTTTCGGCGTTGGGTTTTGCCTATGTTTGCGTTTCTGTGTTATCATTAAAGCTATATGTATATAGTACACATTATATAATTAATATTATTTAGCTTTAATTTTATATGTATTGGTGTTTGTTTTTATTTGCGTTTAGTTAGCTTATTTCGATTACCTTAGTAATATGCTTTTTTGTGGCAATTTAAATTTGTTTACAAACTAAAAGTTTGCTAATATCTACAAGAATTCGTAATGGACCTAATTATTTCACATTGTTGTTGATTTATCTCGTGGCGTATGAGTGTGTATGTCTCAAATCTATACCGGACAAGAAAATATGCTGGAAATTTTGCCAAGTTGCTGCATATTAGTTCAGAATTCAGATTTAGAAAACCTCATTATAATGAAAAACATACTGCAGCATTTCTAATTTGAACTAATATTTAGTTTAGATTTGGGCGCTACACATTGAGTTGCATTTACTAGCTTATGCCACCAGCAGCAAAAGCTGACTGTTTATCTCATATGTATGTATGTAGCCTAGATATTTTGTTTGTATGTACACTGTACAGCTGTTTTATCGCAACTTTTTGCAAACTTTCCTTTTCCGTACTAATGCATTTTTATTACTTATTGCATTTATCTCTTCGCTCCACATATCGTAACGCTTACCATTTTGACAGATACCGCGTAGAAGGCAGCAAACGGCCGCACTTAGAAATACATTGTGATAAAGTAAACAATAATTGCCACCACTACGGCACCATAAGCCAACAATTGCTTCACCATATGCGTTTGCGCTTGTGTACCGGATTTCAGTAGCAGCTCCGCTATCTCGTTGCGTAACTGCAGATTGTCGCTTTGTGTCTTCTCCAGTCGCTCTTTATACACGATCAGCTCCTCTTCGCGCTGCAAAGCACTGCTATTTAAGGCCGCGAAATCATCATGCAGCTGAGCTTCGAAATCGGCCTCCAATGTAGTCGCGCCGTATTGCTTATTATCTGCGTTTTGCAATTCAAAGCCGTTGCGCTCCGGCAACGTACCAGCCGTTTCCTTGACCGCAACTTCGGTCGACAATTCGGCTACGCTAACGGGTACCTTCGTTTCAGCGTCGCTGGGTTCGTCAATTGCGGCGCCGTTTTGTTCTATTTGCAGCTGTTCCTTTTCTACGCTGATCGCACGTTTATCAAGCAATTTTTCGAGTTCCCGCTTCTCTTCGCAGGCTTTTTGCACAACTTTTGATAATTCGGCGAGTTTTTCTTTGTATGTGTCACATTCTATTTGCATTATTTCAAGCGTATTTTGTGCGTCACTCTCGACTTGCTCTAGCTTTAGATTTAACTCCTTTATCTGCCCTTGATAGGCGCGCACTTCATCCCTTAAAGTGACTTCTTCGCATGCCATAACGTTCGAAACGATTGTGGACGGTGTAGTCACTGTAACGCATTCTTCACTTTGCGCGTCATCATTAGCCGTTTGCTCTGATTGTAGTTTATTTTCAGCCAAATCATCCACCTTTACGTCATCTTCTTCCTCAGCAGCTTCTATTAGTGGCTTCAAAGTATCTTGTGGTGTCAGCTTATTGCCCGCAGTGGCGCTGGTGTTGAATGATGGTGCATAACTCTGGAATTGTGTTTGCACCGTTATCGCAGGTGGTGGGGACAACTCCTTTGTATCCTCGGTCAACACTTTCTGTAACTCATGTTCGTTCAGGTTGTCACATATTTCTTTGTAAGCTTCACTCAATATGGCTACGCTACGTTTGAGTAATAATAGCTTTTGTTCATGATCCATCGGTGCGCAGCCCCCTTCACTGCGTGTTTCTTTTAAAGCCTCATTTTCTGTATCTGTAGCATTGTGCTCTGTTGTATTAGCACCAGCTGATTTGTAGCACTCTTTTGACATTTCCGCCTCTACCAATTGACATAAAATGCTCTGTACGCTTTGTAATTTATTTTTCGATTTCTTATATTTTAATTTTATATCCTCCATTGAGGTACCAATACCACTTTCGCTATCCATGACAACATCGTTCTCAAGTAATGGAAGTTCTTGTTCGTCACTCGAATCCGAGTCATTACAAATGGCCTTGAAGATATCAATGGAACCTTCCTTTTGATTCAAATCCGAATTTTGCAGCCATTTGAGTATCGTGGACTCCTTGGCATTGCTTTTTTGCTTATCATCCTTTTGTGAAACATCAGATCTGGACGTACTGTTTAAGACCTAGAGAAAAGCGGAAGATAATCATGTAATTTTTTAATATAAAAATAAACAAGCTCTGTTGTTGTTATAAGGGGAAACTAGTCCCCGTTGGGATGGTAAGGGTTAGCCAGGTTGTTGTCAACGTCATCTAACGGAAGGCCCAAGAAACGTGCTGTTTCGACGGGGTCGGACCAAAGGAAGAGGGGTGTTAAATGTGTGGGGTTGGTGGGCATGCAAAAAGGTGGTCAGTGACACAGAGACTCATTGCACGCAGGACATATGTTGGATATGTCTGGGTCTATACTGCATGAGTAGGAGTTTAACCTGCAACAGTATCCAGAACGAAGCTGCGCAAGGGTTACTCTCTTTTTTGGCGACAACTCGAGCTCTTCGTCTGTTTCAAACACCATGTTTTAGTCCCTTAATACTGTAAATTAAGTTTGACACAGTTTTTAAAACCCAGAACTTAACGTTACGAGCCCCTAGAAAGTATACATAATCAGCATGAGGAATCTTGTTCGTTTATGTATAGTATATGTGGACTATTCAACTGTCATACAAACGGACCGATCAGAAACAAGTTTTTGCATTTGTGAAGGGTATTATAGCCTCGGTATAACCGAAGTTAACGTTTGATTATATTTTTGTTCAAACTACATCACCGATAAATACTTTACCTCCTTTTCATCATTGCCATGCAAGAATTTTGTTCCCACGCCATTCATTATCTCAAGGCTCTTCGTAACTCGCGGTGAACGCAATTCTTTGTTACTTGAATCTTTCTCATTTCCATCTTCCTTGTGTTCCCCATCACCTTCATCAAATTTATCTTCATTATCATCGTTTTCTTCCACTTCATTATCGTCGTCATCATCATCTCCCAAATCCATGTCGCCTATGGCTGCGTCTAGCTTCTCAATGGCCCGTTTTTCTTCCTCATCTACCATTTCAGCGCGCTGGAGCATGAATTCGGACACACGGCGTCGCAAATCGTCACATTCCTGTTCGCGTTGATGTAATTTCTCAGACATTTCAGCGAGACGTTGCTCCTCCTGCTCTTTGATCTCTTGTTGTTTGCGTTCCGCTTCCTCTTTATATTCATTGTAATCGGTTTCGAGTCGTTGCAAACGCGTATTGACATCCTGCAGTGATTGCTTGGTGTTCATTATTTGATCGCGTAAGATTTTACATTCACCATCGGAATTGGCATAAGCTAATTCCATTTTCGAGAGCATTTGCAGTGCATCGCAACGCTCTTGGTAGACTTTGCGTAAGGCTTCTTTGGCTGTAAGTTGATATGAGTTTTTATCTTCGAGCAATTTTAGTACCTTAAATAAAATAGAGAGCAAAAAAATTTGTTTTGCATGAGAATATGTACATATGGATGTTTATATATAATTTTAATATTAATATTGCTCCTTCATAAGTATGTACCTCATTTCGCAGTACGCTCTCTGGCACATTTTTCTCCATAATTTGCAATTTCTTCTCAAGCGAATTGATGCGGTGCAGCAATTGGTCCTCGGCAATAAGCGACTGCCAGCACAGCGCAGAATTCTTGCGCGTCGCATCCAAAACATTTTGTATATTGAAAAGTTTCGATTTCAACGCCTTCTCACGCTGCGACACCTCTTGCATGTACAAATTCAAGCGATGCATCTCCTCATAGCTAATACGACCTTCACCAGAGTATTGTGAACGCTGGGCAGTCGCATCGATTGATATCGCTTCACGTCCGTCCGGCAAGTACAGCTTTACAAAAGCAATAATACAGCCATGCACTTCTTTGCGCGAATTCTCTAGCACATCAACGCCGAACTTGACAATATCACCGAAATGCAGCTCCGCCGCCTCAGTGCCAAGTTTGTTTTCATTAATGAATGTACCGTTTGATGATTTTGTATCCTTCACCCAAAATTTGCAATCATCCGTGTACCATAATACCGCATGATTACGTGATAATACCTTGCAATCGAATATAGCATTCGATTCGGATGCTTTACTCTTTGCTATCAGCCGCCCCACCTTACATTCAATGTTCGGCGTGAGGCTTATGGTGCGTGTCTGGAACGGATGTGAGTTGGCCTCGCAGAGAAGTATGATTTTCGCTTGACCGTTGTTTTCTGCCGTCTCCAAATTCATACTGGCGTTACTGCTGCTACCTATATTTTGTACGGCATTGCTACCATTATTTGTTATATTCGTTTGTGCCTCCACCAAACCGCTTACGAAAGCTGAGCCCAACTCTTTCGCGGCCTGTCCAATATCCAACCCTATTGTGTTGAGAAAGGTGTTTTGTAGATTACCTACCGCTGCATTGGCAGCGTTGACATTATTGCTAGCATTCATAACCGATTGTAGTGCGCTGCTTAGCGCTTGCGGTGTAATGGGACTGCTGAGCGGCAAATTACCACCCGACAGCGCCGTACCTGTGGTGATAGTGACCGCTTTCGATTGACGCACAATGGGTGATTGTAGGGTGCTCGCATTTGAACTTGGATTCGAGTACAAATTGGCATTATTGGTGTTTGTATTGCTGTTCGATATTTGGGTTGAACTCTCATTGGCATTTGTATTCACATTTGTAACGCTGCCATTTTCACCGCTATTACCACTAATGCTGGAATTAATATTGCTATTGGCATTAGCGGTATTAGCATTCGTATTTGAAGTATCACAGTTCAACACTTCCCTATTATTATTGACAACTTCTCGTGTAATAGACACCTCATCGTTCGCTTCGTTATTTGCGGCAGGTAGAATATCGTCGATATTATTTTTTAGTTGTTGCGCTAACTGCTCTTGTTGCTCATGCGATTCATTATTTGGATTTTCAGACATAATTTCGTTATTTGCGTTGGCAGTGCCCGTTGTTGTTACTGGTGTTGTTAGTGGGACTGCTGGAATTGCTGTATTATTAGTGCTGGTGATCTCTGTCGTCCTTGCAAGAACTTCCGTTGTATCTGAGATGTCACGATTACCTGCGTTTGTTGTGTTAGCTGTTGTTGCTGTTTGTGTGCTTCCCGATGTTCTCTTTTGTTCATCTTCGCTATTGTTGAGCCATTCGTTGCTGGCTAAAACCATACCTGGAGCGAAAATGTGTAAATCACAATAAGTTATAGAAAATAAATTACAAAAAAATAAATAAACTTAAGTATGTGCGTAAAACATTCAACTCATCAGCAAAATTGAAGCGGTGATATGACGTTCTATGTACGCACATAATTTCTCAAAGTGCAGATAGTGGATTGCGGTTACAAAATTAAGTAGCAAAAAGCGGCGGGTATTAATTTAAAAAATATATTTTTTCAGGGCTGCTGGTTGTCAAATACAATTTTTTATCTATTTTATTTTTCTATAAATATAAACATTACTCATTGAGTGTTATATGTATGTATGTGCTACTTTTAGAAATAAATCATTTATGAGCAAAGGTATGAATAGTTAGTAGGCAAACGCCGCCATTTGAACGCACTGTTTTTTTAATGAGTGGAAATTGATACAAAAGGCCATTATATAAAAAAATTTTGTGCTTAAAAAATAATTAATTAAATTCACTATTTGTTTATTTAGTAACTTATTTTCAAGTTTCATAAACATTAAATAAAACGATTATTAGATCGATTTTATTTCTTTATAATTGATTAATAGAATTAGTATAAATACCAAATTAAATATTATCAAAGAGATACAAATTTGTTATTTTTATTAGCGATAGTAATTACTGCGGTTTAAAGATTTTACACTAAAATTGTAAATATGCATATACACAATATGTACATACATACACATAAATTTATAGTGTTGTAGATATGTATGTATTAACATAAGTATCTTGATATGCACACAAATCGAACGTGTTGCATGCACGCGTAAAGTAAACAAACTAACAAGTATCCATACATTGAATACTAGAGGCAATAACCCAGAAACTCTTGAAACATATTGCATTTTCAACAAATAATACTTCATAATGAATTGCTTTCTCACACAGCCCACTGAAATAAGTTGGGAAACATATTCTATAAAAATAGCAAGAATGTCTGGTAAAATTATGTATGCATTTACTTATGTGTATATATACATACATATATTGTTGTAAAAATATACATATATGTATGTATGTGATGTTGAATTGTAAACATATGAACGAAGTTAGTTTCTAGATTTAATGATTTATTTTCAAAGAAATATATTTTTCTCATGATTAAACCAACTGATTTATATTAATTATATTTCACTTAACTGTCAACGAATCGAAGAACAATTTTAGGTTAAATTATACAAGCTTTTTGTTCATTAATAGTCAGCAAAACAGCAACATTTGAAAATCATACAAGTAAATTAAGCAATAAATAATTAAAGAAATAAATTTTCAATCAAAATAGAAAAAGTAATGAAAAAATTTACATAAAAATACACTATATTTGGCACCTTAATGTAAATATGTGTGTCAAATAGCCCATAACTGTGCATCAATAAAGAAAAAAAAAACAGAAAATAAATAATGACAACGTGGACACCAAAAACTAAGCCAGAAATGAAAAAGGCATTAATATGCAATAAGTATCAATAACATCCAATGACGAAAGAAAGAAAGTTGTATAGAGAGTACAATTGAGATAGAATGACTTTCTGATTAAATTTGAAGCAAAATACATTTTGTAAATGTGTTTAATAAAAAAGCCAACTAATGTTGTACATAAATGTAGCACCTGCATATTATTTACGCTACATTCATGTCTGTAAAATGTGAGTTATAATGGTTCCCACTTATGGCGTGCAATGTGAAGCGACAAACATGCTGTGCGCATACACTGACCAGTTCCATACCAGCAAAACTGCAACTGCTACAGACCCGCTTTTATGCAGCAACTTGCATTTCTATTACACTATAGTCACTATATATGTTTTTGTTATGTATTTCGTTGTTGCACTCCACCCGTGTCTTTCGTTGCGAGTCGATTACACTGACACAATGGTACTATGGCTATAATGTTATTGGCTCCGCAAGACAATTTGACCGAGTAATCACTACACTGTCGTTGACTGCCTGATTGACGAGTAGCGCTTTACTGCTGCACAGAATGACAAAGTAGAAATTCTTTATTATGCACAATAAACGAATATTTAAGAGGCGACAAAAACACTATTGGTGGTGGGGATATTCACTATACAAAAATAAGCTCGGTTTGGCACTTCTGTGCTTACTTATTCCAACTCTGGGTATAAAACAACTTATGCACAACACACCAAATTAATATATATATTAATTCAACTTTAAATTGCTTAATTGAGTTTAATTGCACTTGTGACACAAACGTCGTTATGGGCAACTATTCGCTGTTGTTGCCCTTTTGTTATCTCACTAACTGTTTTGCCACAGAGTTTCTACTTCATCCATGTTTATCTTTTTTGGTTGATATACATATATAGACACTTGGCACTTTACGGCTATATTTACTGTATTACAATTTTTTCTTCCTGACTGAAATATATTTTCATTGCTTATATTATTTCGCATTTCATATAATCGATTGTATTTCTTTTCTTTATTCACGCTCGCTTTTTAAACCTGACAATCTCGTATTTCGTTTTCTATTGTTCGCTGTTCCTTTATATTCCCGCTGTTTACTCCTCACCGATGTCGATGATTCTATATGGCTGCTTTTTCTGCCTGCCCTGTCCACACAGCTACTATTGCTACAACAACACAATTAATATCTACATGAACACACACTCACCTCACAAATCGTTTGCAAAACTTTGTTCGCAATTAATTAGAAACAAATGAAATTTTGTAACTGGATAACATTAATTGAATGTATCGCATTTAAAACGTAAAATTATTCTATTTATTCGTATTTTTTAATTCTTATTATATTCACAGGAATTTTTTCAGTCGTTTCGTGCAGAAGAGAAGAAATTGATTGAAAATCGTAACAAAGTGTTGCCATACTGTCATTACAATTTGAAGTATGTGATGGTTGTGTTTTATGGCTGCTACTAAAAATTCTTGTGGAAAATCATTTCGGCGATTTTTAATAGCTCAACTTTGATTTTTAAGTTTCGTATGTATTTAAAGATATAGTCGGTTGTTAGATTTAATTTTGAGGATTTTTATTCAAATGTATCAATATAAATTATTTTATGTAATTTTGAAGTTTCAAAAATGTATTGAAATCATATCATCATCTTGAAAACCAAATTATATTACCTATTTAAATATAATTCCAAATTATAATGTTGTTATTGTTATTTTTTATTAGGCTTTTTTGAACTATTTATTTATAAAACCATTTTTAAATTTTATGCATTTGACAATGTAATGCTACATGTGTGCGCACTATAAACTCGTAAAAGCCAACAGCTGATTTTTGTTTACATCGTGTTGGTTTTAATTTTCACAATTATTTTGCTCCAAAATGCTTCGGGCCAATTTTCTATATTTATGTAAGGTACAATAATATAATTAAATATTGCTTTCCCCAATTTACACATTGCAATTTTCAGCGATCATTTGCTACGCATTTGACACCAAAACAGCATGAACTTATGGCACGGGGACTACCTAAAAGAGCGCCACTGCCAGGTGTAACGAATATAGTAATTGTAGCTTCTGGTAAAGGTGGGGTAGGCAAATCCACTGTGGCCGGTATGTGACATCGAAACTAGTGTACAAATAATTTTACAAATATTGTAATTTATTTATATTTAAAGTCAATCTAGCGGTTAGTCTTGCAAATATGGGTAAACATGTTGGATTATTAGATGCCGACATATTTGGGCCATCTGTGCCTCTAATGATGAACATACACGAAGAACCTTTAGTTGATGACAATAATTTGATGATACCACCCATTAACTACGGTGTTAAATGTCTATCCATGGGTCTACTCGCAAAGCAAACAGACGCAATAATATGGCGTGGTCCTCTCGTAATGTCTGCAGTGCAACGACTTTTAAAAGGTGCAGTTTGGTCGCCACTTGATATACTTATTGTGGATACACCACCTGGTACAGGTGATGTACACCTATCACTTGCTCAAAATGTGCCAATAGCTGGCGTGCTATTGGTTAGCACACCACAGAAGGCAGCGTTGGAAGTGACATTGCGTGGTGCGCAAATGTACCGAAAATTAGGCGTACCAATAATAGGACTGACAGAAAATATGGGACATGCCATTTGTGGCAATTGCCAAGCACGTATGGAAATTTTTCAGAACGCCACCGATTCCTTTACAAAACAAATTGGAACGAATGTTTTGGCATCCATACCATTGGATGGAAATATTACGGAATGTTGTGATAAAGGTGTACCTTCAGTGATTAAATATCCTGAGACAGAGTATGCAAAAAGCTACCAAAAATTAGCCGAATCTCTTACTAAGGCGCTACAGAAAAGCGCAACCGGCGAGAAGGAAAACAAATAAAATTTGTATTTTTTAATTTATTAGCAAGATTAAAAAAAAAAGAAAAAAGTTAATTTAAGAAGACTTTAAGACTTATTTTTCTTTTGCTTTTTCATTTTTTGCATCGCCTTGCGATGTGCATATTTTTCACGACGTGCAACAACCTCTTTGAACTTCCGTTTTGTATAATTTTGCGCAGTTTCATCCTCTAGCAAGTCATCTACCAATGAACGTTTTTTGTGACGTGTTCCACGCTCGCTGTAGTAGTCCAAAGGCGAATGTTGCACAGTGCCAATCTGGAATTGCAACATAATGTTTATGAATTGTTTTTTGTTTTTAGGCTAAGTACATCTTACTTGGAAATATTTTGGCAGGACTTTCAGATCATTCTTCTTGTAAAAATGTTTAGGATCAAGTACGGAGCGCATTTGCAATATTTTAAGCTCATTCGTGGTTTCTTCCGTCTGTTCTGTAGCTGGTAGATTATACCATCCAGGGCCTTTCGTTTTAGATCGCTCAACCTTTGAAATAAAAATACGTTAATAAATATTTCTAAAAATAAACGAAATTGATAACACATTTTTCGAACATTCATCAGTTTACTAAAGAAGTCATCAATGTGTACCTTAAGGCATCTCGGAAGATTTCTTGTTATATATACATATATTGACAAAACAGTCCGTTTCAAAAAGTGAGTTAATGTGTGTTCCAAATTAAATCATCGGCACAAAACTTTATTACCGTTGACAGTCTAATGTTGTGAACATTACTGTCCCGCCGGCCTTACAGCAGTTGTCACAAGTTCCGACACAACTGCTAAGATTACAACGGGTGAAACTATTGTTTTGCCTGCAATATGTACGAGTCTTTGGATGAAATCTTCTTCAAACAATGCCAAAAGGTAACGACCGCACCATATTAGTTGCAGCTTAAGATGTCGAATATGTCATCAGATGTTTTGTGCTTATAAGATCTAATTTAATTTAATTCACGGTGTATAACTTACCCTACTAATTTCCCGTTGTTTCTTTTTAGTAAGGAACGGCAGTTCCTTTAATCTACCAAAACCAGGTACTAATTGTGATTTCGCCATTTCCTTCTCCACATCGGTTTTAACTTTAAGTTCTACATCAAACTTTCCGGTCGCTGGATTGTAATCGGAGAAATCCATTTTATTGTAACGTCCTTGGGGAATTTTTACAGGATTTTCCTTCATTTGCAATAAGACCGCATCAATTCTTTCCGTAAGTTTGTCTAATTTTTCTTCAATATCACTTTTCGGTGTTTGTATTTTAGCTAGTTCCTCTTTGATGATTTGTGAAATGTCAATGTTGGGTGGTGGCAAACCTAAAATTAATTTGCGCCGCAATGAATTGATTTTGAAACACAATGCATTCTTTTAATTACCAAAGTAATCCTCATCTCCATCAACATTTTCCACTTCTGCTTCTTTGTTGACTGCTTCTAGGTCTTGTCTGACGCCTTCTTCCAAAGGGCGCCATTGCGAATTGCTTTCAACTGTAGCTGTGCCATGTGATTCACGTTCTAGCAAATTTGTATCACCAGCAGTATCCAAAACAAATAAAGACATTTTTGTATATGTATTAAATATTTACATTGAAGTTTGGAATTTTAAAAAATATAAAATAATCACTGCCTAGCACGCGTGAACTTGGAAAACGTCGTATGAATTGAAAGACACGAATGTGTTGCCAGATTAAATAATTTAAAAAAGGGAATTGTGCTGTTGGTAACCCTTAATTTTTATATTGACCAAAAATGTTTTTAAAGTCTTACATTTTTTATTTTTAATAACATTTTTAATTTCATAACATATATTTTTGTTATAATAAACAAAATCATCATGTGTTATAATAATATAATTCTTCAAATGGTAGTCCTATTTCCTACTAGAAGAAATGTCAATAACAGAAACTAGCAGCTTTATCAGGAACTTTGACAGTTAGTGATAGTTAGCAGTTAAGAAACAAACTTTATTAATTTTAGTGTTGCCCAATTCCCATATATGATTCTACCGCCTTTTTGTTTTGTTTTGCTTAATATTTGTTATTCTGTTTTGTTTGTATGTGTGACTGCTTTTATTTGATTTTTAATAAATAAAAATAATATCTAACGAATTACATTTAAATTAATCGAAAATATTAAACTTCTAAAATTTCAATATTAGAGAACACATTAGACATTATGGATGACAGCGTATGTATTTTGAATTATTAAAAAAACAACGTCAGTTAAATCTTAAATTTTACAGCACTACATTACAGGCAATCCTAGTAATCAAGGATCTCGAATTAACCACAAGGCTGGCCGATTTACCTGTCTTACATGCAGTAAGCGTTTTACAAAACCATCTCTTCTGCGCCGTCATGAAGTTATGCATTTGCCAGATAAACCCTTTGAGGTAAAAATTATTTTATTATTATTTATAAATAATCTAATTTTAAAACATATTTTGCTGAGGTAGTGCTCGGAATGTCATAAGCGATTTTCACAGGATTCCTCATTGCGACGGCATTATTTAGAGAAGCACGATTTAAATTTAAAGCGTTTCCAATGCATTAAATGTCCACTTAGGTAAGCCACGTATATACATATTTGTAATATATTTATATTAATCGCATATACTTTTCCCAAAACAGCTTCGCTCAAAAAAGTAATCTACGTTTACATACTGAAAAGGTACACCCATCGAAAATATTGGGACATGCAGAGAGCTACGCCTGCGACCGATGTCCATCTGTGTATGGGAACAAACAAAAACTTAGTAGGCACATAAATTTGGTGCACAAAGATGGTAACAAATCTAAAAATGCTTTTGATAAAATAGAAGAGGACGATGATTTGGCATTAACTCAAAGCGTTTTGGAGCAATTGAAAACATTTCAAATGGAAATGAATTCCCTTCAAACGCCAGTTTTAGAAGTTGAAGAGAATTTAGATGCTACAAACATAAATGTCTTTGAGAACCCCAAAAATTTTATTGAAGTGCCACAGCAACAAGAAGAAGAACGTATAATCGATGAGGTGCTCCTTAAAGATCGTTTAAATGCACAAGGCATTGAATGTTACCTGAGTGTGCAGCGCACTGTAAGGAAAGATGGGTGTACTGTATATATATGTGAATTTTGCGCAAAAGAATTTCGAAAGTCATACAACTACATCAGGTTAGCACATTAACCAAAATATGTGAAATTTAACCATATAAGAATCAATAAATATGTGACATAATTTAAGGCATCGACGTGTGCATACAAGCGAGCGACCCTACAACTGTGGATTGTGTGAGCGTGCATTCAGCACCAAATCGAAACTGCATGAGCATATGAAGATACATCGTTTAGATGAGCAGCAAGGCATACCAGCAAAGTATTATCCTTGCGCAGTTTGTAGTAAAGGATTTAGTTCACTACGACTGCTGGACAAACATATGAAGTAAATATTTAATTAATATATAGATTTAGTAATAAATAAATATATAATTTTGTTGTTAATGATTTTAGCACCCACGAACAAATTTACCAAGTCGCATATAAATGCAAAATTTGCGAAGAAATGTTCAAATCCAGCATAGCACTTACTTACCACAAACATAAACAAGTTGATGCAGACTCCGAATTTTTGCAACAACTACTACCAACACCTACTGAAATCTATACAAATACTAATAGCACAGAAAGCAGTTGCGAAATACCAGATTCTTCTGCTGCAGTTTCCATACCCCAAACAACAAACATATCGCAGCACTTAAAGAGGAAGCGCGTTGTGTCTAAATGGAAATGCATTACTTGTGAAAGGTTTTCCTTAGCTACTTCTGCCTATATATACAATTAATATTTATTTTCTTTTTTTTTTAGACATTTTTCAAATTCCTCCACATTACGTGATCACCGGCGTATATATCATGGGACTTATAAACGTAAACGACGCATATCTGCTTCAGCCTTTCTTCGTTGCTTCAAATGCTCCTATTGCGCGCGTGTCTTTGAAACTAAAGCGCGTTGTAGAGCACACATGTTGACACACTTGAATTGTTTACTAAACACGGATAAATCCAATCAGCAGCCGAATGCAACAAATATAATTAATGCTTTAGTGTTTGTCACCAGCTTAACAAATCCTACCTCCGTTAAAGTTGTAGAATTTAATGTAACAACAAAACGTCGCGCAACAAATATGCAACGTATAAGTCAAAAAGGCGCAAAAAACTCACCGCAACTTCATAAATGTCATATTTGTAAGGATAAATTTCGTAAACAATCCGATTTAAAACGTCACTTAGTTGTGCATACAGGTGAGCGTTTACATAAATGTGCCACATGTGATAAAAGTTTTAGTTTGAGCAGTACGTTAAAGCAGCATATGCTAACACACGCCACAGAGCGTGCAAAACACATTTGTATCGTTTGTACGAAAACTTATTTGACCAAGAAAGCACTCAATGTGCATTTAAGGCTGCATACCGGCGTGCAGCCGTTTCAATGTGAACACTGTGAGCTCGCATTCCGCACTTCTGGTCAAAGGATAGCACATTTAAAAGTGAAGCATGGCATACAGAAATTGAAATCGACCAATAAAAAGTAAAACGCACTGTAGTTCATTGTATGCATATTATTTTGATTTCACTGTTGTACAACTTTTACAACTACTACATCTATACTAACTAAACTTAAATAATTTCATTGTTATATGGAAAAAAATACATTTCTTTTGAAAAAACTAATATTTTACTAGTATATACTTTAAACGCAAAAGTATCTATTAAAGTAGCTCAAATATGCCGTTGCACAAATATTTTAGGTTATACATTCCCAAAAAAATAAATTACTAAAAATCACAACTTTCAAACATAAAAAAAAATATGTTTCTGTGAATATAACACCTAGTGCAACATTTGAAGAAAATAAACTAAATAATGGAAACAGCACCAATACGCTAATACAAGTTCATTTACATATGAAAACCCGGCGATAGTCCGTATGTGAATTGCGCTTCGCGCTCCTGACTACGCGCTAATTCCATAATTTTTTGACGCTTATCAGCTACTATGAAATCATCAATATCATCACACATCTCAGAATCGCCACGTTTGCGCTGACGCAGTGGCGACATATGTGTTGCAACTACGGATGCCTCCTCAGCTTCACTGGCTTGGTATTGCAGATAATGTGGTGTAATTTTTTTCTCCGACCTAAAACATAAAAAATAACAAAAAAAAAAAAAATTAAAATTTCAATTATAGCCACAACAACAAAGAATACATACATTTTCAACAAATACGGATCAAAGGGAAAGAATGTGTCAAGTGTTTCTTCTGGTGTGGCGGTATCATTAGCATACACTGTTGCTAATTTACGACGTGCATTTCGTTCCAATATCGCATGACAATAGGCCAACTGATAGGCACGCGTTACGCCAGCGAATGCAGTGGCCACAGCAGGCAGACAGACGCGTAGTGGATTAAAGTTGCAAGTAACTATGGCGGACAGTTGTAGAGATTGTAGGAACAGCAAACCTGCAAATTGGAATTTGTTCTTTTAGATGTGAGCTTGAAATTAGTAAAGAAAAACATACTTTTTCTGTCAGCCGTTAAATCGCGACTGCGAAATGCTATAACGTAGAAAACAGCTTGGCACAGTGAGAAAAATACAATGTTCGCCTTCAAGGAACCATTTTGACGGTACTGATCACAGCGTTGAATATACTGATGCGCCCAATCACAGAGTTCTTTGAGATAGTGTTTTAATATGCTAAAATGAAAAAAATATTGAATTTTAAAATAAAAAATAATTAAATTTTAAAATAGAAATTAACAAAGAAATTTAAAAATATTATAAATGTAAAATAATACTAAAAATCGTAAATTTTAAAATAATATTAAAAATAACGCTTACTGTAGTGGCAAAAATTTTGCACGCGCCAAGAAACTGGCTATGTAACCAACAGCTGCCTGTCGTATGATTGCCGACACATTTGGATTTTGAATTTTGTCCCAAAGGGATTGTAGAAAAGCCTCTGCGATTGTGTTCTGTATTAATAGGTGAATGCGTATAATTATTTTAAAATTTATATTAAGGCTTAAAAAAAAATAAACTTACCTTAAAGCTACTGTGGTAAAATAATAAAAACTGCACATGGTGCGTATTGTGGGAAGGCAATATCACATTATCAAAAACTGTAAGCAGCACTTTCCAAAATTTGTTCAATTGCAGTCTTTGTTCTGCGGTTACATTAGGGGCATACGGATTTCTTGTATCTAAGAAATTAAACATTTTCTCCATGCAAATATCGAGTGTATGCGCAATTGTATGCTTCATTGGCAACATATCATCGTCCTTTTGATTAGCGCCAGAAGCTGAAAGTAAATAAAAATGTCGTTAGTATACACGAAATTATTAAAATTAAATTTGTTCTTACATTTTTGGCAATCGTCCATTTCGAAAATTTCTTGGTCCTCATTCTCTTCTTCCAAATCTTCATCCTCCTCGCATTCTGTTTCCTCTATTTCACTTCTTGGTGCATTAACATCCAACACAACCAATCTAAAAAAGTGAAAAATTCAGATTAATAATAACAATTTTTTCATAAAAACAATAAACTTACTTTTGTATTAACAATTGCATGACGAATTCGGTGAAGATGGGTTTATATTCAGTTAACCAAAGCACATTATGTACATAACCGGCGATTACATGAGTTGCTTTCTTGAAGTATGGAAATTTATTTTCAATAGTTTCCAGCACGACTTCAAAACTCATTGGTATAGCTGTTAAAATGCGATCCAACAAATGATGTATTGCCTCTAATTCTGTCTTAACATTATCTATTGGTGTGCCATTTGGCCACATTGCCTCATCAGCATCAGCTGGTATCCACAATGAAATCAACTTGGGTATGCCGAATTCTACATATTTATTGTGTGCAACCATAATGTCAATATAAAACTCTGTATAAGCTTGCAATGCTGCTGGTTGTCTTTTTGTCCATGGTAACGAGATGAGTGCCTCTACCAGATTTGTGAATTTCGGACTTAAATCATATATTAATTTGTGTGCATCCGACATTATTTGCGAAAATTCATTGTCCTGCATTTGTAATTAAAAATAATAAAATAAACGCATATTGGTGCAAAATGCACACATTAAACTTACGCTTATTTCAGTTTCCTTTAGAAATGCCACATAATCATTTAAAGGCTGAAAGTTGTTGTGTGCATTGACGGCTTCGACTGCATCCAAGATACCCTTTAGTTTGGGTATCTCAAAACGAACCTTGTTGATGGCTATGTTTTTAGCCCTTTCTCGTTCAGCTGGTGAATATGCTTTTAGGATGGACGAAAGCCCAGTTTTAGCGCTATATACCGACGACATTATTGCACAGTTATATATCGTTTCAAAGCGAAACCACTAGTTCTACAATTTTTGTAAAACGTAACGTATAGGTTATAATTGGGATGGCTATTTAAGAAAGTACCACAGAAATGTGATTAACCTCCACCGCAGCTGGGTGTATACGTTTATGAAACTCAAGTGTATGTATTGTTCTTTTACTTCCGCCTTTTAACTGAATCACTTCACCTTTACTAAACTGCGTTATTTCTACTTCACAATTTCCTAACATTTCTCGTTTAACGTAAAAAGAAACCAAATTTATTGGTTTTCCGACAATTAAGTCGTATTTCAAAATAATTGCAGACGTGTGCGAGAAAAGTTAAAAAGCACGTTGCGGAAAATTTCACGGAATTTTGTAAATGTCAAAAACAGTGTTGTGAAAGAAAAGTTTTTCTTTGGTATTGGCGGGCAGTCAGTGTTGTATTTTGACGGTTAGGGTATAGCCTAGTGCTAACAAAAGTAATTCTTTAATAAGTACTGGGTACTTGATTTTTTAGAATTTTAAATTTTTTATAACTGTACAATGTAATTTTTTGTTTATCATTATCAACAACTAAATAAATTTTAAAATGATGGTAACTTTTCATTAATAGTTTTAATGAGAAGACAAAAATAAAACCCATATTAGAAAGCTAAGATTTAATGAATAACGGTTCAATAATTTGAGTTTATCTTTTGAAGGATTACTGTTTATTTGAAGCATACAGATTTGAATCGAGCCTTTAACTATATATCCTCTAAATTTTTTTTTTAATATTTAAAAAAATAATTTACAATTGCTATCAAATCTAACATTTCATATGATTATAATAAGAGCAAAAAGTTCAGTTTCCATAGAATTTGTTTCTATTTATTTTTTCACATACTTTCTAAAAAACAGAATTACATACATAAAAAAGCCCCGCTTAAGCAACGAATTCGTATGGAATAGGTGCCAATTGGATTGGTTCCTCAATCTGCTTAACGAAGTGAGCTGGTTTAGGTGCCTTGGGTTGACGTTTCAAATTCACATATACGCCCTTAGCCTTAGCTTCCTTCAATTTAAGCTCATTCTCCTTAACACGGCGCAAGAAATCCTCACGGCACTTGGAGTGATGCACATGTTCAATACGTACATTAATACGTTTGGGTAGGATCTTACCGCGCACACGTTTGTTTACAATGACACCAACGGCATGTGGGGTAACGTTGTATACACGACCGGTTTTACCGTGGTAAGCCTTGTAGGGCATACCCTTTTGTACGGCACCATGTCCTTTAATGTCGACAATATCGCCGATTTTGAACACACGCATGTATGTAGACAGGGGAATGGTACCATGCTTGCGGAAGGGACGCGAGAACATGTCTCGGGTGCCGCGACGATAACCCTTTGAATTGGTCATATTTTTGCTTGTCTTGGTTGCCTGCAAAATTCACAAATATTTAGTACGAATTTCATTATTGGGATTAAGCGTTGTTGCTTATGCACTTTTATTAGGTATTTTTAGTGTGAATTTTGTGTTATTTGAGCACTTTTTCACGAAAAATTCACTAACCTTTAGGAAATGATGTCCACGCGGTCCAAGATGGAGTCGAGAAAGAGAGAAAGAAAGAAAAAACAGAATTGCCAGTCGAATGACAAATCGGTTTTGACAGTTCGAATTTTTGACATTTGGCGACGGGTTTGTTCAACAAAGTGGTATTAGGAGAATCTGTATGAAAACAATAATTAAATTTAATTATATGACACAATCTATATTTTCTGACATATTGCGTTTAGTGAACATATTTAGCTTTTTGGAAAATAATAAAAATTTGTAAGGTATAATTATAAAAACCCAAATCATACGGAACTATGCATTAGCAAATTAAACCGGATGTTCGAAATATTTTAAAGTAAAGCCCTAGATCGAAATGTCACAATCAGCTGTTTATTGTCGTGTACAATAAAAAACTATAAAGCATACAAACTATCTTAACAGATTGTGCAAATTCCTATATAATACCCAAAAAGTATCTTATATAGATAATAAAATTTTAATAAAATGGAACAATTCAAAGGCTCAGAGAAAACACTTTTCATATGGACACAATCATCTCTTGTAAAGGCCAGTACAGAAAAATTAAAAGAGGCAACTGGTGGCGAGGTTATTCTAGAAAATATCAATCGCTTGACTTTCGGTAAGCACTATTTCACAAAAACAAATGACTCAGCTGAAATTTATTTGGAAACTTTTGTGTCCCAACATACTTTATGCAGCTACTTACGGCGAGTCTACGTTTGATCTAATTGTAATTGAAAATGCACAGTTGACAGATGCTTTCGATAAATTGCTACGCTTGCTGAAGCCAAATGGGAAATTATATTTAGCCAGTATTTTTGGTACACCGGAAGTTTTTCAACAAGAACTAAAACTTTCTGGTTTCATTAACGTTAGTATAAATACGGAGGACGGTACTTTGACTAGTCAGAAACCAAATTATGAAACTGGCTCAGCAATCAAACTGTCCTTTGCTAAGAAAGATGGCAAAACACCCTCGATATGGAAAGTTAATGGGGATGGTGATGAAGAGCTAATCGATGAAGATGATTTGTTGGATGAAGAGGATAAGAAAAAACCTGATCCTGAAAGTTTGAGAGGTATGCATTTTGCATTTTTTTATTTTAATTTATAATATTAAAATAATCTGCTAATAGAGCGTGCAAAATATGTGTATAATATAAAATAATTCTCTGCTTATGTGCAGTTTGTGGCACCACTGGTAAACGAAAGGCCTGCAAAAATTGTTCTTGCGGTTTAGCGGAAGAGCTTGAATCCGAGGCAGCACAAAAGTCTAAGGCTGACACAGCAAATGCTAAATCCAGCTGTGGCAATGTAAACTACAACTCTTTATTTTCATAAAATTTTAATCAACGAATTTCTTTCTAGTGTTATTTGGGGGATGCATTCCGCTGCTCTTCATGTCCCTATCTAGGCATGCCTGCATTTAAGCCTGGTGAGAAAGTCGAATTGGCTGGCAATTTACTTAATGATGATATCTAAGCAAACACCAATACATTTTGCTGTGATTTACATGTATTCGTATTTAATGCTCTTGTGCAAACGTATCTAAGGATTAATATAGCATATTTAATTCCGACTGATGAGAGGAAATAGTTTAAGAAATCGAGATATCTTGTCTGCTAACACATTTAAATTCATTCTAAACATTGTCAAACCTTTGCAGCAGTTTACATAATTTGTAGGTTTGGTTTACGAAGTTTGGGTGTGTTCTCCTGCCGTTGTCGTTTTTGGACCACCCTAATCAACAAATAATTAGTTGTAGCCTTTTTAAACAACCTTAAATATCAATATTTCGCATATGTAGAAGTTTTATATATGTAATTTATTTTTCATTTGTGAAATCACAATATGTGTGCTTAAACAAATTTTGTAACGAGTAGTAAACAATAAAATTTTGCACATAACATTAACTTAAAACATAGTGTGTACAAATTTGTGCCACGTATAATTATATCTATACTTTTTAAAATGCATTATATTGCATACTAGCACTCGACTCTTGCCAACGTCTTACGTACATAGAATCTTAAGCTTCACAGGGTGTACCTTTGATGAGCTCGCGATTATTGCCACTCAAAACGCGATAGTTCACTGCTGAGGGATCCAATTCTTTGTACAAATATGTTGGCATCTTATCCGACAACACCCACACGGTACCTTCATTATCGATTTTCATGTCGTTGGGGAATACGAGTGCATGTGAATCGGAATCGATAAGACCTTGTGATTCCAAATCATATGGGCGCTTCACATTCCAACATGCAATTGCATCCTTATTGACTTGTGTATAAAATATAACACCCGTATCTTTGTCATACACTTCCGCGGTGGATTGTCCATTCATGCCACGATCGCCAACAAATTCGAAATCGTAATAAGCTGCTGGACTCGTTACATGTGTTTCATTTTGTAAGACACGATTGGAGACTTTGAATTCTTTGGTGCTGGCTAACGCATGGAAATAAATATCTTTTGTGTGATCAGCTTTCAATGGACCAACCGCCAGACCGAATACACCATCTGTCCATTGGAAGTTGACGCCGCCAACATTGAAGTCACCTTGTAGCGGATCGAAATGGAAGAAATTGTGCTTAACACGATATGAGCGATCGTCGCGGAATGAGTAAACCACAAGTCCGTAAGCGCCCAAATCGGGTATGTATGCGTAGGCGTCGTTGCATTCCGTGCGTTCGGCATCAATCACCTTAAAGTAAAGTAATGTATGTGTTGTGTTAAGCCTTAGCAATCTACTCTTATGTATTCACTTACAATATTTGCGAAGAAACTGTCGTCCTTTATCTGATCTTTTGGTATGGGGAAACGGCGCAGCACTTTGTCAGTTTTCAAGTCGAAGATAACGATGGAATTGGGCGTGATTTGCTTGGGATTGCCTAGAATGTCTGCTAGTCCAGTATCCAAAACCCACAAACGATCACAAACGTCGGCTTGTATACGGAAAGTCGAAATAATTGTGGCATTATCCTGCAATGTGGTTTCTACAGATTGCGGCTTCTCGGCATCCAAACGACCACCAGCTGGAGTTTTGGCTTCTTGAGGTTCTACATCAATTGGTAGTGTATTTGCTTCCCAGCTTGGATAGGGACGCAATTTCGGAGATTTATCCGTAGTCTTAAGATCAACATAGTTGAGTGAAGCTGCTACTCCGGCCTTCCATCTAGAAATATGTATAATAGGGAGATTTTATTGTTTTTTACTACACGCTTATAGATAAGGCAAAATTGAAAATAAAATTGCAAAATTTTTTGTTATTTATTAATTTATTTTAGTTAATTTTTTTTATTATTTAGTGTTTTCATATAAAATTTGAAGACCGTTATTTTATTTTATAAATTGTGGAACAAGTTGTGTGAAATTTTATATTAGAATTAATAGATGTCTCTGAACACAGGGTGACTATAAATACTGACAACAGTAATCGGAAGTATAATTATTGAAGAAAATTTAATGTTAATGAACAAAGAATTGAAAACCAAAATTTAATGTGTGTGTATAATTTTTTTTTTATAAATCTTCAGATTAAACTTTTAAATATTAAAAATATTTATTCAAAAATATTATTAATTAATTTAAATTAATATGTACATACATACATATGTGTATTACTGGCTTCTTAAAAAAAGTTAAATACTAAATAAAAATTTAAAATAAAATTTTATAAAAATAAAGGTTAAATTTTTAAATATTAAACATATTTTTTCTAAAATATTATTTATGAAAATATATGTATTAATTTTATATGAAATTAAAAACGAACAAGAAATAAAATAAAATCAATCTAATCTTTTGATTTTCAATTCTCTAAAACTTCCATTAAGAAGAAAAACAAAAAAACAAAAAAGAACTACATATTAACGCGCTTCACACAAATAATTCACGTTTCCAATGAACTCTTTCGCAACCACAAAAAAAAACTCAAAGTCACTACAAATTAACCTCAAATCGGTTGATGATTTCGCGCCGCAATTGAGTTGCCCATCAGATTGAGAGCTGCCAATCGTATAATTAACTGTTTACGGCGATTGACTAGATATTGTTTGTATTTATGTGTGTACTTGTAACGTTATGTAATTTGCCATTGTAAGCTATTACAAGAAAGAATCGCTTGCAAAAGCTTCGTCAATATCTACTTTGCATAATTACAGTTAGAATGTTGCAATTTAATGCGCACAGCAACAAATTGTTTTAAGCCGCGCAGCCAAAACCACGAAATTCAAATTAGTTGGTACCAAGCTGGCAGCTAGGTAACCGTTTCTTCCACTGAAACATTGGGTCTACCAAAAATTGTGGTTAAATGGTGCATCAAAGGTAAAGTGGGTCAAAACATGCTTGCCATTAAGTTCAATTACATGGAACTAAGCTCACTTACGCTGTCACGATGATAATTAGAAATTTAACGGTAATTGAATATAATATTATGTACATTACTTTTGACAACATTGGTAATGGCGTTGAAAATTGTTTAAATGGATTTTTTAGTAGCAAATGCCATAACTAAAGCAAGTTATAAAAGATGTAGGCGAATTAATCGCAAAAGCCCTCAAGCATGTAAAATAAAGTTTGAATAATGCATGAAATAACAAAGCAACAATTGATTTGACAAAAATATACAATATGTAGGAAATTACTGTATGCATGTATGTGTATGCTGTTATGTCTGTTAAAAGTACTCGCAATGACTCAGCCATTTTAAATATGCCTTTTAATTTATAATATTACGTCAAAATACAAGTTAATGAGAAAAAAGTATGCAAAAAATTATACATACGTATATATGTGTATATAATATATGCATAATACAAATTAAACCGTATCCTCTGTTGACAAAACGCAGCCATCAAAATAAACAAACGAACAAACAGTTATTAGAACTCGTTAATCTCTGTTTACTAGTTATGATTTTGCTTTGCGGCATTTTGACAGTTCGAAATTAAATTCAACAAGAACGCGTAAAGAAATGCAAGTGCAATTTGATTTCAATAATTTAGTGATAAAAAGTGTGCATATTACAAATTAATATGCTAAAACATAAACGCAAGGCCTCAGCACTGCTTTAAACTTAAAAGTTGGAAGCAATTAATGCAGGTGATAACGATTACAAGCCTGCACTTCTTGCAGCGGCGCAAGTGCCACATTTTTGGATTGAACCTTGTTTAGGGACGCGGAGTGGCGGTTAAACTTTAAATACCATAGGCAGGCGATAAACATCAATTCTTGTGTTGAAATTAAGTATAACGACGAGTTTCTAACAACAAAATAACCTATTATAAGACCTACACATTTGGTTGCTGCAATCGGAAATCCGTGCGTGTGCGGGCATTTGTGTCGCTTAGAACGGAAATGTTGAAGTGTAAATTCAAATGTACATGTGTATGTGTGTAGACATCTGTGTAGCAATTACATACATATGTGAAATATGCGCAAGGCGCTGCTTCTCATCTGTTGGTTTGTTTTTAGTTCGCGCTTTGCATTTGAAATTTTGGCGAAAAATATTAAGCAAGTGACTGCTATGAGAATTAATTTTGATTAAAGAGGAGTTTTTAGAAAAATATACATAAAATGTCACGTGCTTTAATCCAATAGGGGTTAGGATTTGATTGCTGAGAAAAGTTTTAACTTTGTTTAAAAAAGTAATGGTTACTTGTTCGAGCGTTAAATGTGATGTTCAAAGGCAATTAAAAAGTAGTGATTAAGTGGTGCTTATACTATAGCTACACAAATGTACATAATTGCAAATGGCTAATGTGATAATTGCTCTTCGAAAAAGAAGGCGAATGTTATAAGTACATAAGTATATATGTATAAATGAAAAAGAAGTTAAAACTTAATTGATAATATATCGAAAAAAATGAGTATGCAAATAAAATGAAAGCGTCAATATTTTCCTGCTCCTGCGGCATAATAGAAAAAGTGGTTAGAATGGTGAAAATGTGCTGGTTTTTGTTTCGCTTAGAATTCCGGTATTTTCTACAAAGCATTATGAACAGGAAAGAGAAATCTAGCAACTAAAAAAAAACCAAATTCTAGTAAAGGAAAACTTTAAATATTTACTGAAAGTAGAGCATCGGGGAAATTTGTGCTGTTAACATATTGTACATACATATGTACATACATATATGTATACACAACGACAAACAAAATTTTCTAAACAGAATCAATACACTAAAGGCCATACGAAGAGCTAACTTTTCACGAACATAAAAAAATTTAGAGAAATAATGTAAATGTAAAATCATAAAATCATTAATTTTTACACTTGTTTAAAAAAATTGTTGTTGGATTATATACAAAAATGAGTTTACGCCATTAAAATTCCCAACGCTATGTTTTCGCTTCGTTATAACTTATAACTTTATGAGACTTCCATAAAAATATACAAGTGAGAAAATAAAATAAAGCACAAAAAGTGCTTAACCTTAAATATATGCTGATTTTAGCTGTAAGGCTTAAAATAAAATAATGTAATGTGAAAAATGGTTTTTAGGAGATAATAATGAAGTTTGTGTAAAATATATGTCTGAAATGTGGGAAAAATAAAGTTGCTAGGTGTTGAAGTTTTTCAAATGCCCTTACAAATAAAAGAAGGCACTTAAAGCCTCAATTAGTTAAATTTTCTTTTTCAAAATTTAAAAAATATGGAATGTATAAGTCTGAAGTATACATATGTACGAAAAAAATGTATGCAGATTTTGGTGGGAAATTGTGTGTTAAAATAAAATGCCGCTTAAAATGCAATGTGATTGTAGAGCAGATCGAAAAGTTTTAAAAATAATAATATAGAAAATTAAAAAAAAAAACATATTGCGAGAAGCGGTTACCGTTATATTAATATAAAAAGCAGCAAATGGGTAAGTAACGAATACTTTTATAATTAAGAAACTAGATGAAATTTGCAATAACAAGAAAAAATGTTAACTTCGGCTGCACCGAAGCTATAATATGCTTCAGAGCTGCATTTCTTATGGTTTTCAAAAATGTACAAAAATATGTTTATCTGAATTTTGATAGTTCAGTATATACGGCAACTATATGCTCTAGTAGTCCGATCTGAATAATTTAACTAAAAATTGTCACGTAGTTTTGGACAATAACTTGTGCCGACATTCGTGAAGATATCTTGTCAAATTAAAAAGTTTTCCATACAAGAATTTAGTATTAATCCATTAGTTCCGACAAACGAGTAGCTCCTTGGAGAGAAAAGAATATAATATCTTAAAAACTAAGGAATGGAATTAGTACGCGCGTATACAGATAAATCATCAGACGGACATGGCTAAATCAACACGGTTCGTGACGTTGATCATTTATAAATGTACTTTCTAGAGTCTCCGACGTTTACTTCAAGGTGTTACAAGCTTCGCGGTAAACTTAATATAGCCTTTTAATACTATAAAATGTAAAATGTTTACCCATATTTACCAAACCATCGATATACGCGCATACATATGTACATATGTAGCCTAAGTGTTACATATAATTATAAAGGAGCGGTTCTCACTGCTTTGCTATCATGAACTTGACAAACTAAATCTGTGACAAAAAACCGGTAGTGAAAACTAGTTGGTTTACATTTCTGGCTTTCGGTTAGTTGTTGTTTTTTTTTTGCATAAATTAAAACCGTTTGGTATTAAGAGATTTCGCCAAACATTTGGTGTATGTGTCATAGAAATTACGGTACAAAACAATGACAAATAATAAAACAAGCTTCAAATTAAAACAGCACGCTTTTTATAATTTTACTTAGAAAGGAGATAACTATTATTTGCAAACAAAAACCGCAAACAATTAAATCAATACACCTTATTAAATGGTAAACAAAGCTAGTTTCCTTTTTTATATTCTGTTGACACAACTAATCTGCAATTAAATTCTATACACAATTATTGTTCGAATTTATTCTGAATTCATTTGCTTTTATATTTTCTCTTCATATTCACGGCACACAAAATCTAAGTACATCCACACCAATGTTGCCCATATTGCACAATGCGTCATTGACGTAATATTTGTATGGCTTTCAATTAGTGATATAATTTAGTGTGATTTCACCTTTTGTGTAACCATTACCTTGGCACAGTGACAAACAGTTTGTCATTCCAACGCTCCAAACCCAAAGGCAAATTATTCTCGGGCACATATTGACCCTTGCTGATAGCCTCTTGTTCAGCTTGTGCATTTGGCCATTCAAACTCCAGTTGTTTCCACGAAAATTTCTCCTCTAACTTAGCTTTACTGGAGATTATGCCCGCACAGAGCAGTGTGGTGAAAAAGAGATACTTCATCGTATTTTTTTGTCAAACAATTTAACGTATACAAATTGTATTGATTTTGTTTTTTTCCGCAAATTGCTTTGAGTATTCGTAAATTCAAGCAAGCCGTTGCCTTTGAATTACACGCTGTTATCGTCACTCGCGCCGCTTTTACACTGCGTTCGATTTAAGCTTGACTTTGGCTTTTTATTAATTGATCGGTTTGGTGCTGTTGGCTCGGTCAGCCTATTGCAAAACATTTAAAATGAGACAGAACTTGTTGGTTAGCACAAAACCGTTTCTCGGCTAATGCTTTTCCGAAGTACTCATCTCATATTACTTGTTTGTTCAGCAACATCGCCACTTGAGGCTGTCAACATGTTGCTCGGCTGTGTATATCAGTTTGCTTCAATTGTTTACAGTTTTGGTGTTTGTATTAAAGAGACTGGAATATACCGTATGTCTTTTTATATGCTGTAAGTTAGGTTAGGTCATGTTAGATTCTACGCTTGATCTCCGAGGCGGTGATCATATTTAGATAGATTTGCAGCTACATATGTTGCCAGAAAACTCTTGAAGTTGGATCTGATGTAACACAAATCTTTATATTACATATATTTTGATTCCTTTTTTTTAATGCACAAAGATATTTAAAAAACGGCAAATATAATAATTTAAACGCCAATAATGAAATAGTTAAATCTTTCAACGCAGAAACAAGACGAGGACTAGTTAAACCAAAGATCTCAGATCATTAAGCCTGCTCCTTGCATACGGCACCAGCAGAAAGGGGTTCGAGTAGCGTGATTGAGGTGAAAAATGCTACGTGTGAACCCTTAATATTATGTTTAAATTCAGTATCTTTAGCAATTGTACATTTAAGTTAAATTGCCAGCTCAGAGATCTTGATAAATGTGTGACCGAGTTAGCCAGTTCGACATTTTTAACAAACCTGAGAATTTTTGCGAAGTTTTCACCATTTATTAATCTGTTACTCTTCTTCCACAAATTTGGATAATATTATTTTAGAACATTTCTTGGGTATTTGGGCACCGTGTGGTCGAAGTCGAACTGTCTTACAGTCAGTTAGTGCGAAGCCGTTGCGAAAGTTGGAAAAGGTTTACGGTGATTTACTTTTATCAAAAACACTAGGCTATGAGTGGTGCAAAGCCTGCAAAGGCAGTTGAGAGATCGTTGAAGACATGCATAGTTCTGGAAGACCTTCGACCTCTTCAAGTGGTGTAAATATTACAAGTGTCAGAGGGATGGTAAGAAAGATCGACATCTCTCGCGAGACCGTTCGTATGATTTTGGAGGATATTTTGGGTATGAAACGCGTTCTTGCGCGACTCGTCTCGATAAAGCTGAAATTTTTTCAAAAAGAGTACCGTAAACAAGCCTCTTCTGACACGCTTGATCGTGCTAATTCCGATTCCATATTCATGGAGAGCATTATAACTGCGGAAGAGACAAGGGTTTATGAGTTTGACATGCAAACAAGTCAACAATCATCGGAATGAAACTTGGTTTTCAGTCGATCAAAGAGATGAAACAAAATTTGTTGAAGGAGCTGAAGGCTATCACAGAAAGTGCTTAAAAAGAATCGTTGGCATAAGTGTATTACATCTGGTTAGGAGTACTTTGAAGCCGACAAAATAAATATTGATGAATAATTAAATATTTTCCATTCTATCTACAATTTCCGGGTTTTTTTGCCACAATTTCTATGCACATATATATCCACAACCAACACATCAACGCCTTAAATTCACTTCTCTAGACATTAAACTTGGTTGACAGTTTTGGATTTAATTGGTTCAACAAAAAAAAAAAATAAATTATACAGACTTACGGTATTGGTCGCTCATTATGTAATTACAAAACGGTTATTCTTACAAATATATTGTGCACAGAAATTAATTTGCATATTAAATGCACCTTTTTACATTACACTAATTTTAGTATTATTAACTTTTGCTTTTGTGTGACACTTGGTGAGCTCAAATACGTCTGTCAGTCAGTTCAATTTTAACTTTCGATATTCAATTTTATTTTAGTTTCATTTTATTAATGATTACCAAGTGAGTTTTTGTTCGGTCTGTCTGAGCTGTCGCGGTTTTTGTTCTTGTGCAGTCAATGAAATCGCATAAACAAAACATAACAAATATAAAGCAGCTAATAATATGACAAACTGATGGCATCATTTGCTGTTTACTGTCCGAATGACAGCGGTAACGTTCTATTTGTGGAGCGAACCATAAATTTTGGCATGAGCAGCGGCTATCAGAGTTGATTTCGTTTATGTAAATCATATACTTTGCCAGTCTTTTATGTAAATTAATATTTTTTGTACGAAAGTTAGTCAAATGATAACCAAATGTACGATAAATTATATTTATAGTAATTTGAATTTGATTGACAAGTGAAATCAAATTGATTTATTTTTTTGTTTACGTGAAAACTGTAATTTTAGTTCTTTGTTCGATTCCAATAATGTTAGCTCATGTCGGTTTTATAATACTTAATTATAATATTCATTAAAATATAATTTTATTTGATAATAGCTATGAAATATGAATTCATGGAAATAATTATTTTCAGAGGATATTTATTTTCTATAATAAAATATGCTTTTTATTACTCTACCCTATTTTAATTTCGTTTTTTAATATTTGATGCTCAAATATTGCCAAGGGATATCGTTGACATTATCATACATTAAGGATCTACCAACAAAAGCGACGTGACGTTAAAATTAAATAACAGTCATCAAAATAGCATCTATTGTTTTTGTTGTCCAGATAATTTGAACAAAATGTCGACCAAATGGTCACCACGGTTTCGTTTGTATATCTCCACCCATTTTCGATGACCTGGAGCAGCATTTCGGCTATAGTGCGCTGAATGTGGCCTTTAAGTTCCTTGAACGTTGCTGGTTGCTTGCATAAGCCTTTCATTTAACATATCCCCAAAGAAAATAAAGTAGAGCTGTTAAAACACATGATCTTGGCGGCCATTTGACTGGGTCATTTTTTGAAACTAACAAGTCGCCAAACTTTGCATGGAATGCGTCCCTTTTTAGGCGTGAAACATCAATGAGCATACCGTTTCGTTGGAAATAGAGATCGCCCTTGTCGATTTCATCAAATTCTTGGAAAAAAGTCGATCGTGTTTAAAGCTCGATATTGATGGTACGGAATAACCTGCCTCAGGAAGAATTCAGTCCGATAGCCGCTATTTTGTTTGTTGTCGAAGCTTTTAAGCCAGAAATGAACCCCACCTGAAAAGATGATTTGAATTTTTTTTTCAAAATTTTTTTCGAGAAAAAGATTTTGCGTAATAATCTAGAACAATTTTCAAACATTGTACCAAAATGAAACGTGACATGATAAAATGGCAAACTTTACTGACCACACTGACAAAATTTGACACAAATCCGTAAACAAAGATGGACTCCACGAGCTGCCAAATCCCGTTATCCCTATTGGTAGACGGTTTATTTTAAAGCATTTTATAACGCTTTCTTCCTGGGGAAAGGAAAAAAATAATAACTAAAATATTTAGGCACTTAAATTCTTCGGTCTTAGGATCGACTATTGTAGAATGAGCAAGACAAGAGTGAAAAACAAGAAAGCGGCGGGGATCGATGGATTGCCGACCGAGTCTGCCAATGGAGCAGGCAGCAACTTCTTAGTAAGCTGGCGTTGATCAACACCATAAGCTTCGTCAGGATCGGGATGGACCTCGTCGAGCCATTCTATATCAAGCGAGGATTCAAACAAGGATGCTCCCTATCGTGTGCCTTCTTAAATTTGTACTAACATTAACTACAACGTCAGCCTCGAAATCTGTCGCAGAATAACTCTTGCCTAAAGGTTCTACTATGGACTGAGTAGGCAATTGAGAAGTAAAGTCCTCTCTCGACGAACAAAGACCAAACTATACAAACCACTCATCATTCCCATCCTGCCATGTGGTGCAGATCTGTGGACGGTGACAGCATCTGATGAGTAGGGGTTACGAGATTTCGAGAGAAAGGTTCTACGGAAGATTTATGGTCCTTTGCGAATTGGAAACGGCGGATACCGCAGTCAATGGAACGATGAACTATGCGAGTTATACAACGACGTTAATATAGTTCAGCGAATTAAGGGACAGCGGCTATGCTGGCTAGGTCATGTCGAATGGAGGAAAACACTCCAGCTCTGAAAGTATTCGACACAGTACCCGCCAGGGGAAGCAGAGGAAGATGAAGATCTCCATTCCGTTGGAAAGACCTGGTGAAGAAGGTCATGGCTACACTTGGGATCTCCAATCGGTGCCAAACAGCAAAATGGAAGAACTATTGGCGTGCGGTTGTAAACTCGGCTACAACCAGAATATGTTTTGACCTAAGGAAGATTGCAGACAGCTTTGAGAGAATGTCGCTTAACTGGAATCCACAATGAAACCGCATTCGTTCCAAAGAACAAATATCGAACTTATCGTTTGGATTATCACAGTATCTATCGAACTATTATAATCGACTTTTTGGTTGGATTACTGAGTACTTTGAGTTTGTTTGAAAAATTCGAATTTTGTAACTTCATTTCGAAGACCTTGTGTTAGAACTATGCTTTCAATGTTTGATAATATAAAATTTGCATAATATTTTTTATAAAAATAAGCGAATTATAAGTAATACATAATAATAGCTAATCAAACACAATCTCTATCACTACTCGTAATATACCGTTTAATCTGTACATTTTCGTTTCCGAGTCTCCAATAACGGTAATAATACCACTATAAAGCTTTGGTTTTGATTGCCAAATTTTCAGTAATTCACTTCCCAATCCATTTAGACTTTTTGAAAGAAAAACCAGTTTGGCTATTGAAAAAAAAAAACACTTTCATTTCGCGAACAAACAACTAAACAAACTTCATACAAAGTCAGACACCATTAACTTTGGTTGTTTATTATTCTTTGAAATCGCTTGTGCTCACGCTTCTTTGTTTATATTTTTGAATGCGGCATTTAAAGCTCAAATCGAATGCATGACTCACACTTGAAACTGTATGGAATTTCTTTTTGATTGGCTTCCTTATTTACAATTCTGGTTAGTCTATTTGTAATGAATTTAACGCGCTCGTAACGCTTGTTTTTGTTTGACGTTTTTACGAGTCGTCAATTTACTAATAAACGCTAATAAAAGTTAGAAATAATGTCTGAGGTATAAAAGTGTGTAACATCGTTGTTTGGTTTTTAGGGGGTTTCCAAATAAAATGTGCCAAGCAAGCTTATGCCAAATATTTTTTTTGCTTTTCATAGATTGTGAATAAAAGTTTTCTATAGCTTGACCAGTTATGCTAATTTTTTTCATTCTGATTCTTTTTATGCAACATTGTTTGTGGTTTGGTTTTTTGGTACATATAGTATATTGATTAAGTAATTTAGATATTTATGAACTTTTCAATAGATTTGGAGTAATTTTGGGGTTAAATTGCTTCAAGTGTAAATGAAGTTTTCTGTCCATAATAAACCCCAAAATTCGAGTTGCCAAACTTCCCGGTAAAATTCCATCCCATATAAACCTCAGCAAGATTACTAAAATTCTCTATTCCATCTTACATAAATCCATTTAATCTTTTTGTATGACTAATCGAAAAAGTCTTTTCATTATTCTACATACAGCAAACGCCTTACTTAATCAGATTCTGTGACAAGACGATAGGTTAGGCTGGATTAGATGGCTGATCGAAGATCGCACGTAAGCTAGTATATGTAGTCCTTTGTGAAGCCATTGAAAAAAAGTACTGAAGGTATGCGCTTTCAAGTGTTTAAGTCTTGAACTCCCAAACGCGGGAATTCAAGATGGTAATGTTGAGTTTTTTCCACCTAATCTTCTTCCATACAGCTTCTGCAAATGCGGTCTGGTAAGATTCCCAAACTTACAGAAGATCACTAGATCTCCTGGATCAATCTTGGGCCAAAAGGCTTTTGCAACAGCGCAAGAACTGATAGTGGGTCAGCGTTGGCTGAAGGATACGGCAGCACCGATCCGTTCCCATTCTACCGATAGCGGTTCTGGGTTCGTTTCTTTGATAGCTCATCAGCTCTACAATTTTCAGCGATTCCGCTATGGCACCCGCCAGTCTTATCACAAAGACACTTGATGCTATTGATAGCGAGGTTATGTACTACTCGACCAACCCTGAACGCACTAAAAATGAGTTCAAAGCTAGTATCGACGTTTTGAAATTTGAGTGTATGGTCACTTCTTTGAAGAAGGTTGCACTCCGGATCTACTGCTATCTTAATGCTTGCAATCTTGACTTGGAAGACACTGCTATAGTCAGAAAGCCTGAAGCTGGAGTTGATAGAGAGTTCCTCACAGTAAACCCCTCCACCAACCATCAACCCAAGCTTTTCTTTGTAGGTTACTTAAGGCTGGTTTTTAACTTGGCATGTAGTCAATCCAATCTTTTAATTATTTTTAAACTCTTTATGGTTTTGACCACATATATGCTTGGTTTTGTGTATTAAGTCATAATGTCATCCTCCGATGGATTTATGTATTTCTATATTCATAGAAATACAACAGGTAACTTGACAAAACAAGGTTCTAAAGCTTGATTCCCCGTGTCGTAGTCATGACCTCAGCCCTTTTAGCATTCCGGCCCCTCTTCAATGCTGTGTAATTTATTTATAGCGCTACCGGTTCCTTGTTTTGTTTCCAAAATATTTTGTAGTAAATACATACATCCGGTATGTTTCGAAAGTTTGCAGAGTTCAAAGCAGAAAAGATATAAAGTCGTATCTTGTTTTGATTTATAATTATTTACATATGAGTATACATTATCTGAATCAAGTTTACAAATCATATGAATTTTAGGTTATTTTTGTTAATAATGCTTTTATAAATATTTATGTGTTTTTAAGTGCGGGCAAGTGTTGCAAAAATTATAATTTAAGGTGTTTTAATGTGAATCGCGTGTCGATATCTAAAAATAATTTTCGGCAGTGAAAAACCTTTAAAAGCACAATAAGAAATGAGAAAGAACTTGACACTTGTTCCATGTAGGTACTAGGGTCTTATTAGTGTGTATAACCGATCTTAATCTAAATATTTTTTATTTTATTTTGGCTGTCTGCGAGACTCTCTTGATAAGAAATTACATACAAAAGTAATAACAAAGTTCGAAACTAAACAAGTAAGGAAGGGCTAAGTTCGGGTGTCACCGAACATTTTGTACTCTCACATGATAAAGTGATAACCGAGATTTCATTATCCGTCATTTACATATTTTTTTTATTTTGCTGTAAAATTAATTAGATTAGTAGTTCTTGAGATATGGTTTTCGATCCATAAGGGGACGATGCCACGCCCATTTTTAATTTTTAAAAAAAGCCTGGGTGCAGCTTCCTTCTGCAATTTTTTCCGTAAAATTTAGTGTTTCTGATGTTTTTTGTTAGTCGGTTAACGCACTTTTAGTGATTTTTAACATAACCTTTGTATGGGAGGTTGGCGTGATTATTATCCGATTTCTTCCATTTTTGAACTGTATATGGAAATGCCTGAAGAAAACGACTCTATAGAGTTTGGTTGACATAGCTATAGTAGTTTCCGAGATATATACAAAAAAACTTAGTAGGGGGCGGAGCCACGCCAACTTTTCCAAAAAAATTACGTCCAAATATGCCCCTCCCTAATGCGATCCTTTGTGCCAAATTTCACTTTAATATCTTTATTTATGGCTTAGTTATGACACTTTATAGGTTTACGGTTTTCGCCATTTTGTGGGTGTGGCAGTGGGCCGATTTTGCCCATCTTTGAACTTAACCTTCTTAAGGAGCCAAGAAATACGTGTACCAAGTTTCATCATGATATCTCAATTTTTACTCAAGTTACAGCTTGCACGGACGGACAGACAGACATCCGGATTTCAACTCTACTCGTCACCCTGATCCCTTTGGTATATATAACCCTATATCTGACTCTTTTAGTTTTAGGACTTACAAACAACCGTTATGTGAACAAGACTATAATACCCTCCTTAGCAACTTTGTTGCGAGAGTATAAAAACAAGGTGGGCGGTGATGTAATATAAAACTTGATGCTAGAATCTTCTACCTACCAGACTACTAAAGTGTATTCCAAGCGGAGGCCACAGTAATTGTAGAAAGCCTTCCTGTTCCGGTAATCAAGAAATATTTTCCTATATATGTATAGATAGTCAAGTGGCTTTGAAATCACTAAAGTGTCAGAGGATCTTGTCTATGGTAAGATAGTGAAGAAATATTTTGATCTCTTGGTGGCTAAAGCATCCGACATCACGATCAACCTGCAAACGGTTTCAGAACGCAGTGATATTCCTACAAACTGTCATCTGCTTCACAGTCTGTAAGAATTAGCCAGAAGGGGCAAAGTAGACTTCGGAAAAGAGGGAATTATAGTATGTCTATGTAGAAATATCTTATAAATATAGATGAGTCATGGTTGAAAAAATCCGTGACTTGCTCAACAAGCAGGCAGACGTGGCATGAATGGAACATAGCATAGCAGACTATAAAAATTTAAAAGAAATTATATAAGAATCCTAGTAGAAGTACTAAAAGGTCACCATCTAATTAGTAGACGTGCCAATAGACTAAGAACGAACTCTTATGGAAGCTTTCGGGAGGTAGAAGAGGAGGAGACCATTAAGAAACTTTAATGCGACTGTAAGGCTCTATAAAGGAAAAGAATCGAAACTATCGGTCGAGGGTTTCTCGACGACGTCTCGGATGTTGCTCATTTAAAAGTTTTCCTATTGATGAACTTTAACAGAAGTACCGGGTGATTAAGAGGGGAAGCAATAGAGTGAGGGGAGTTTAGTTCATGTCGTATCACAATGAGTCTCCTTATAGATCTTGGTACGTCAAAGTTATCGACTTGTATTCGTAGAAAAGAGAATGAAAATACCTGAATCATGTGGTGTAACAGATAGTTTATGACAATATATTTAGTCTCTAAGAGCTTCCGATTCAAAAACTGCTTATATCATACATAATGTTCGGTTTTAGACCCATTTGTATTTAAGTTCGATTATAAAAATAATCGTCACGCTTCCACAACTTTCTCGATTCTACAAGTATAAACATTTTAGACACAAAATTACTCGCTCTAAACGCGTCATAAAATTATCTTTTGTCAGAATTGCCATCACCTTTCTCCAATATTTGTATTATTCTTTTGTTTGGGCGTCGAACTGAAATAGTAATTATTGCGCAATCTAAGATGCGACAAGGTGAAAAGCCGAAAGGAAATGATGGCATTGTAATGCAGGCAATGCACCAGCAATAATTGTAATGATAATAATAGAAGCGGCAAAGTGAGAAAGGTGAAAATATTGAGTTCATTTTGTATACAAATTGCAAGAGAAAAGAGAATGGGAAAGTTGGTAGCGGCGAAGGTGAAAATGTCTAGAATAGCAAAGTAATACAATAGACTCTTTAGTGGTGAAGGGCATCTAATTGTGGTGTTGCTGTTTTAAATATTAATTTGCAGAGAATTGAAACAAAACTATTATTTATGAGCTCCTTATTCGCCGTTAATGGAAGAAATGTGTAGGTATTAAATTCTAAAAAAAAAATCGCACTGAAAATTATAGATAAGTTTGAACGACATCTACTTAAAGTACGAATTTTACACAGCAAAAATCAAAATTTAATAGTAAATAAAGTCAAAATATCTCGCAAGAAAAATATTCACTTAAAAATCGAACTTAATCACAAATGTTGAGATGCTACTATAAGCAAAAATAGTAAGACTTTCTTCATAATTTGAAAATTCTAAATAAATCTTAATTCAAAGTATGTGTATTCAATGTCGTCTTCTGTCCCGTCGAGGTATACGCATAACGACTTTTCGATTTTTCCCATTCTATGGAGTTAGTTTTTGAAGTATCCGTGGCCGGATAACAGCAGGGTTGTGTAATGTGTTGAAGCCGACTTCTCCGAATTTACGGCCTGTCCTTGATTTTAGGTCTTTTATTAGTCTGGCTGTCCATCTGCCGCGACTCTCATTGTCCCATCTTCGTTGTCATGTTGTGTTTGTATCTTTCCTTATATGTTCAACTGTTATTTTGGGACGTTTTCTTTAGCTACCACGGCTTTTTCCTTTCGTATGCCAGAAAGTCAATTTGGGCATTACAGCTTATAACTAATATTGCATAACCTGATACTGTTCGTTAGGCTGATGCAACTCTGACGGCTGCGGCGCGGTGAACTTTGGGCACTATGTTACGCCGGTTTTCTTTTTTAAGCACATCTGCCCAGATCTCAGCTCCGTATAAAAGGGCGCTGATTGTCGTCAACATTAGGAGCGTTCTCTCTCTGGGGCTCCTTATGTTGACCATTAGTCTACTAATTGGGGAGTTGATTCTCGCTGCCTTTCCTACGGTGTACTGGATTTGTACCCAGAAGGTTAGTCTGAGGTCCACTCTTACGTCTAGATAGTTTACTGCTTTTTGTGTCCTAAGAATATCCGTAGTAGTTCGCATACTTATTTGGGGAACATGTTCTTAATTGTTAGCAGCAGGAGCTCTGTTTTTTCCGCTGCGAGCTGGAGGTTGTGTGAGTTGAGACATGCTTGCGTCCGTATTATGACCGGTTTAAGTTTTCTTCGCGCTTCTTCTGTGTCTCGTGTCTCATGATGTAATTACTTCATCTTTTGTTATACCATCTGTGCGGCTTCTACACTTTCAAAGACGCTTTTTTAGCTGATAGAGTTAATTTACCGGGTTTAAAGCCTGTTGTCTAGGGGTAGGTCCTTCAGCCTCGTTGATAGCCGCTTCGAGTCTGAATTTAATTAGTCTTTCATAGAGCTTTCACGCTGTGTCAGATATGCATAGCTGATTAACACCAAACCGTTGCTTTTTCCAGGGTTTAGAGAATATTCCGGCCTCTATTCAGGCGTGGTACATATTCAATAGTATTGACGGTCACTCTGCAACGATTATTTTCAGGATTTCTGCTGGAATCCCGTACGGGCCTGATGATTTGTTAGCCTTGAGCTTGTCAGGGTTTAGTTGCAGCTCTTCGAGGGTGAACTGGGGGATTTGCGGAAATCTTAGAGTCTGTTCTGGATCACTAATCCTTTTGTGAGGAAGAATGAGTTTACAATGTGATCCATTTGGCATTAGTTAAGTCAGGTGGCTTTGCCCGAGCACCGAGTTTCTTCATTACTTATACCCGAGGGGTTTTTGTTAACTTCCTCGAGTAGCACCTCCAATTTTATCTTTTTGCTATCATCGATGGCACGCTTCATCCCGTTTTTGCTACTTGGTATAGCTCGGCTTCTCATGATCCTGCTCCTCTGTGCCTGGATCTAGTGTAGGATCTGCGAAGGCGGAGGCAAGTGCTTTGAACTGATCAACAACTGACTTCGGCAATGGCAACTATTGGTAAAAAAAAGTTCCGATACATTAAGATAAAGATCTTTAATTATAATGTACAGGGTTCTTTCGGAAAGTAATAGGACTGAGTCGATTTAAAAAAAAAATATTGAACCAATCGTTACAACTCTTTAAAAACTTTCAAAATAGGCTCCTTCTGCGTCGACGCAGCGGTACCAGCGCGATTTTCCAGCATTGAAGGAAGGCAATATCCGGAATAGCCTAGAGAGCCGAGGTGCATGCTGATTGAATCCCCTCTGTCGTCTCAAAATGCTTGCCTTTTATCGGTCTTTTCAGACAAGGAAACAAAAAAATTCAGACACTTTTGAGCTGTAGAGCGGCGGCGGAAGCGATGGGATTACGGCCTCGGTTAGGTAGCTGTTCACTAGCAAGGCAGTGTGAGCCGGGGTGTTGTCGTGGTGTAACTTCCAATCAGCTGCGGTGTCTTGTCGGAACCGATTGACCTTTTATTTGAGTCACTTGAGGACTTCCACGTAAAACTTGACGTTGACGGTTTGTCCAGGAGGAACAAATTCATGGTGGACGATGCCTTTGATGTCAAAAAAGACAATGAGCATTGTTTTCACTTTGGATTTGCTCATTCTTCTGGTCGTCATCAGCGACCTCTTCCTGTCCCTCCAAAAGGCCCTTTTGTCACCGAAACACACCAATTCAACTCCTGGTTAAGCTTGCTTGATCGTATCAAACGTCTCTGTTGCAGATTTATCGAGTTTCACACAGAATTTAATCGCGTACCTCTGCTCTAACTGCTCTAAGGTATGAAACCGTCAAAAATTGAAGAAGATTGTAAACTTTTTGATTGTGTGTAAAATTGCCAGGTTTGAGTATGTATTATTCCATGTAAATCTGGTCTTTCTGACTTATGAACAAGCTTTCGTTCACAAACTTCTTATTCACTCACCCATTCTGAACATTTGCGTAATTGAGTAATAAGCTTTAAAGCATCCTGGGCGCTTTTCTCCTTATGTCTCGTGTCAAATGGCTGTACGTTTCTTTTCTGCATGATTCAGTATTCAGTGTGATAAGGCAACCGCCGCTGCTCTCTACACATAAATTAAGAATTCATATTGACTACATCTTCGTTTGTTTGCCCGTACACCGAAGTGCATGCTAAAAGCTTGCAACGAGACTAAAGCAATAAATTTGATTTATGATTGCCCACGATTTTCAAAAATCAAACTTATGCATATGTTCGCACACATACACATAAACTCTTGCAGGCTCTAAAAAAAATATGCAAAAGCTCACAGGCACTATCAAACTAACGACGTTTTGGCATACACTCAAGTGATTTATTTTATGCACTTTTCCCTCCTGTTATTATTTGATAGTTGCATTGTTATGATTGTTGTTATGCCGCTTGCTTGCCGGCTGGTTATTGCCGCTGATGCTCATATTTATGATGATGATGATGATGCCTTTGCTGCTTATGTATGTGTGTGCTTCAGACATTCTTATGATGTGATGATGCGCATGTGTGTGTGTGTGTGTATTTGTTCTTTCTTGGTTCGTAGGTTGCATTGTGGCAAATATGAATATGCAAGTTGTTATGTGCTGCTGATAGACATTTGAGTACTTGACGTAACTTCGAATTTGCTTACGCTCTCCACTTTAACGTTTCTTTTTATCGCTGCCAAAGCGCTGATTTGGGAAATAAGTGATTTTTCTTCAACGGCGCATTATTTTGAAATTTTTGTGGCAATGTTGAATGCTGCTGTGCTTTGTGTCGGTATAAATTGATGGTATTCTTGATTAACTGCTTGCTTTAAGCGTGTGATTTGTTCGGACTGTCATGGTGTGCAGATTGAATTTACGGTTGCTTGAATTTTGTGTATTTTTATAAATTTGTATATTCTCATTTGATGGTTAGAATTGTTAAAATTTTACGTGGTCTTCAAGGAATGACTTTTTATGGCTCCTCAAAGAATATTTTCAGACATAGCGGCGAAAAGGAAGAACGAATCGGCTATAATCGCGTAAGCGGTTTATACACCAATTAATAAAAAGAAAAAGAAAGATAATTTTCAGTTTTGAAAACAAGCAGTCAGTCACCATCATGCTGGAATCAAACGACGTGTTATTGTGGTGGAAAATCTGCCCAAAAATCCAGTTTATAACGAATTGCTTCATGTAGATGCCTCAAAACGGCTAAGCAGTATCATTTTTTGAACATTTGATCCTGTGGCGTAAGTTCAAGGTAAACACCTCCGCGATAATCAAAGAAAACACTGAGCGTCCTTTTAATTTTTCACCGAATGTGACGTGTTTTTTCGGTTTCGTCTGGATTGTTCAACAGTTTCGTTGTTATATCCATAAACCGATGTCTCGCCTCCAGTTATTTTCCCTTTGATAACTATATCTCCTCAACTATGTTGCATCTCTGTGGCGACCTTTAGGCTAGGTTAGATGGTTGATCAAAGGTCGCACGTGGACTTTACATTTCCATTCTCGCCAGCTTGGCGGATGTCTGAAGGTCTACGCCTCCAAAAGTTTAAGTCTTGACCTCCCAAATGCGGGACAGTCAAGGAGGAAGTGTTGAGTTGTTTCCACCTCATCTTCTTCCATACAGCTTCGGCAGATGGCGTCTGGTAGGATTCGCAGCCTTACTGCGTGGACGCCAATGAGACAAGGGCCCGTTAAAAACCCCAAAACTAGGGAGAGGTTAGCCTTACTGAGCGCAAAGATATCACTACTTCTCTTGCGAAAGATCTGAGGCCACAAGGCTTTCGCGATAGCATATGTACTGATGGTGGCTCAGCGCTGGCCAAGCTTACGCGAAAGCACAGCCATCTAGTAGTAGAACAAGAGTGGATACGGGAGCTCTGACTCGCTCCCATTCTGCCGATGGCGGTTCTAGGGCGCTTTCCAGTTTCCAGCGATTTTGCTGTGGCCAATGCTATTGATAGCGAGGTTAGGCACTCTTTGAGCAGCCCTGATCTTACTGGTAATGAGTTCAAGGCTAATATAGCCGCTCTGCTGTTTGAGTGGATGGTAACTTCTCTGAAAGAGGCTTGCAATAGTCAAGTAGTCTGAAATTTGAGTTGGTAGAGAGCTAACCCCTCTACTAACCTTCGCTCTAAGCTTTGACCCTTCAATGAAGAAACTCGTTACCTCCCTCCTTCTACGGCTTTTGCCCACTCACAACACTCTCGCCGGTAGAGTTCGGTTTGGCGACTCCTTGATGCAAGGGATCCGGTATGAAGTCAAAGTGAGTGAGAATTTCCGAGGGTTCGGACGCGAGTTCTTTTAGAAATCCAGACACTCTGAGTCTGATGGAGACCTCCTTTTTTGCAAATAGACCTAAGGTCTATTACGCCCTTTTCTCTGTCACATATATTCACAAGGTCCAGCACTCTGTTGTATTCTATGCATTCTAGGAATTTGCTGGCGGCTATTGAGGTTATGCGATCCTATTCAAATAAATGAATCCAAGGATCCATTGCTGTGCAATCTAGAATCAGGTGCTTAGGAGTTTCTGTTTCCATGTCTTAAAACCAGCAGTTTTGTCATTAAGAATGACAGGTTGTCGAATGTCACACCGAAAAGCTTAGGGTTGTTGACAGTCGGAATTTTAACGCCATCGAGTGCAATATGAATGTCAGTATACTCCTTCATTCAGTTTGTGAATATGGTCACCGTGGATTTAGTGGCGAAAAGTGTTAGGATCCTTGCAGCGATTAAGCGAGAAAGGTCGAAGAGTAAGCCGTTTAGGTTTGAGCATATGTCATTGATTCCATTGCCGATTTAAACGGCAACGGGAATAGGATTTTCTCAATTTATAATTTTGTACCTCGAAATAGTTAGGATGATTGCTGACCGCTCAGGTAGTTCGTAATCCACCTCTTCAGTCCTGGAGAGAGTGCGTGAAGGTCCGGAGTAGCAACGCCCCAAGTGTCTTGACTATTGGGGACAGGGGAATTATCGGAGGATAGGACTCCCCTTTGTTGGCGGGTTTCCCAGGTTTCAGTAGTGGGATCACTCTTCCAATTTTCCACACATCGGGTAGTTAAAGAGTGGTCAGTGATAGGTTGAAGACTTTGGTGAGGAAGCTTAACCCCGTCGAGTCTAGAGCTTTAGTATCAGCATGTTAATTCCATTAGGGCGAATGGATTTGGAATATTTTGCCTTGTTGATAACATACTTGGATTCCAATTTAGTCAACATGTCTTTTCTGATTAGACAAAGCCTTAACAGTAATCCAAAGCTTACTCACGCTGGTGGAGAGGTTGCAAGACTTCAGGTGCTCTATCCATTTTGTCCGCTTGTGTTGATTTACGATTTGCCGAAACTCCAAATTGTGATCCCTTATTTGGGGACCACAGCAATCGGCATGGCGTAAGATGTCCTCCAGCCGGGATAAATCGAACCGTAGAAGCTCCGATCACCTTACGGAATTGACGTTCGCCAACGATTACGTCCGTAGGAATGGGAAGATGTTCTCGGTAAATTCTGTGAAATCGGCACAGCTAGCTGTAATGAAGCGTTCGATGTTTACGCAAAAGATTCAAAATATTAACTCAAATCTGCTAAGACCACCCATAATATTAATGTTGAGATATGCTGAGGATTCTTCTTCTTCTTGATTGGCGTTGACACCGCTCACGCGATTATAGCCGAGTCAACAACAGCGCGCCAGCCGATGAGTCGACCTTAAGAGTTTTCGAGAGAAAGGTTCTGCGAAAGATTTATGGTCTTTTGCGCATTGGCCACGGCGAATATCGCATTCGATGGAACGATGAGCTGTACGAGATGTACGACGACATTGACATAGTTCAGCGAATTAAAAGACAGCGGCTACGCTGGCTAGGTCATGTTGCCCGGATGGACGAAAACACTCCAGCTCTGAAAGTAATCGACGCAGTACCCGCCGGGGGAAGCAGAGAAAGATGAAGATCTCCGCTCCGTTGGAAAGACCAAGTGGAGAAGGACCTGGCTTCGTTTGGGATATCCTGAGGATTAGGTTGTAAAAATCATTAAGAGCTTACAAGAAATGAGCTTGAACATTTTTTCTAATTCTCTCTGTGACTGAACTAAGGAAAGATGAATTTCCTTACATTCTAATAAACTGCAAGGCATCTCGAGGATCCAATAGCACCGATTTTCGATGGAGTCGTAAACAGCTTCGGTAAATTGCAGTCAACTTATTTAGGATCGTTTTTATTGTATTTGGTATAAAAGCTGCTCAGTATCATGGTGGAGGAAGCAACTAGAAGACTATTCTCATTTTGACGAACTTCGTAGCTTTAGACGAATATTTATACTTTAACTATGATATAATGGAAGTTTCCTCCACACTAAAATATATGTGTAATTATAATAAGCCAAGGACTCACCTCCCCACGTAGACATGTACCCGCATACTGGTCTTTAATAAAGAGATTATATGTCAGCTATATTTATCGGTTACATACCTATACACACCTGTGAAATACTATGTGAAAGTACATGCTCGTATATCCTCTATTGCCCACAGCCACGCTGACCGTGAGCAACACGTGTGCATGTTCGCAAGTCAATTAGAGTAGACCCTGAAGTTGGCATTGCTGAGAATATATGGCACACACACAATCAAAAAACTATACATTTCACTAATATAATCATATCCATTATACATATCAAAACATAGTGTAAATAGACTTATGGTTACCACGTCACTAAGCTGCTCACTCGGCTAGTGGCCGGCTCATTGTGCCGTCAACACGAACAAGCCAGCAAATTTAAGTGGAGCCAAAACCGAGTACACATCTACACATACATATGTATGCCTGTATGTGTACACCTGAATTTATGTGTTAGCGGTGTATGTATTTCAATATCCTTGTAAATTACTGTACTCATATATTATTATTACAGGCTGCCATTGTCAGTGCCGCAGCCGAGTGAATCGTTGTTATAGTCATAGTGGCAACCATAACCGAATGCCACAAGTGGGACCAGACTGTACGGTAATGATTTCAACCTACCGCAACACTAGCAGCAACAACAATAACGACTACAACAACACATACTCATATTACTTACTTCGATGAGTATGTATGTGTTGCTTAAGTAGGTTTGAGTTGCCGCAGTTTAAGGTAGGTTATGCCTAGGTAAACACCTTCATGGCACACTAAGGAGCACACATATACTTGGCGACATAAACATACATACAAAGTTGTACGTACATATATATGCCACTGCTCCTACTGGTGGCAATTGCCAACTTGTGGCAAGTACATGTTAGCAAGCGTTGTGACGATATTTCCTGCTTAAGTAGACTTTAATGACACTCGGGCACATACGAGGCGTATGCCGTGCATACATACGCGACTATTTATCTTTGTACATACATACTATATGTAACTATACTTGCCACCAACATGCTAAAAACAGTCGAACCTATGAGAGTACAAGTAGTTTGACTTGCAAGTTATTTCTACTTCTTATTTTGAAGTGTCGCCACGGGAAGCGCAAAGTTACGCCAATGTGTTGCTTTCGAAGTTGTTTTTGAAAGTTTTTCAAGTGTAGCACACCAACACATACATGTGTCTTTGCTACACGCTAAAAATATTACTGTATTTTGGTTGGCGTGGCGTGTGAAAAATAATGGGCGCTGAGCGGGTGGTATTGGTTGAAATTTAAATAGAATAGTTAACACAACAAACACGATAGGATAATTGCCGAGATGCGGAAAGTGAATTTCGGATGTTGCAAGTTGAACTACGCAAGTTTACCTTGTAAACTTTTAGCGCATTAAATCATGTAGCATGCATATATGTATGTTGATATTTTTATCAAGAGATAGAACGAGTAAGCGCTTCGTTCATTGCAACGTCATTACACATCCAAGAACATGTCTTCATACAAGGTCTGTTGCAAAAGAAACAGAACTTTTTAAATATAACTGTTTCTGGTGACGCCACCTATTGGTGGGTATATGAAATAAAAAGTTTGATCTCTTGTTGACATTTCGTAAAAATTTTGGGACAATTGGATAACTACAATCGATGTTATCGATCAAAAAGTGACAGCAGCTTTTGGTCATCGGACGTAAAATGCATTTCGAACAAAGAGCAAATATTAAATTTTGTTTAAAACTCCATATTAACCATTAATGATTCACCCTACTCACCTCATCTGGCATCCTGTGATTTTTACCTCTTTGGAAAACTTCATTTGCCCATGAAAGGACACTGGTTTCAGGATATTTCAGCTAACCAAAAGGCGACTACCGGTTTTCTCAAGACCATTCCGAAAATGACCTTAAACACTCACTTGAAATGCTAATTGGCCAGGCTAAACGCTGTATCGAAGCACAAGGAAACTACTTTGAAAAAAAAAATTAAACTTTTGAAAAATATTAATTTTTTGTTGTTTTTTTAACAGTCCTCTTTCTTTTGCGACAGACCTTGTACTTCATGCAGGAGTGGTTTCCACTATGACTAAAAGACTTAAAGCATTTCCGTTCATCATTTTAAAAGCTATAAAGTTGTACTGCCGAGGTGAAAATTATAAAGGATGTTAGACAAAGTGAAGCGAAGACAAACGAAAGGGTGTCTCTTTGAAAATTGTATATCTATGGTAACAACAATTAATAGATTATTTCCTATATGAACATTAAACTTCCTTAAATTGAATTGACCAAAAATAAAAGCTGGTTGTAGAACCTTCAACGGTATAGTCAGGAGACCCCTAGCAAAGATTGATGCATTTTTCCATTCATCCCATTATGTTGGACTGCTTTACATGCATCCTCAGAAGTAGGTGAATGGGTAATATACAACGGCCCTTGCTAATGAGGAACCTGTCGGAAGATATAAAACGTTAGGGGTAGAGTAAAACTTGGCATGGAGGACAAAAACGAGGCTGCTACCACCGGCAGGCAAAGCGATCTTAGGAGCTGTGTCGCCAGTGGCCACACCTCCACTGCAACGGGAGGTAGGTTGCGGTGGTTGTAGTAATACTGCCAAACCAACTTTACAGCGCACAGGTGCCACAGTCCATGAAGACTCGAACCAAATGCGCTGTAAGCATTCTACTGTGCAAGCGACCGAGGGTTCCAACTCTGACAACAAGAGAGGATCCCGACAGAAGACAAGCAAACCCCTCTTTGCAAAGCAAAAGCAAGATACTAGGCGGCGGTCGGAATTTGCAACCGTCTTGAGAGTAAGTACAGCCTGAAGGAAGAGGAGTTGAAACGGTGGTTTGTCCTAAAGAGGAGGTAAAAAACGGCCGGGCATACTTTACTACTCGAAACGGCTGTAGTGCCTCGGATCCAGCGATGCTAATCGCATTGAGGAGCATCGCAAAATAAGATTGACATATTGAGAACACTGCAAGAAATGTTTAGGGCAAGGGACCAGGGAAACAAAGAAGAGTCATTTATGCATTTGTTCCGCATCTGGGGGTGCCCACGGTATGATATATTGGACAAGGTATCAATAGTGATCGTTTCAATCGCAGGTATTCTAAAGGATGACTACTTCTGTTTGACCTAGGAACTGAACTCCATCTGGTATCTCAAAGGACCAAAACTGGTAAATGCGTGCATTCTAGGCCTACCAGTTTAACCTAACCTAACCTTACCTTGGTTATCGCCTTCAAAATAGGCTTCTGAGCCAACACTAAATTCCAATTATCCATTGGCCTTATGAGACTTTTGGGTTTTTATTAGATTTGGCTCATTTTTGGATCGGCATTCGGTAAATAAAAAGATGCTCTGTGACTTTCAAGAGTTGCATAGACCTTTTTATTATTGTTATCACGTTTCATCTTCTCCTTCAAACCATTTTGCGGTTTCGATGAAGCTACTAATGTCCGATATGCATTTGTAGACATCCTTTCGAGGTTTTGTGCTTTATGGATCCCTTTGTGTTCTGTGTCGGATCTGCGATTGGGCTGGGCATTCACAGAGAAACTGAAAAATTGTTTCTTTATTCCCTTCTATTTCGCAGCCTCGGCAGATGTTGTTGCAGGGCATACCCATTTTGGACGCATGTTCTCCAAATGACCGGTGTTTAGTTATGGTAGTAGTTAGTCTGTATATACTTTTCCTGAACCTTTTTAATAAATCTCTAGTTCTTTTCTTGTCATATGTTGGCCATAACTGTTTAGTATTGCACTTGTTGAAATTGTATATTGAGCTGTCTCCTGATCGATCCGAACGGACTTGGTATTAGCTCTGCCTAGGATTCGTTAAGGAAAGCTCCTGCCTTTGCCAACTCCTCTGCTTTTTCATTACCGAAAGTGTTCCTGTGGCCGGGAACCCAGATCAAGTCTAGGCGGAGTTTGTCGCTTAGTGAGCTCAGTGTTTTCTTGCAAATAAGGACAATGCTGGAAATAGTTATGGGGGACGACAAGGCCGGGAGAGCCGACTGGCTGTCCGTGTGTATTGGTACTTTATGTATCCTCTTGTAGTTATTCAATAGAGCTTCGCGGGCCTTCTCTATGCCCAGTATTTCCAGAGAGCCTACATGGCTGGCTTATTAACGTTGAGTTGGTATAGAATATCACTATGTTCATAGTTCTTCTGATTCCAACCACCCAATTCTTTTAATCTTATCGCAGAATATGCTGCTATTTTGTGTATAAAGATGTCTATGGGTAGTTGATGCAGAACCACATTAAGCCCGTCAGTCGGACATGACTTCAATGCACCAGTAACACCTCCACACGCTTAAAGGAGTCGGTCGCCTTGACGTAGCGAAGGGGCTTAAGTAACAGTAAAGTGCGCATCCCAAAAGTGAACGCACTCTACTCTTACGAACCAAGAGATAAGGTGTAAAGTCAACCAAATGTTCTAAAAATATCCTAATATGCTCACGCCAACTAAATTGTATTTGGAAAACTAACGCATTGGCCGATATAGGATTGATGCGGGAGGTATTGACCCGATTTCACCCATTTTTGACATACTGACATATCGCTATCAGGAAAGGATTCTCTCCGAATTTGAAAATATTTCATATTTTCGATAAATGGGCGAGTTGAACATTCATGGCCCGATTTTGACAATTTCTAGACTTGAGAATGCATTTCATTATTTGTGCAAAGTTTTATCTCGTTTTATTTCTTATTGTTTGAATTATAAACTGGAAAGAATCGGATAGAATGTAAGTTTGTGCTATAAGAACTGGGCGTGGTAGTAATATAATTTCAAATTTTCAAACTACAGATGTCCCTCCTTAGTAAATAACAATTTTGTAAATTAATTTTGAAATCTCGTCCCAGCGGATGAAGGAGTTAAGTGGTGCAACATCATTTGTTCTTCTCCCAAGGGACAGCATTAACAAAAGGGTAAACTTAACCAAGAAGTTTAAGGTTACCCTTAGCAGCAAGGCTGAATGGAAGGATTCCACTCTCGAGCTACCGCTTAGGTATAGCCACGAACGAACTGGCTGACGAGCTCGCCCGCTCCGCAGCATCCACTAACATGGTAAGACCTGTACTCCTCACTGGGGTGGGTTCTTATACCATAAAAAAGCTGCTCCGCAATAAGAAGGACTAGGCAGAGAAAGGTATAGGTAGCAACTAAAAGGAATGTGCCATGTCAATTAGCAACTGGGCGGGTTACAACCGCAGCATGCTTAAATATGCGAACAATCTCCCTAGGGACAAACTCAGACTTCTGCTCGAATTCTACACTGGCCACTGCAAGCTGTAGAAGAATTTACACAACATGGGAATAGCTTCTTGCGTGAATTGCCGGTTCTGCGACAAGGAGCCTGAAACACTAGAACACCTGCTAATTGACTGCATAGCAGTCTGCAGACGCAAGTTAAAGGTCCTAAGTTTTCAAATAGGGAACACATCCCTTCGACAGCACCCAGCAACATATTGGGCTTTATCAAATGCTGGGGCTAGAGGTGACTCTTTGTGATTTAGGAGAGGACACAATAAAACGAAGGTCGCTGTGCAATTCTCGTCTTTCAACCAATCCAACCAAATTTGGAGGTTAGTTATGAAAATTTAAAGGTCTTCGATTCTGTTCATTTGCAAAAGCAAAACTTCTTGGTCGTAAAGGTACATTTTTTTTTTCAAGTTTCATCAAGTGACTCGGACTTCAGCGTCGTCCTAATCCTATATCTATCTCGATTAGTTTTAGGTGATACATATAACTGTTAGGTGAACAAAACTATTATACTCTCTAGCAATATGTTGTAAGCGTTCAAAAGGTGAAAAAATAGGCTTTCTGAGTTGAATTCCAAGAGTTGATATTATAGCCAGGTTTTTCTGTACTATGGGTTTAAAGTCTTATTATATTTTAAGAGAACACTTTTTCTTTCAAGATTACCCGAGAAATACCGATCCATTTGAAAAACTAGCTCAAAATGAGCCTCGTATATGCCTTAGTGGTATTCTATTTATATTATTGAAGTTTCTTAATCACCGAACCCCTAAGAAACCTCATGAAATTCACTATTTTTAACTCTCAACCAATTAGCTAGGTAATAATTTCCCAGTCCGCAGAGGCACCCATTTTTTTTTTTACATGCCTCAGCAATTCTAATTTCAATTTCTTTTATTCTACTCATACTCTCTACTCTTAGGAGTAAATCATAAGCCATGAAGGATTTGCCATATTTGCTTAAGTCCATACACACAAATCCACCACTTCATTCAAGCACCTTGGTTTGTATTTTCAATGACACACCGCCCCATACGCACATAGGTACCTAGTAAAGCAAATATATGCACCTTTAAATAGTTTTCCCAAGGTATTCCCCTATGCGCTCAGCACTTTGGTGGCAATTAAAAATAAATGCACTTTTGTAGTCTGTCGAGAGTGTCGTCGAGTCGCTTTTGGCGGCGGGGTATCCTTGACATTCTTCGCATTGTTTGTCGCTCTCATTATACTGCACCAATTTAAATTACTCAAATTGTCAGCACTAATTGCAAGTGATCTGACTGCTAATTATGGCTGTCACTTGCGGCGTTTACTCTCCACGCTCGGTGCGCTCTTAGCACGAGCTCCTTTATGCAACTTGACTAATTTGACAACCGTTGTCATTTATCCGGCGTTGCGTGTCGACGTACCGCTTGCTGCTTGCCAAGCTTATTTTTAGTCATTTTGCAGTTGCTTACCGTGGATATAGCGCATATGGCTTACTTGGCTCCCACTCATGTATTACATAAGTATACTTATATGTATGTGTGTGCGTTCGAGTCCTTTAGTTATTTTGGTTCCGCTTTAAGTTTAAGTTTTGCATCCGATGCTTCCTCATTTTATACGCTGTCATGACTTTGGAAAATTTATCCACCCACTCTGCAGCTCAGCTGAGCGCTCTTCTTCGCCAGACTTTCATTCTCATTTGCTTTGTTCTTCGCATGTGTTTGCTGCTCAAAAAGGATAATTTCACGCTTCTCGCATAAACTGCTTGCCTGAGCACGCACACAAGAGTGATTGCATTTGCTTACATATACATATGTATGAATGTCTCTGTGACATACAAGTATTCCTCCAAGCGAGCATTTCTCAAGGCCCTGATGGTATGTTTATATTGACATTTGGGTTTAATTTGTATGCGGTTTTCTGCTGTTTACACATCTAGTGCAGTCTAACGAGCTGACACACACACTCACACACCTTATACAAACATATCTCATACTACGCTCAATGTCTGTGTCAATATGTGTCTAACGTCAAACGGCCAAGTATCGACCCGCTCCATCGCACTCATCCGCGCTTTATGTCCCACAATCCATCGTGCACTTACCGACCTACTTGAAGAATCATCTGCACTTTGTGGTCAGCTGTGATGGATGCGCTTTGCCAAGTTTCTCCGTATTAATGGAAATGAAATATTTAAGTCAAAATCTACTCAAGTACAGTTGCAATAACACTCTTTAAGTCAACGCTTGTCGGCTATCGATGTTGGTATGCCGGTGTCTGCATGACTTAAATAAAGTAATATTGGACACATAGGATGCTTGATGCCACTACGTTTACTTGCAGTTTTTATTTGAAATGCAAATTTTCTGAATCTGTTGAGCATTATTGGCAGAAATGGCTTTTTGAGTACGGTAATGGACTCGTACTTTTCGATCCGTAAGCAGAGGAAGAGCAAGATCTTCACTACGTTGGAGAGATTAGTTGGAGAGGGACTTGGCTGTATTTGGTATCTCGAATTGGCGCCAAATTGCTAAAAGAACAAATGACTGGCGCGCTGTTGTTAACTCGGCTATAATCGCTTAAGGGGGTATTTTGGTTTAGAAACCCGAATTTTAGGTATTTTTTTGACGCGATAAAAAACATCAAAAATTATTTTGACTATCCATTTTTTTAAAATGTTTTTTTTTTTTGATATTCTAAGAATACAAAACATAAATAATATAAGGAAAAAAATTAAATTAAAAAAACTGCAGGTCGGCGTAGAGTAGAGACTGATGAAACAATGGTTTGTCCTGGTGACAATTTATGCGAAATCTGTGAAGAGTAAAAGTGTAGTTATCGCACTACGGAACGTTTTTGAAAAAAAAAATTTTTTTTTTTTACAAAATGGTGGAGGTTTGAAAAAAAAGCTTCGTATTTTCCCTGTTGTTTTGTGGTTCGGAATTTTTTAAAAATAAAAAAAAAATTCTTAGGAATCTCTTGACGTCGAACCTTCCTTATGTTTGCTTACAAGGAGATAATGGTCCGAGCCGAGGGGAGGGATGGTTCGCTTTCTCACTTTAGCTCGCCTTCAAATTAATATTCTTTGGCTACCCAGTGTATACTTGGTATAAGACCGAAAGGCATGAGCTGCTTGAGCCATATGTAAAAAATTCGTTTTTGGTAATTTCCAAGTCAATGGCGCTCAGAGAAAAAGTTCGCGATTTAGTTAAATTATTTGGCCAAGATGAATATTTTAAATTACTGTATAGAACACAAAAAGTGCTCGTATGTCAAAACGTACTGAGCGTGTACACTGTACAGATAACAAAAAATATGAAACTTTATGATAAAGTTGTGAGTTGCCTGATTGAATTTTGAACTGATATCTGATTTAATTGGAAGCTGTTCCACATACTACTGTGCCCAAAAAATAAGGTGACACTGTATTTATTTTGAAAATTCTTTATTTATTCTTCCAAATCAATTTCATCCCCTTCAAAGTAATCCCCTCCCGATGCAATGCACTTATGCCAATGGATTTTCCAATTTTCGAAACACTGGTTGTAGTCACTTTCCGGGATGGCCTTCAGTTCCGTCTTCGCTGCGGCTTGAATCTCCTCTATCGTATAAAAACGGTGTCCCCTGAGCGGTCTTTTGAGCTTGGTGAACAGCCAGAAGTCGCACGGCACCAGATCAGGTGAATACGGTGGTTGCGGAACGACATGGGTTGAGTTTTTGGCGAAATGATCACGAAATGGAAGGTTGGAAGGAATTCATAATGCACAACACCACGATATCCGAAGAAAACAGTCAACATGACTTTGTTTTTTAAACGACTTTGGCGCGATTTTTTTGGTCTCGGCTCTCTTTTGGCACGATATTCGCTCGATTGATCGGTTGTTTCGGGGCCGTAAGCATAGATCCAAGTCTCATCGCCAGTATAATGCATTTCATGACGCCCTGGTAGTCGGAAAGCATCGTTTCACACACTTCAACGCGACGTCTTTTTTCCAAAAAATCAATGTTTTCGGTACCAGTCGAGATTTGAGGCGCTTGAGGCCCAAAACATCCTTCAAAATGATATTGGCTGAGCCTTTCGATATGTCAACTTCATCAGCAAGGTCTCTAATTGTTAATCGACGGTTTTTCAACACCAAATCTTTGATCAAAGGCTTCCTGCACCATTCTCAACGCATCCGCAGCAGAAAATTGGTTCCGTAAACAAAATTTAATGCAAATTCTTTGTTCAACAAATTTCGACATCGCAAAAAACGAAAAACTCACTTTTAGCAGCTCACAAAACGACACGTATCTCAAACACTAATGAATATGTGGACATGAAATTTGACATGTGACTGACAGTACTACCAACCTAAAAAGAATATAATTCTCCAAATCCTTCAATGCGCGCAGTTTAAATTCAAATGTCACCTTATGGACACAGTTGATTTACTGCTTAAATATTTTATATTTTAAAATCTTTATAATCAATCAGTTAAGGGGTGGTCCTTTTGGTGGTTCCCTACTTTTTTAAAGAAAAAAACACAGACATTTTTTAAATTTAATGGGGAACGTTTATTATCACTCGAAAGCTTATTATTTGACAATAATTTTTTGAAGATTATTTACTTACGCGATTCTAGCATATTTTGAAGATTATCTCTATCAAGTGTTGGTTGCGGCTACGTCTCAGATGAAGTCTCAGATCCGTTGAGTCCAATTTTTGATGACTCGTTCGAGCATTTCAACTGATAACTGGGGAATGACACACATTAGGCCTGAATCGAAGCGGGATTTCCCCACAGAAAAAAGTCCAACGGTGTGTTATCACACGGTATTGGTGGCCAATAGATCGGCCGAAAACGTGAAATCTGCACACGAAGTGTTCCCTCAATAAATCTATTGATTGATGCGATGTGTGGAAAGTGGCGTCGTCTTGTTGAAACCAAATCTCGCCGAGATCACGAGCTTAAATTTCAGACATCAAAGAGCCGGTTATCATGGCGCGATAACCATCGCCATTGATGGTTACATTCACTTTTTTGAAGAAATATGAACCGATGATTCCACCAACTCACAAGTCACGTCAACCCGTTGTTTTTTCTGGATGAAATTACAGCTCCTGAATCTCTTCAGGTTGCTCTACGTCCCGAATGCGGCAATTTTGCTTGTTTACGTACTCATTCTTGAGATCTTCTTGAAACTTTTCAGGAGGCCATAGAGCGATGCGTCTTCGTGTACACTTTCAGCTACGTGCTGGACGTAGTATAATAAAGTTGATTTGTAAACGTTGTTCAGCCGTAAGTGTTTCCGCGATGAAATGCCAAACAATATTGAACAAAAATAATATGATAGCTTGAAACGACTTACGCGTGATCTGCCAAAAAAAAAAGCTATAGAAAAAAGTGCCTCTATTTGACACATTAGCACTGTTAGTTAAATAACTTCGACTTTCTTGGCTATATGGCAACCATCCATGTGTATCAGATGCTTTTACGTCTTTACTTACAAACTTACAATGCTTTATATTGCGTATTCAAGTTACCACGCATCTGAGTCACCCTATATATTTAGAATAAAACTATGTTACTAAGCACCTATCAAATACGCTTATACTTATGCATACACTGTATCAAATCATACTTAATATGCTTGAACAGCCGCAATTATTTACATTATAAGCGCATTCAGGCAGGCATAAAATACACGATGTAATCTTAATTATAGCAAATTTGCAAACATAAATCCCATGTAAGCACATATACATAGTATGTAACAGCCGGACGCATTCTATGTTCATTCTATGTTGTTCTGTATGTTCATATAACATATATGTATGTATGTATTTTGGTATGTTTGCTTATACAAGCTGACCAGCAGCTGTTTCTCTATGAAATTAGTTAACGGTAACAAAACATAAATATGTATGCATATTTGTAACGGTATTTAAGTAAATAGTATGTTCTAATACTTATGTAGGCCGGTACTACTTGTATATTACAACAGCAAACTAAGCGCAAGTCAATATTTAGGCGACTCGACTCTTGTGGCATTGTCTCGGCCATAGTTAAAGTGCATAATAAATAGCTGTACTAATACCTTATGATAGCGTTTATGCAATCGATAATATTTTAAAGACAAGAACACTAAGCGAATGCAGTTTAGTCTATAAAAGCAGTACCGACACTCTTTTGTATGTGTGTGTGTGTGCGGGCGACCGCATAGCCTGCTGACATTGTTTTCATTGCCTATACACATACGCCAGGTCGTTTGTTGTTGTTGCTGTAGTTGTTTAATTCAACTACGAGCCATAATTAACAGTAGCCGGTAGTAGTAACTGCAAGCTAACCGCAACAGCCACCATACACCTACTAACACACACGCATGCCTACAAAGCTCTCCACCACACACACACATAGAGCCATTTCTGCTTGACAATGAATCGAGTTAAGGAAGTTTGGCTTAGACATTGGCCTTGCTCGCTGTAATTTACTATGCAAATACTGTGTTGTATACATATACATACATACACACATACATACATACATACATACATACATACACATACATATATGTGTGATATTATATCTAGTGATATACAAGTGCATTGCAACTGCTGGTGTGATGTGATGTTTGGCGTCAATGTGTGGGTGCTTGCATGCATCCTTAGTTTGCCTATTCATGTGGAGGGAGAGACATACATATGTATAAATGTATATATGTATGTGTTTAAATAATGGCAACGGAAACGGATGTGGAAGTCATTAATAAGGAAAATCAACGTACATTTATTTGCGGTTACTCATATGCTTCTATGCAACAAATAAAACAACAAAAGTTATGCAACACAGTGTTGCATTTAAATATAACACATAACAGTATTAATTTTTTGATTTCTTGGGCTTAAACCAGATCGGAAAACTTCTAACATTTTTCTGTAATGTAGATTGATCATGTAATAAGTATGCCACTTAATTGGGCTAGACCTCGACTAAGAAGAAGTATAGTTTATGTCTAAGAAAGTGAGCTTTTCTGTATTGTAGTTTGATGATTTAATATGCCACTTAGCTGGGCTGAACCACTACTGAGAGAGATTATAGCTTATATCTAAGCACCTGAGCTTTCTTTACCAGCTGATCAAAATTGATCCGGACTACAAATATTTACTATTATCGCTTTCATAAAAGGCTTCTTTTGAGCCAATGCAAGCGTGTCAACGATTATAACCAATTTCCTACAGCCTCATTTAAGATGGTCTTCAGTGCCTCCAACGTATTATGGTTTAGAAGGTTTCGCTAATTTTTCGAATTAGAATCCGTTAGATAGACAAGTGCAGAAGCCTTTGAAAATGGTAAAAAGTGAAAAAATTTAATATTAGGTTGAAACATGTTGGAAACAAAAGCTAAAATAACATGAAAGGAAAAATAATTTACGAGCAATCTAGAAGAGGAAAGGGCAAAGGTCTAGAAGGAAAGGGGAGGTGCGTGGTTGAATTTTTAGGAGTTAAAAACGGTTTATCTGGCCTTATGGCAAAACTACAAGTTCTATAGAAAAAAGTTATATGACAAAGTTTTAGGTAATGAAAAGATCTACAATATTTGTGAAAAGTTTAATAACCAAGTATATAAGTTTTTTATTTTTATCTAAAATGAAATTTTATATTTTTTTCTTTCAAAAAATTTAGTGTTAACTTACACTTTTATAACCCAAGGAAACTATAATTTTTTAAATTTAAAATATTGCCTTTTGTTTTCAGAAATTATGTACCCGTATTAAGGTTATTAGGCTGTTTCGATGTCGTATTCATAAACTCTTCAGTTACATTGTCAATCATCCCTTTTGTGATTTCTACACGACGTGATATTTGCAAAGGATTCATATTCAAAGTGTATAGTATTTACCCAAAACATTAACCAATACGTTAACACATACATTAACCTATGCATTAACACATACATTACCCAATACATTAACCAAAATATTAACCACAACATTAATCTGGCCTCAACATCTCTTATGAATCGATTTAACACGTTTTGGTTAATGTTTGCTATCTGCTATCTCTTTGGTGCCAACACGATGCTTTTCAAGCACTGTTTTTTTAACTTTTTCGCTGTCATTAACAGAGATGGGTGAAGACTCGCTTGAGGCAAGTTTTTGTTGACTTCACGACCCTCCCGGAATGTTTTGTGCAACTTAAATCGTAGTTTACACGATAAAGTAGACTTTTCAAAACTCTTCTGCAATATTTTCAACGATTCTGTAGCCTTAAATCCATTCTACCCACAAAATTTCAAGTAAACTCGTCGTAAAATTTTTCCTTTATGTTCAAAATCGCTAGATTTGCTTTTTGTGGCAACTGTGAAACACACACTAACTAACTTATGGGGATCAAATTCCACACGAACACTTAAAAATGTTGTATTAATTTGCGAACAAATTCCTTATCGACCTGTTCGGTTCAAATTTGATCATGTGGCGCTTATCAATTATGTTTACCATGTGCTATAAAACTCTTCTTGATAGTCAAATCACAGAATACCGCTACACAAATAATATTTCGAATATTTAAAGTATAAAAAATCAAGCATAAAAGATATTCAATCAACTTAATGAATGAGAACTTGTTTTTATGAAAAAATTCCAGGCTCTCGCAAACAAAAGCAATGAAGTAAATACTTCTACGCAATAAATATAGGGTGATCCTTTTCGAGGTTTCTTATTTTTTTTTTTAAGAAAAAGCACAGAAACTTCAAATTTAATGGCTAGGGTTTGTTATTATTCGAAAGAACATTCTTTGGCATTAATTTTTTGAAGATTCTTTGAAGATTATCTCTTTGAAATGCTACGTCTCAGATGGTCCATCCGTTCAGTCCAACTTTCGATAACTCGTTCGAGCATTTCGACTGGTAACTGGCGAATGACACGCGTAATGCTTTGCTGCACGGCCTGAATCGAAACGGGTTTGTCCGCGTAGACTTTAGATTTTACATATCCCCACAGGAAAAAGTTTAACTGTGTGATTCACACGATCTTGGTGACTAATCGACTGGCCCAAAACGCGAAATTATATGTTTACTGAAGTTATTTCTCAATAAGTCCAATGTTTGATGCGAAGAAGTGGCGCCGTTTTGTTGAACCCAAATGTCGCCGAGATCACGAGCTTCAATTTCAGGCATCAAATAGTCGGTTAACATGGCGTGATAAGGGTCGCCATTGACGGTTACGTTCTCACTGGCATCATATCTGAAGAAACCCAAGATTCCACCGGTCCACAGACCACACTAAACGTTTTTTTCTGAATGAAATCTCTTCAGGTTGCTCTTCGTCCCAAATGCTGCAATTTTGCTTGTTTACATACCCTTTGAGCCAGAAATGTGCTTTATCATTGAACAAAATTTGGAAAACGAAAACGTCGGATCTTCTTGGAACTTTTTTTAGAGCCCACAGAACGAAGTGATGCCGCTCGGGAAGATTGAGCGGCTTCAGTTCTTGCACGAGCTGTATTTTGCACGCTTTTTTATTTACGATCTCGACGTAAAATGTGCCAAGCTGTTCCATATGTCAGTCCGAGTTGCTGCGAACGGCCCCGAATCCAATCTCCACGATCTTCGTATGCACTCTGAGCAACGGATTCTATATTTTCTTCACTGTGTGCTGGGGATGGTTTATTCGGTCGAATATTATCTAATAATGGAAGCCGGGTCTCAAGATGGGTGATAGTGTTGCGAATAGTACACACAGTAGGCTGATTATGTTGAATTTGAGCGAAGTGTGCGAAACCATTCTTCACAGAACGTGAATTTTTGTAATAAAATTGAACGATTGTGAACTTAAGTCTTTCAATGATAAAATGCCAAAAAATACTGAACAAAAATTACATGACAGCTTAACACCACTCACGCGTGAGCTGTCAGAAAAAGGCTATTGAAAAAAGCACATCCACTTGGATAACCTGTTAATTGGTTACAGTGTGAAAAAAAACGAAAATCTTTTAATCCGGAAAATAGTGAATGAATACTTTTTTTTTGGAATTACCCTTGAAAAATATGCGCGCAATTTAATTTATGTATCAATTTATTAAATAATTATAACAGTTTATGCTTCCGTTTTTTGTTTCCGCACGCATTTCATATCAACAATCGAAAAGACACACACAAATCACCAGCATTTTGTTCAAACCAACCACTTTGCGCTTTCGGCTGCCATAAGTACTCGTGCATTATGCTCGTTTACAAAATTGGCGTTGCGGTCTGCGGTCATATATCGCACTGTTTTAATTGTATTTAATAAGATTTTTTTCTAACATAATTCCATATAACCTTCATATTTTACATATAGTATATTATATACATTATATAATATTTGAGTTCATAATTTTAATCTACATTTTTTTAAAACTATAGTTTGTAAAACCACTGCAAGTTTATGCCTTTTGGTTTTGTGCATTCCATTTTGCTTATGCTATGCGTACGCTGTGCCCTTTAGTGCTTTTTAATTAATCGGTGTGCACAACCAGAAAAAAATTATGGCTTGCCTTACCCATTCGTTTACACTGAACGTTGGGGTTTCCTCGTTTTAATTTGATTCGCACTTGTTTTTTGTTATTTTTTATTTATCGTTTTTATATTATTATTGTTTTTGTTTTTTTGTGTTGTTTGGAAGTTACATTTGAGTTTTGCGGTTTTCATGTACGTAAGCCGTGACCGACTGATGACTCTAACTAATTGCATTTGTTAATTCCGTTATTTAATGAGCCGATAACGTAAAAATTTCAAAAAGAAGAGGGGTGAAAGAGTAGTGACAGCGTTGATTTTGCAATAATCCGCTATAAACAAGTTAAGTTGAGTATCAGCGTTAAGTACAAAAGGGATTAAGTAATGTAAATATGCAAGCGTATTGCATAATTATTTTTTATTAAACAAAAAATTATATTTCACAATATGCAAATGAACTCTTGAATGAAAGCTCTGTGAAGTCAACACAAAGTTACATGCAAATATCAATTATTTTTAATGGATCTCCCAAAAGTATTGTTTGTATCATCTAAAACTAAAGAAGTTATTTATATAAAAATGATTGGAATGACGAAGGGTGGTTGAAATCGGTAGAACTATGGACATAGTGGAATCCTAAACAAGCTCAACGTTAATAAATCAGACTACATTCTCCCAATGCTGGATTTCAATAGACACTTCCAGGTGAGGATACGCTCTGGACGAGCATGGAGAAGAGGCTCAATAGGGGAGGAAGATACCATTTTAGTCTATACTGAGGGGTCCAAAATGGACTGCGCAGTGGGCACGGGGGTATTTTCCGTTGATCTAGACATTTCTCTCTCTATCCGTCTACCGATTTCGGCTAGCATCTTCCAAGCGGAAGTACTGGGCACAGAAATGCCTGCGAAGCTCTATTGGAAAACCACGAGACTATACGTAAAGCAGCAATATTTACAGATAGCCAGGCGGGGCTCCTGGCCTCGTCTTCGCGCATGACAATTTCCAGTATAGACCACAATTGCAAGTAAGCAATAAAAGACAAGCTCCACCTAGACTTGATCTGGGTTCCCAGCCACAGGAACATTTTCGGCAATGAGAAAGCAGACGAGTTGGCAAAGGCAGGAGCTTTCCTTAACGAATCCCAGGCGGAGCTAATACCAAGCCTTCTAGGATCGATTAAAACAGCGATCAACAGACAATTTCAACAAATTGCAAATAACAGATGGAAAAACATAACAAAATGCAACTTAACTAAACAATTATGGCCAACATATGACAAGAAAAGAACTAACGATTTATTATATAGGTCTAGGAAAAGTATCTACAGAGTAACAGCTACCTTATCAGGGCACTGGCCACTTGGAGAACATGCGTCCAAAATGGGTATGCCCTACATAAATATGCCGAGGCAGGGAACAAGGAAACAATTTTCCACTTTCCCTGTGAATACCCAGTCCTATCACAGATCAGACACAGAACACTTGGAGTCCATTAAGCACCAAACCTTGAATGGATTTCTACTAAAAGCATATCGGACATAAGTAGCTTCATCGAAACATCTTGATTTGAAAGAGAAGGTTAAATGTGATAGCAGATCCAAAAGGTCTACGAATAGTGTATCAAAATGGCACAGTCAGTGCTAATTGAGCCCGAAAGGCAACAGGGCTGCACTCCTACCTACCTACCTAGAATGACAAAACGTATTGAATACCGGATTTCTGTTCGTCTTAAGCTCTGTCCTACCGTCTTGATTCTTTGCTTAATCACAGCATAAAGTCCCTTGATACCTAGCTCGATTTTCTTTGCCTTCGCTTGACTTAATTTGATATGAAACTTTACCTAACCTACTCTTGTGGATTCATTGATTTGACCTCTAGTACTCCTAACTTGAACTTCCATAAAATCTAACTTTCTTGCTTGACTCTAGCTCGACCTCCCTTGACTTGCAGCTTATCCTACCTTGATCTTTACCTTCAACTCCTCTGATCTCTAACTTGGCTTCGCTTGACTAGAACTAAGTTCATCTATAACTAGTCAACTCTTTAACCTTAGTTTAATCTCGTTAGACCATCGGCATATCCTCATAAGCCTCTAACTTCAGCTCCCTTGGGTTAGGTTAGATGTCTGATCAAAGATCAAAGAAGTGGACTGCTGTATGTAGTCCTCTCTGAGGCCATAGAAAAGAAGAACTCCTGTGTTCGAACTTATAGATTAGTAAAATGCTTTGTAGCCAACACAAATTTGCACAGGCGTTTAATTTTCACTCCCGCCAGTTTGGGAGGATGTCTGAAAGTATGCGTTCCCAAGTGTTTCAGTATTGACCCAAACGCAGGACAGCCAACAAGGAAGTATTGCGCTGTTCCAAGCGTCTACAGATGGTGTCTGATAAGATTCCCAGCCTTACAGCATAGACGCTAATAGCATAATATTCAAACCCCTATAACCGGAGAGAGGCTAGCCTTACTTAAGACAAAGAGACAACTAAACCTATTGCGATCGATCATGGGCTAAAAGGATTTTGCGACAGAGCAAACCAATGGCGGTCCAGCCCTGGCTAAGCTTCCGCGAAGTCCAGCTATTTAGTAGTACAGCAAAAGAGGATACGGGAGCACCGATCCATTCTACTGATTGCGGTTCTAGAGTGCCTTTTCTTGCTAACTGATCAGCTTTACAATTTCCTGCGATTCCGCTGTGGCCTCACACCCATACCAGTCTTATCACAAAATAAACCCTGAATGCACTGTTAATGAGTTCATGGCTAGTATCGCCGCTCTGCTATCTGAGTGGATGAACACTTTTCTGAAGGTGGCTTGAACTCCTTTAACCCTTGGTTTTATCTTGCTTCACCCTTAGCTGGATTTTCTTTACCTTGCACTTTGACCTACCTTGACTTTTAACTCAAACTTTCGCTGGTTGATTTGATATAATTTGATCTCGTATCTTGCCAAACGTTTGATCCCTAGCTGAATCTTGATAACCTCTTGACTTGACCTCGCTTGCTCGTAACTTGAACTCCATAACATCTATCTTTTTCCATCTCAAGCTTCTCCACTGCTTCTTCTACTGCTTCTGCTTCTTGACTGTTAAATAATCCCTTGGGAACCCAGGAACCTCCTCCGGTTAGATTTCATGTATCGAGAACTTGTACCCCTCATTCAATTTCTCAAAGTTCTTGCAAGCTCATGAGCTTTCTTATTACCCGAGATCCTGCTTTAATCAGGCGCTCAAACTACTCTTCACTTATATGGAGCGTACGGTACGGGCACCTGACTGGATTGGGAAGGAAAGGTTTTTACAATTGATTTATTGACTTCACATACTTTCGAAATAATTGTAGATATATTAAAATTTTTTTCCCCCACATTTATCACATCTTCACGAGCATCACGACTAGCTAAAATAACACACCTGCCTCTGTGCACGAAGTTTCCTATGTGTTGCACTAATTTAAGTACTACTTGCGTATACTTAACAATCAACGAGTGTGTAGCATACATACATAGATCTATGTGCATTTATTTGCATATACGAATATTTACTTATGTCAACTATTATAATTATATTTAAATAATGGCATAACAACCTGTGGCGCTAATTAGCACAGCTGCGGCGTTGATATGTGGCGAATTGAAGCGCGACCACCTGCGGTTCGTGTGTGGGCTTTTGCTGTAATTTGATTTTACATAAATGCTTTATATCACATTTAATTACACATCGCTTCATTAATATAAATATTTGTAAGCACATACAACATTACAAATTGAATGTGGTTGGCATGCAAAGAATTTGTTAGTCAACCGCGATAACGAAGGTAGGCAGTTTGGGGTACGATCTACATAGGGAAAGAATACTTTCCTCCAACAGCCTTTGAACTGAGCTTGCAGACTTTCATACAGCAGAAAGGCTTTTCAGACACTTTGAAGCTTCAAACCCATAAGTTGATATTCTCTGTAACAGAGCTAACATTTGATATTGCTCAAAGCAATTTCTCTCGATATATACTTGAAGAGTATTCGATGATTCAATTATGAAATGCCTACTGTAAAGTCAGCGAAGGGTAATAGTCATAGAATATATTACAAATATTTGAGGCCTTACCTTTGGTTTCCGGACACTCTGTAGTATTTATAGCTAAACAAATTCTTCTTCTTCTTTATTGGCGTAGACACCGCTTGAGCGGTTATAGCCGAGTTTACAACAGCGACTCAGTCGTTCTTCCTTTTCACTGTTTGGCGCCAACTGGAGATTCCAAGTGTGGCCAGGTCCTTCTCCACCTGGTCTTTCCAACGGAGTGGAAGTCATACTTTTGCTCTGCTTCTCCCGGCGGGTGCTGAGTCGAATACTCTCGGAGCTGAAGAGCTGGCTTTTAATCCATTTGGACGACAAGACCTAGCCAGCGTGGCCGCTGTCTCTTAATTCGTAGAACTATGTAAATGTCATCGTATATCTCGTACAGCTCATCATTTCATCTACTGCGGTATTCGCCGTTGTCAATGCGCAAAGGACCATAAATCTTCCGCAGATCCTTTCTCTGGAAAACTGGTAACACCGATTCATCAGATGTTGTCATCTGCATCATATAGCAGGACGGGGATGATGAGTGACTTGTAGAGTTTGGTTTTTGTTCGTTGAGAGAGGTGCTACAGAGTGGTAACCAATTAGACCTTATCTTGCATGGCAGTGGATTTGGGAAAATACTCCAGCTGCACAATGTCTCTTAAGTTGGAGCAATGAAGCAGATGGAAGATATTCCATTTGAACCAGCTAAAGGCTGAGTATTCCCAAAATTGGTTTCACTTTACAAATTTTTGAAGGCGTGTGGCTCTATGGTGAGCTCTACAATGCTTCTTAGTTGCCTCTTCCCCAAAAATAGAAGCTTTCTAGTTTGTACCCCATCGACACTATTCCAAAATACGTTGGTAGCATGCCCTGTGTAGCTAGTACAAAGACCTATGTGTTGCTGTAGGGTTCATTGTTTCGAACAATGCTTGAATTAGTTGAATGGTTTAGGGTAACTTAAAGATTAAAATGCTCTTTCTTGGTGCCGATAAACATGTCTGCCTTTTCTACTTACTGCCTTCTGTACTTTTATGACCCAGATGATTTTGACCGATATTCCGGCTGAGAGTTTAGTTTTTGCATTCCCAGTAATCCAGGTTCTACGGATACGGATTACCAACTTGGCTGTCCAACACACACACACATACATTGGAACATTCTGTAATGCCAACAGTTTTGGCCTAAAAGACTGAACTGTAGTCACTAAGTTCAAAGCTAGCTGGTAGACTACAGAAGAAGTTCGCTCTTATTCCTATTTCACCCTTTGATCCATTGGTGAATACATAGCTTTCGCCATTGGAACTCTTGATCACAGAACTATTGGTCCATTTTGCTTTACTGGTAAATAAAAACGTTGTGTTTAATTCTTCATGGACCTCCTTTTTTCGTTCGCATGGCAAATTAGCTTGAGTTCAAGACCTTGTCCTTTGTATCTGTCTCTATATATATGATCATACCCTCAGGGACGAAGAGCTTGGTTCCAATGGCCTAAAATCTTTATTTGGCTGGCCGTAAGCATTGCATCGTGTTGCCTAACTTCACTTGAATAGGTATTATCCAAGCAATACCAATATCGAAGATAATCTCTAAAGTCTTTGTTGAGGTAGTTTTTATTGCGCCCGTAATCCCCAGCAAAAAAGCCCGTTGCACCTATTCCAGCGGTTTAATTCCGATTCTACCATAAATTGGTTATTTGGAATTTTAAAAATATTTCTTCCTAATAAATTCACTACCCGACACAGTGGTGGTGTATTCTAAAACTATTTTGCTTTAATTAATTTGTCCGCTCACTTTGCTGGTGTTCGCCAAAAGAATTTCAAACAAATTTGAGTTCAAACCCAGCCACGCATTACATTGGTTAAAAGTGTCTTAAGTTTGCCAGTAGGCAAAGCGCCAACACACGCACACACATTCGCGTGCCATGCAGAGCCATTCAAATAAACAGTTATTCGTACATATGTAAACAAATTCACACTGCAAGGGTCAGAAAATCGGCTGGAGGCAGCCGAAAGTGCGCTTGCAGCGCCAAACAGTGCCAGCAGCTGACGTACTTACAAACACACATATACATGCATACAAGTGTAGAAAAACATGTGCTTACATAAACTTGTGCAAAGGACATGCCACAAAATAAAAAAAGCGAAAATTGTTCGTGGCAAATGTAAGCGCTGCAGGATGTTTACATTTGTGTGTGTGTCCAGCGGCATTGTGTACACGCATATTTTTAGGCTCCTGCAACATGTTGCTACAGAGTATAATAGTTTTGTGCACCTAATGGTTGACTGTCTGTGTGTACGTCCGTCCGTCCGTCTGTGCAAGCTGTAACATGAGAAAAAAGTGAGATTTCTCACTCCCCACATAAGTTCCTTAGTACCGTGTACGAGTTTAGTCAAGGTACCTCAGCGTCGTAATAAATTGGGAAGTGGTCTCGCCATCAATCCAAATAAAACCGAGATAGTTTTGTTAACTAGATGATACAAGATCCCGGTGGCATTGCTGCCGCAAATGTGGGACATCCGTTTGCAACCGGCGGATAGAGTGAAATATCTAGGGCTCATCGTGGATAGGAAGCTTTCTTGGAAGCTGAGTATCGAAGAGACAGCAAAAACAGCATCGATTGCTGTAGAGGAGACCTTGGGGTCTCTTACCGAAAATGGTCCTCTGGCTGCAAGATACCATATTCAAACCTATCATGTTCTATGCAGTATTTATGTGGCTCTAAAAAAGACCACACTTGCAAATAAACTCGTGAGCGTTCAACGGGCGGCGCTCATCGTGATGCGAGGTGCACTAAGTTCCACTCTAACCATGGCACTTAATACCATCTTGCAGACATCGTCGGAAGGTATATGCATTCGAAAGTTGCTATCAGACTCAGAGAATCTGGATTTCTAAAAGAACACGTGTCTGAATACTCGGAAATGCTCCCACACTTTGACTTCTTACTGGATCAAGCAGTCGCCACAGTCGCAAAACTAACTTTGGTGGCTCTATCTCGGTCCATATATCGGCGAGGTAGTTGTAGGTGGGAGGAAGCCGTCGGGGTAGAACGACAGAGAGCTTCCTTTCTGTCAGGAGCTCTCTTTCAACTCCAGCTTTAGACTTCCTGACTATTGCAGTATTTTTCAAACCGAGGCTCCAACCATTCAGGTAGCAGTAGATTTACTGCGCCGGAGTGCAGCCTCCTTCAGAAAAGTGACCATCCAAAGGAGATAGCAGTGCAGCGATACTAGCCTGTAACTCATCAACAGTGCGTTCATGGTTGGTTAAGGAGTGCCTAACCTCGCTATCAATAGCATCGAGTCTCTTTGTGATAAGACTAATATAAGTGCCAGGCCCCAGCGGAATCACAGGAAATTGTAAAGCTGATGCGGGTTAGTAGAACGGGCGTAGATCGGTTATCCCGTATCCTCTTGTGTTCTGCGACTAGTTTTACTAATAAATAGCAGGAGCTTGGCCAGCACTGGTCATCAGTACACGCAAAATCCTTTTGGCTCAAGATCGTTCGACAGAGATCTAGTGATCCCTCGATAAGGCTAGTCTCTCCCTTGTTGTGGGTATTAACATGTCATTGCCTTATTGACATCCGAGCGGTAAGGCTGGGAATCTCATCTGCAGAAGCTGTATAGAAGAAAACGAGCTGGAAACTACTCAATACTTCCTTCTACTAAGCGTTGCGCCAATTTATAAGTTCACACACAGACAATTTTCTTTTCTTTTCCGATACTCTGGTTGACGTCTTACATCTCAAGCTACTTCCCTGGCTTTGATTCCTGCCAGTTGCAAGAGTAGAAAATGTTCTGTTGCATCCGAACTAAGCCCTTCCTTACTTGTTTACTTTTGCATGCGTGTGTTTGCATGAAGTACCCGCTTGATTGTTGCTGGCCAGCGGCAGCCGGAATGTGGTGCAACAACAATAAAAAAGTGCTAAGTTTAAAGTTGAAGGCTAATTTTGCAGCAGCAAGCGACCAAGGGAGTTCTGCGTAAGTGCCACAGCGCTTGCGGGTGGCGGTGCACGAGGAGTTGGACTACTTGCGCTGATGGTTATGTGTGTGTGTGTGTGTGTGCGGCTGCTTTATGCAAAATAAACTTTAGTATTATTTGTGTGGTAGTAGCTGTATCCCTCTGTGGATATATGTGTGTGTGCGTCTGCCATTGTTTCGCCGCAGTCAAGGACTGTTTGTCGAGTTTCAATGTTGCATGTTGCATGTAGAATGTGGCACGCATGCACTCATACTTAGCATATGGCTATTTGCTGGACTCATAATGCCCTGGAAAAGTACGTACCGCGCAAACATTGCAATAAAATAAAGAACTGAAATTAATGAGCATGTGTGAGTGCGAGGTTATGCACTTTGATTTGATGGCCCAGCTGAGCGGCTAGTGGCGCAAACCAACTATTAATGTTTAACTTTGAAAGTTAAGGCAGAAGTGCAAACACACTTTTATATTAAAGTTACAGGGTTATTAAGATTATATGAGTTATTAGCAATTTACAACCGGACATACATATACAATATATAAACTTGCTGCAAGCTTAGTGATTAAGCTTACTATAAAGCATAAAATATCTAAGCGTCAATGTGTTACCGTTATATTTCACTTACTTTATATATATTTTTTAATCACGCCTCAGTTGCCTTCCAGAACTGTCCTAGCGCATAAAATAAGCTTTCTGTCAACATAGCAGACACCTAACCTCAAACTAGTACGCCACATATTGTTGCAAGCTCAGTGCAATGTGTTGCATACCTTCATACTTTCTATTCTCACACAGCAATTGAACTTAATCCTTATTATGTTGTGCTTATGTGACTACTTACGGGCTTAAATTTATCCATAAACATGACTTAGCATACGTTGCATGCCACACATAAACTTTTTTTATGTGTTCTTGCTGTAAAAATGTCCTGCTGTTGCCATTGAAATTTGCTGCTATTGCAGAAAGTTATAGCTGTACACATATGTTTTTGTACAAAAGTGGTCAGCTTGGAAGCAAGACATTGCCACATAACAGGTCAATTGAAAAGTCCGCGGCCTTCCATGGTAAAACACATTTTTTTGGCAAAACTCGTTTTCTTCCTTCAATTGACTCATGATTATAGCGACCCTCCGAAACCATGTGTGTTGTACGATTTGTCTCTGGCTTCAAAAGAGGCCTCACTTTCAGCGATCTCCTTTTAATTCGACGAAAATTTTTGCCGAGGGAGCATACTTTTGAGATCTGAGGGCAGGAAATAGTCGCTGAAGGCCAGTTCTGGGGAAAAAAGTGAATCCCGCAGTAATTTGAAGTGATTTGCCATAGTTTTTACTGACTTACAACATTGTTGTTGTTTTAGCGGGTACCTAGTCCCCTTTAGGATAAAAAGTATTAGCTAAGTTGTCGTCGAAGTCATCAACCGGAAGGTGCAAGAAACGTGCTGTTTTGACGGAGTAGGACCAAAGGGAGGTGTCACATGAGTGGGGTTTGTGGGGCATGCAAAGAGGTGGCCAGCGTCCTGCGGAGACTTATTGCACGCAAAACATATATTGGATATTTCGTGATCTGTTCTGGATAAGTAGGAGTTTAACCTGCAACAGTATACAGAACGAAGCTGCGCAAGAGTCACTCTCGTTTCTCGCGGCAACTCGAGCTTTTCGTCTTCAATGGGTGATGGCTTGACTTCAAGTACGCCATTAACTGAGAGGCAGTTGGAGAAGGTGTTAATGGCTACACTAGAAATGGAAGTCAGTGCATTTCTGAAGTAAGTTGCGTCCAAAATCTGGTCGATATAGTTGAGGAAGGACCTTTTCATGCTCCTAGGAGGCGGTTCAGTACAGCAGAAACTGCTTGGAGAAAAATTCATTCTTCAAAATAATCCTCAGTTTCGGCAATCACCTCTTAATTCGACGAAAATTTCTGCCCAGCAAGCATGCTTTTGAGATCTGAAAACAAGAAATAATCGCTGAGGGCTATGTCTAAAGAAGACCATGAATACGGAAGCAATTTGAAGCCCAATTCATGAATTTTTGCCATCACTGATTTGGGACACGGTGCATTGACTTGGCGAAATACCACTTTCTTTTTCTTCAAGTGCGGTCGTTTTTCGGCGATTTCAAACAGTCCAATAACGATATAGTGGTAGTCGCTCTTTATGATTCATTCATTTTGCAAGGTATAAAAATTATTCCTTGTACATTTCCAAATACAGACGTCATAAATTTGGCAGCCGACTGTTTAATTTTTTATGCTTTGAAGCGGGTTCATCGTGTGTAGTCCACTCAGATGGTTATGGATTGCACTTTGGAGTAAAATGATGAAGCCATGTTTCATCCATGATCACATATCGATGCAAAAACTCGGTTTTATTATATTTTAACATCTCCAAACACTGATCCCAAGCATCAACTCGCTGTTATATTTGGTCAAAAGTGAGCACAAGTGAGAACTCGCGCCAAAACTTCGTGAATGATATGATGTACATGGTATAGTTGACATTTTTAGAGTGCCTGCTATCTCGAACAGCTATACAGTCATTCAAAAATTTTTATGGAATTTCTTGATGCTTTCCTTCAGGCAGGATACAGGTTAGGTTAGGTCAGGTTAATCTGGAAGGCCAATAAGCCACACATAGCCCAGTTTTAGTCCTTTGCGATACCAGATGGAGTTCAGTTGCTAAGTCCAATAGAAGTCCTTTACGATGCTGGGGCTTTACGTGAATTTTAACAGACTCTGCGACCTCACTATCGATACCTCCTTCAGTGAATCAGACCGCGGGAACCTTAAATGCTTACAGCGTAGTCTTGCCAATGAGAGACAAGTGCACAAGAGATGCTCCATTGTTTCCCTGGTGCCTTACTCTAGACATTTCGTGCAGTCTTCTCGATCTGTAAGTTCTATCCTGCGGGTGTATGTCGCCACCAGTGAAAGAAGAAGTGAAGCTGCTTGCTTCTGGCAACACTTTCTCTGCTTCCCAAGACACTTCTGGCGGACATGTGATTGGCTATCGACGTAGCTGTTGACTCCGGAATTGCCTCCTTCTTTTCCAGTTGAAAAGTGCGATCATGTAGTCGGTATTCGCCCAACCGCCATTACCCACCGAGCAATGCCCGAAGGCTCGTATGTAAATTCTCTAAAAGTTGTCTCGCCGCTTTTAATGCACAGTTTTACGCGAAGAGGCCTATAAGTGGCAGATTTAGTATCAGTTCGAGAGCCACCGTTGGAGTTGTTCTTAAAGCTCCCGTTATGCACAACGTCGAGCTTCTGAACGCTTCTGTAGAGCAAAAATAGTCTTACAATAGCTGTGTAGCACCAGAGAGAGGAAGAGAGCTACCAGGTTGTGCCGAGCAACTGCCTACACGCATATAAAGCATTGCAAACTTTTCTCATAAGGGCGGGTGAACGATGGGGAACTCATCTCTTTTAGTAGTAAGTACATGACTTTGAGAGCTCATTCTGATTATTATCTTTCTCGAGTTAACCTCTTTTAAATATCCCTTTTCCTCATATAATTTAATTTTCTTTAATTCTAAATCTGTTTTGGAAGCATGGTGACCTTAAAACTACATTAGCTTTGTAGCCCAAATATCTAAAAAGAACAATTAAAAAATGCGTTTGGAGCAAAACGAGGTCTGTTCTTGCAGATGGAATTTTTCTGGAGGTCAAATTTCTTCTTCTTCTATTGTAAATTAAAAAAATGTTTCCACAATAGGACTATAAGATCTTGAAGACAGGATCTTCAATCTCTGTATCTTTGCCATCAAAATTACCGGAATGGAATTGACAAAATCAAAATTGTATGTGATTAGCTGTTACAGTTATTGAATCTTAGTCACTACTCAGAAGGAAAACTGTAAAATATGGTCTTTGCCGGCAACCAAAGCAATCACAAAACTTCTTGAGAAGTATACGTAAACGTTCGGAAGGAGTACTTAAGCAATCAATTGAAAAAATAATACAGACTTTTTATCAGACTTAATGTAGGGTTGGATTTCTCAACCAATATTATTTCTGCGAAAACTAAAAAGAAATAAATATAGCTGTCAAAAGACTTTCTGTCACATTACCAAAGTAAGGATTTTAAGAAAAAATAGTATATTTTTAAGCTCTGTCTAAATTTTTTGTATAAAAGCGCATATGGAATGTATAGAATGTTTTTAGCCTAAGATACAAGCATCCGACTGTCTCCAATAAAATATTTTCTGTAAATAACTTTCAGAACTGTTACAGAAGGCCGCTGTTAAGTCGGTCAATGGTAAGTTGCCGTGTTTCAGGGTTTATTTTTCAATAGATTCTATTGTCGACAGAGAAATCTCTCGGGAATTACGTTATCGAAGTTCGGCTTTACGAAGGGTTTGTAAAGGAATTACTTCCTATATCGAGACTTATTTAATTGAAGGCTTTTATAAAGTTAATACTATGAGCATGGCCAAATCGGAACCTTGATTACCAGAACAGTTTTTGAAAACCCAATCTCATGGCATCAAAAAAAAAAAAAAATATTTCTTCATCTTCATACTTCCAGAAATTGAAGACTATTCCACTATACTTCCGGAAACAACCAAATCTACTCTCTAAGTATAAAATACACATCAGCCAAAGCGGCGCCTATGTCGGATGGCAAATGCACAAAAAGGCGGTACTTTATTCTAAACAAAACTTCAGCGAGTCTGTTTTATAAAGCAGTCGTGAAACTAACAATGTTCGCAATCTGACAAGAAATGGTTTTGAAATGTCACAAGCCAACAAAAAAAAAAGCAACAACAAGCAAATAACATGAATTAACGTCACTGCAGCAGTAAGGCGGTTGGCGGCAAAAGTGGCAACGACAGTCCAAGCTGGGAGGCAAAAACGAAAGTAAAAAAAAGTAACAACAACAATTAACAGGTAAAAGGTAACAGCAAAACATTGCCAAGGAAAAATCACTACACTTTTATTTGTCACTTCCATTTGTTGGACACAACGTGTGACCGCAGCGAAAAGAAAAGCGCGCATATGGCGGCAAAAAGGCTATAAAATAGCAGACAATAAAGAGTCAGCAAAAAGTCGAAACAAGGTAGATAACTGTATACGCAAAAGTAGAAAAATGTGCAGAAAAAGAAAAAACAAAAACAAGAAAAAGTTAACTTCGCTTTGTACCCTTCACAAGTATGATGATTACTTACAACTTTGTTCGGGTACTTTGTATGGTAGCTATATTATATAGTGAAGCGATCAGAATGATTTCTTTGGATATTGTAGCGTTACTCAGGATAATAACCCAAACCAAATTTTGTGAAAATATCTACTCAAATGAAAAAGTTTTCCGTACAAGCACTTTATTTCGATCGTTCTGATTGTATGGTAGCTATATGCTATAGTGATCCGATCTGAACAATTTCTTCGGAGATTGCATAATTATCTTAGGCAGTAAGTCAAGCAAAATTTCATAAAAATATGTAGTCAAATAAAAAAGTTTTCCATACAAACACTTTGTTCGGATCGTTCAGTTTGTATGGCAGCTATATGCTATAGTGTTCAGATATCGGCGATTTCGACAAATGAGCAGCTTCTTGTGAATAAAAAGACGTGTGCAAAATTTCAGGGTAATATCTCAAAAACCCTGTTCAGGGTATAAAAAAACAGGGTTATATGTCGAATTGAAGGCGCACGTGAAGGTGAAGTATACGCCATGGCGGCAAAAGCGGGATATTGCTGGGTAGAGCAACAAAAACGTATATAAAAGTATATGTGTATGGACTTATATGTTTATACCTATCGTAATACCGACACACATACATATTTACACACACCTATGCAGGTAAGTGCCCCACTAGTGGCCGTTGGAGTAGTGCTTTCCGCCGAAACCTAGTGACATGCAAATAACTCGCAACAAATAGGCGTGTCAGCCGATGTGAGTGCTTGTTGCACTCACTTATGCACTCTTTTTTTGTTCCAGCAATTTTATTTCTTTTGTAGTATTTTTTGTATTATTTTTTGTAGCACTTTTTATTTTTTTTTGTTGTTGGTTTTGCTTTTGTTGCGCGCACTCTTAGTTGACATTTTAAATTTCTGTGTTGATGTCATGTCAGTTGAAAACTGCCCTCATCGCGTTCGTTTCCAAAAGCTCGCATGGATGTGCGTGTGCACACATATATGTATCATATGTATGTATGTGTATATATATATATGATGACGCTGTGTCATGTTAGTATGTTTGAATGCATGTTAGTCACTGCCTGGCATCTTAATGCACTTTTAGTTGATGTGCGTTCTGATATGTTTTTGTTTATTGTTGTTGTTGCGATTTTTGTTTTGTTTTTGCTAAAGTTTTCGAGTGCAGAGTCATTTCCTCTGACATTATTCGGACACAACGGATGCATTTGTGAACACGCGTCAACGTTGATGGCATGAGACGGGTGAGAATAAAAATTTGTTGCATTCAAAAGATTTCGCTCGCAATGAGTTTTATCTGTTGTTGTCTCCAAAAAGTGGAAGGTGTAATGGAGTTGAAGGAAATTTTTCGTATTATTTTATTATTAAATTTTGTTATTTTACCACTGTTGTTTAAAAAATATTAAACAGAAATCCAATATTTTTCCAACAAATGACTTTAGTAATCACGGTGAACCGGCGAAAGGGGTGATCAAGTTAGCATTGGCGGTCAGGAAGGTTTTTCCAAGTCGGTTTTTGGTCGGCTCATTTACTAAGAACTGCTCCTATACCGCCAGGTTCGTAAAGCGGGCCAGTACTGTTAGTAAATGAACAAATGATGGAAGTAATTGCCCAAAATCGGTCAGCTTTGGCTCATAGGATAGGAATTATGCTCCATCAGAACAACGCCAGGCCACACGCATCTATTGTCACTAGTTAAAAGTTCCGGGTACTTGGTTGATAAGTCCTTATGTATCTACCTTATTGTCTGGGCTTCGTTCCAAGTGATTATAATCTCTTTCTGCTTATGGCGAATGAATTTGCGGGTAAAATTTCGGCTTAAAAGATGTGAAAATCGACTGTGCCAGTCTTTTTGATAATAAAGGAAAAGGTTTCGAAGAGTAATTCTATGTTTTCGAAAATACACTCCATGAAGCCAAATAAGACAGGTAGTTGTGTTAATATTACCTTCACGCTGCCTGTTGGGCTATGGCAGTTTATCCTTAGCCTTATATTAAGGCTCATTAACCATATGAATTTATTACAATAAGTTGGTGCACAGGACAAAACGAAAATCCAGGAAAAACTCTTATATTGGATTTGTAAAGAATCCAGAGGTGGCGAGTCTTAGGAAATTGTTAAGGCCCTCTCGCCCGGTCTAATTCGCAAAAGTAGTGGAGAGTGGATGGGCAACTGCCAGGATCATTGCCAGGCTATAAGAACAACGTAAGTCCTACCTATGAAGAGAGTAGTGCGGAAACGTTGCCGATCACATCTTTACGGAGAATAAAATAGAATTGACAATCCGCTCATTCGACCCATATAAATCTTTTCGTACGGATGGAATAATTCAAGCAATGCTACAGAATATAAAACTTAACTGCTGAAAACGCTAGAGAAAATCTTGGACGCGTACATTAGGGCCGTAGCGCCTCCTAGAAGCTTATCCAAGCCGTATCACGCAAACACGAAGGGCAGATTAGTAGAGACCACACTTCATACACTGTTATTTAATATTGAAAGGGCTCTTGAATATATGGAATACGCTCTTGGAGCATTCCTGGACATTTTTGGAATATTCAACATCATCTTTACGGAATCTATTCGGAATAGTATTCAGTCAATAGGTGTTGATACCGGTATGCAACGCCGGATCGGAAGCCTCTTGACCTCCAGACGGATAAGAGAAGAATGGAACGACGCTAAAATAACCAAGGAAGTCCGTCAAGGTGTTCCGCAAGGTGGAGTGCTATCTCCGCTTCTATGGACATTGTAGGTGAATAACTGAATGGCAAAGTAGCTAAGATAGTGACATATGCGAACGATGGGGCTCTCCTCCTCTCTTAAGTACTGGTGCTACACAGCTATTGTAAGAGAAATCTGCTCTACGGTGCAATAGTATGATAGACAGGCGTACGGAAATCCACCAACCGGAAGCCAATAGAAAGGGTTCAATGGCTCGCTGCGCTGCGGCGGCTCTTAAATTGATGCAAAACCTGCTATCTATAGACTTGTTTGCTGAAAACTGCGGAGGCTGCAGGAGAATTTACATAAAGAACCTTTGCGCAAAGCTCAGTGGGTAATGGCGGTTAGGCAAACACCGACTAAAGGTGAAATAAAATAAGATGGCTGGTGTAAAGTTGGCTCTGAAATGGACGACAGAGTTGGTGCGGAAATTTATTGTCGAGAGTTAGGTATAAAGCAGCCTTTTAAGTTGCCGGACCACTGCACTATATTTCAAGATGGGGTCTTTGCTCTTGTGAAATCCGCGGCGCTGGCCTCTAATGTATCTGGAGGCAAATCCAGACTAAACAGAACGTAGACAGCCAACCAGCAATCAAGGAAGTTACTTGACAGATCGAGCAGACTGGAAATGTTTTGAGCAAGGTACCAGGGAAGCAAGGTACCGTATTAGCAAGACAACGCTGTAAGCATTTGTGGTCCCCACGGTGTAATACACTGGAGGAGGCATCGATAGTGAGGCCGCAGAGTCTGTTGAAATTCGCGTCCAGCGCAGGCATCCTAAAGGAGGACTACTCCATCTGAACTGCTAGTTCACTGCTTGTTTGATAATTATTAAAGATCTCTTATAGGCCGGATCCTATTATTTGGTACGAGGGCTGCTATATATATTTCTGGACTAGGCAACACTAAGTGTGGCCAGGTGCAATCTGACATTTCCATTGAAAAGTTTGACATTTTTTAGCATAACATCACTCAGAACGTTTTGTCATTTAATCGTGAATTGTTTTATTTACAGGGAATTAAAAAATTCATCTCGGCCAAAAAATGGAATTAACTCGTGAACATTTTCGTGCTATCATTTTTCACAACTTTCGAGGTGGATTATCACGACAAGAGTGCATCGATGAACTAAAATCTTTGTATGGCTATGAAGCACCATCCTATAGCACTGTGAAAAACTGTTACAACGAATTCAATCGCGGCCGACGCTCGCTCAAAGACGAATTCCGTGAAGGTCGTCCAAAAACAGCCGTTTTGCCAGAAAACATCGATGCCGTACGTGAACTGATAATGCAAGACCGTCATGTCCGTCATAGAGGCATGCCTATGCATTTCTCCCACCAGCATATATTCGATATTGCATGAACACCTGGCCGTAAAAAAGGTTTGTTCTCGTTGGATCCCGCACAATTTGACTCGTGTGGATTGGTGTAAAGAAATGCTGAAAAAATACGATCGCGGTGCTTCAAAAGACGTTTATAAGATCGTCACAGGTGATGAATCATGGATCTATGCGTATGAGCCCGAAAAAAAACAGCAATCGACCGTGTGGGTCTTCCAAGGCGAGCCAAATCCAACGAAAGTTGTTCGTGGAAGAAGCACTTCGAAGCAAATGGTCGCCTGTTTCTTCGGCAAAACTGGTTATGTGGCGAATGTTCCGCTTTAGCAACGTAGGACGGTCAATTCTGAGTGGTACATCACCATTTGTTTGCCTGAAGTCTTCGGAGAAATTCGAAAAACGAACAAGAGAAGACGAATCATTGTGCACCATGACAATGCGAGCTCTTACACATCAGCTCAAACCAGCGCCTTTTTGACCGGCCAAAACGTCGAATTGGTGGGTCATCCGCCGTACAGCCCTGACTTGGCACCTAATGACTTCTTTTTATTCCCACACATCAAGAAAATAATGCGTGATCAACGATTTTCGTCGCCAGAAGAGGCTGTTGAAGCATTCAAAAACCATGTTTTGGAGGTGTCTCAATCAGAGTGGAAAAAGTTCTTCGAAAATTGGTTTGAGCACATGCAAAAGTGTATAAATCTTGATGGAGAATATTTTGAAAAACAATAAAACCATTTTCGGTGATAAATATTCCTATTTTCATTATTAGGCCAGAAATATATATAGCATACTAGTTAGCTAAAAGAGCTGCTGTATCTTTTAAGTGATTAGCCGTTATTCGTTTAGCGCTCGTATTTCTTAAAGATAAGTTTGGTAAACTGTCGGCCTAGCGGTTTCTTAATATTTCTTTTGTTCAGTTTGTGAAAAAACAGAGTCTGTTAAAATTCGCGTGAAAAAACTGAGCAGAAGATAACCTTAATTTTCCGTGGAAGCGAAACTCGCTAAAGAACTGTTCATTTTCAATCAGAACGGTCTGTTTAAAGTGAAGAACTTCAATGATACTCACGTAAACTTTATGCTTCGAAAAAAACTTAGCTTGCTTGGAACTCCGGGGTTATAAAGTGGTCTCGAAACTAACGTTCCTTATTAATACTGCAAATTATTGTAATATTTGTTTATTTTCAGTATTACTGATCGGAATTCTCACATTTTTTAAATAGTGTTGAGCCTGCTATTTTAGTGAGTGTTCTTTCGCTTATGGCAGAGCTTCAAAAATAAGCTGTCTGCAATAGCGGATATACTTACATGTTTCAGCAAAATTTGCACATATGAAAGGAATTAACTGTAATTTCCAATAATACTTAAACGAAAATGAAAAAAAAGTAAAATAACCGTAAGTATGAAATGTGCGCATTCCGCATTTCTATGAAAAAGAGATAGGCATTTTTATTTACTCCATGCTGTAGGGCATGCAACCTACCGACGCAGACGGCGCTGCCAGCGCTTCATTATGTGCGGCGTTGTTCGCATTTTTGAAATATTTATCGCTCAACACTCATTGCGGCGGTGGTCCCATATCATTCACGCTGACATTTGACATTTTCACATTTTCCCCATTTTCACTTTTGACATTTGGCGACATTCGCTCGCATTGAGCTCATTAGCATTACACGCTCGGCGACGACGGCAGCGGTTTCGGCGAGTTTCACGAGTGCATATTGCACAGAATGCGGTACTTTACGACCGCCAGCCAACGCCGTTGACCCGCCGCCAGCAAATACCGCGTGTGCGTTGCAAATTGCGCTAAATTGTAATGAATGTGGTGTGGTGAGTTGTGGTGTATTGTGGTGGCGGCGGCTCGGCTTGGTGGAATGGCGCAATGGCGGTTCATTTCGCTGCGTCGGTCACGGAAATCATTTAACTTTGCGAAATTGAAATTGGAAATTTGTGCGACCACAATTGCTGCAGTTTCTAAACTCCAGCTCCACGCTGATGTGGCATGAACTTGCACATTGCTGTGGCAACATTATCATATTTGCATTATTAACTTTTGTCGGGTTCGCCATTGACGCTATTGTTGTCGGTATTTGTTGTTGTGCGCACACCTGTTTGACAAATTATCGAATGCAAACAGCAGTAGCTTTACCATATATTTATGTATGTACGTATGTACGTATATATGTAGCTATGTATATCTGTATGTAAAGTGATACTTCACTGTCGCAAACGTGAGTTTATTACGTTCTCGACTCCGTGTCAGCTGTGTGAATGACTTTTTTCCCCTCGACCGTTTTAATTGGCTCTATTATATTATACGTAAATATGTATGTATGTATGTTTATGCTCTCAATTTTTATATAGAGCGCACTTTAACTTTCGCTTTAATTCGTTAGACACCTTCGCCATGCACTTGCATATTAATTAACCTCGTCACTGGCAACATTCCATTACATCATATGTACAGTCATGCTAATTAGTATGTCGACTAAAAGCAAATGCTTTTTGAATTGATTTATTACTGTTTGTACCACCTGATTCGATAGATTGAATTTCTAGTTCGTGAAATTTGAATTTCGTGTACTCGGTCCGATTAGCATTCTGATTAATAGCATTCACTCTGTCAATTACATGCATAAATTAGATAAAAAAATCTGATAAAGGGTAGTCGAAAAAGTCTTTTCGTATTTCTAATCTATCATCAACATATTTTTTATATTTATAAAGAACTTTAATGACCCAAATATGTACCATTTTGGTCAACCACTTTTAGCCATTTTACCGCTAGAGACATACGAGGTTTGACAATTAAGTAATGAGACTGATTTTATTGCCGCGCTTGTGGTAAACCTGTGACCTTGAAATTCCCTTTCGCTTTTTCCGGCATCCCTCCCCTCTCCATTGATATATGTACCATCGCTCTGGCTTCTTTAGTTCGCCTTCTGAGTCAAGTTGAGTAGGCGTGTGTTTGCAGTGATGGAAAATGGAAAATCCAAATCAAGAGCAACGCGTCGCGATAAAATTTTGCGCTAGATTGAACAAGCGGAAAACGATCTCACGCTGCTTGATCGAGTTATTACAAAGCTCACAATGGTTGTCTCCGCGCTCCCCCCGCCCGAAAAAAGATCGCATGAGCAAGTCGAAGGTGAAAACGATGATTATTGCCTTTTTTGATAGCCGTGGAATCGCCCACATAGAATTCGTTCCACCGGGGAAAACTGTGAATCAAGTCTACTATTGCCAAGTACTCGAAAGAGTCAACACGATCCTTCATCACGACAACGCGCCGTGCCACACCGCCCTCAGCCTGTCCCAGTATTTGGCCTCTAAAGGGATCGCCGTGTTGCAACAGCCGCCTTATTCGCCTGACATGTCACCCTGTAACTTTTTTTGTTTCCCAAAACAAAATCGGTGGTCAAAGGAACCCATTTTGAGTCGATTACGGACATATAGGCGGCCGTGACGAGGGTACTCGCGGACATCCCAGTCGAAGCATTCCAGAAATGTTACGAAGCATGGAAAACGCGCTGGCATCGCTGTATGGCTGCCCAAGGGGACCACTTTGAAGGGGATGGCAGAGTTGTAGAATAATTCTCAAATATACGGTTTTTATGGAACCAGTCTCATTACTTAATTGTCATACCTCGTAATTCCATCAGAGTAAAATTTTTTTTTCTCGGCGAAAAACTGCGACAAGTAATTTTCACAGGCTCCTCTTGAAGCCAACTTTACTCCAATAAGGGAGTTCTGCATTGACCGAAACAAGTAGTGGTCCGATGGTACAAGGTTAGGGCCACATGGTGGATACATCAAAACTTCTCAGCTAAGCTCTTCCAGTTTTTACCGAGTAATCAAATATGTTTATGCTGATGGAAGACGGAGCCCTTTCTGGCCATTTTTTTCGATTGTTTGCTTCAATCTCATCAGTTGTTGACAATAAAATGTATAATCGACCGTTCGACTAGGCAGAGGCAGCTCATAGTGGATGATTCCTTTCCGATTCCACCAAACACTCCACATAACCTTTCGAGGCGTCAATACTGGCTTCGCGATCATTTGTTGAGTTTCACCACGCTTGGACCATGATCTTTTTCGCACATTATTGTCGTATTCGATCCACTTTTCGTCCCCTGTTACCAATTGCTTCAGAAATGGTTCGATACTCGTATCATTTCATTTCAGCAAAGAATCGCAGATGTTAATTCGGTCCATTAAGTTTTTCACAGACAATTCATGTGGTACGAAAACATCGAGCTTCTTTTTGTTGCCAGCCTTTTTTAAATGATTCAAAAGTGTTTGATGATGAATATTAAGTTCTTTAGCGAAGTCATGGCCGCTTATGTAACGGTCCTGGTCAATCTGTTCCATAATTTCATCGACTTTTTCAACGATAGGTCGACCAGAGCGAAGTGCATCTTTCAAAACGAAGCGAGCGAACCATTGTTGTGCTACTCGAACACAGCATAGTCTCTGTAAACTTTACAAATTTCATTGGTGGCTTACGTGGCATTGTTTTCTTTTTTCACAAAAATTTTAAAATATAGCGAATTTCTCCATAATTATCACACATTTTTGAACAGCTGCTACTTTTTTTTAACTTCCCCGGAACTATTTTTTTTTGGTTAAATAAAGCTTAAAATCTCACCTTTCCATTTCTTATGAAGATGAGGTCCCCCGATGCGTGTCTAAAACAAGCAAAATTGCCGCATTTGGAACGAAGAGCAACTTGAAGATATTTACTATAAGAACTGCCATTTCATCCAGGATATACAACGGTTTGGCGTGGCTTGCGTGCCGGTGAAATCTTCGTTCCATAACTCTTCAAAAATGTTGTCGGAGAAAACAACTGACATTGCGCTATGACAACCAATCACTTGATGTCTGAAATTGAAGCTCGTGATCTCGGTGACACTCGGTTTCGACAAGAGGGCGTCCACACGTCGCGTCAATTAATGGATTTATTAAGAGAGCACTTCAGAGAACAAATAATTTTACGTTTTGGACCCGTTAATCGTCCGAAGTTAACATTATTTCCTGTTTGTAATTAGTTGTCGGAAGATAAACTTTAAATCTCCTTGAAATTTATGTCTTGACTTGATTTTTCTAATGAATTTTCTATTTTTTTTTGAAATATTTGGACCACAAATATCACACTTTTCACACAGATTTCAAATGAAAGAAAATTTTATACTTGGACAAAAAGAATATTAAAAAGAAATTAGCTTGAGAGGGACACAAATCAGAATGATCTCTTAAAGCATTACAAACAATGAAGATCTTCAAAAAAGAGAAATTTTTTCTGGTTTTTTTTTGTCAAAAAGGTCGCTGCTCAACAAAGACAGAAAATATTATTTTTAGATTGGCCAATAAGCCTATTTCACATTTATTTCTTTGGCACAAACATTAAATTTCAAATTTATCTCACACTTTTAACAATCCTTACTTCTTTGTCGATATTTTTAAATCTGGTTCGTCAAATAGTTTATATTATGTTTCAGGCTGCAATAGAGCCTGCGATACCGAGTCTACATCGCGACCAGAAAGTACTGTCAATCAAATATTTTTTCAGTCGCTAGTTCATCATTATAAGTAGTAGGGAAATAGGTTTTTTGGTGGTGGTAGCCCTTCTTGCTAGTAGTTTGTTGGTATTTGTGTCCTTAGGTGACTTCGGATTGGATAGTTGTATAACTGTGCAGCTACCGACTGGAAAGAGGAAAGACTATAAGCTTAATTTTTAGGTTAATAACTTATATACCTGAATAACCACAATGGCTACAACCAAGGATAATATCCCTTTCAGCATCATTATTCACTACTTCGTTTTAGATAATTGTGTTTCGATGTAAAACAGCTATGAATCGATATTGATATAATACACGGGACAATTATTCAATATTTTATATAGTTTTCCGTGGTTTACATGTCTTAAAAAAGTTTATGATAGATTTCATAATTTCAACCGTTAAAATTGAATTATTTTCCTCACGGTAGATCATTAATTAAAACCTTAACCCTTTATTGGACCGGTGTGGACACTTCAAATTTGCAAGGTAATAACGGCTGACCGAGGAGATTGTTAAGTCTTCAAGATAAAATTATTATGAAAACATTAGACCACATTTTTAGGAAGGTTAGCTAATGGAAAGATTGCAAAACGGTTACAATTTATTGTGGTCGAAGCGAGCGATCAGAGTTCTGGCCATCAAACCGGTATTAAATAATATATAAAGGACAAGAAAGCTGTTGTAGAATGACTGCAGAAATGTCCACACCAGTCCAACAAAGGGTTAAAGTTTTCATTAATGACCTACCGTGAGGAAAATAATTCAATTTTAACGGTTAAAATTATGAAATCTATCATAAACTTTTTTATGAAATGTAAACCACGGAAAACTATATAAAATATTGAATAATTGTCCCGTGTATTATATCAGTATCGATTCATAACTGCTTTACATCGAAACAAAATTATCTAAAACGAAGTAGTGAATAATGATGCAGAAACGGATACTATCTTTGCTTGTAGCCATTGTGGTTATTCCGGTAAATAAGTTATTGACCTAAAATTTAGGCCTATAGCATTTCCTCTTTCCAGTTGGTAGCTGCTCAGTTTTACAACTATGGTTTCCGAAATGAGCCACCGTCTCCTATACCAATGACACAAAGACCAACAACCTACTCACAAGAAGGACTACCACGACCAAGAAAACCATATCCCTACTATAATGATGAACTATCGGCTAAAGAAGTATTTGATTGACCATAAGAAATGTCGCCAACAGAACTTTCCGCTCTCGATATAGACCCGGCACCAGACCCTGCAGCCAGAAACATCATACAAAACATTTGACGAAGCAGAATTAAAATGTTTAATTAATGTATGTACCAAAGAAATAAATGCAAAATAGGCTTACGGACCAATCTAAAAATAATATTTGGTTTATTTGTTTAGCTACGATCTGTTAAAAAAAAAAAACAGAAAAAGATATATTTTTTGAAGATCTGTATTGTTTGTTTTGTAACCTTTTTGTCCCTATAATTAAATTTTCTTTAATTTTAAAACTGTGCTGAAAGTATGATGACCTTAAAACTGTATGAGCTTTGTAGCCCAGATATCGTAAAAAAAATGTTGCGATGGCACAGACGAAAATTTTATAAAAGATCTAAGTTAATATTCAAAAACTAATTAAAAAAATATTAATGATCTTCAGAAATGTAAAAAATTCATTGGGTTTGATTGGTCAAATGTTTTCATCTATTCGGACGACGTGGCCTAGCCAGCGCAGCCGCCGCCTCTTAATTTGCTGAACTATGTCAATATGCAGAGGACTATAAATCTTTCGGGAACCTTTCTCTCGAAAACTCGTACTGTTGACTCAGATGTTGTCATCGTTCGTGCCCCTGCTCCAGATAAAAGGACGGGAATAATGTGTAACTTATAGAGTTTAGTCTTTGTGCGGATTTTATTTCTCAATTGCCTACCCAGTCCAAAATAGCATCGCTTCCTTATCCAGTGTGGAGAAAGCAGAACTAACGGCACGGGTGTTGAGGCCAATGATATCAATATCATCGGCTGACGCCATCTGCTGTACATTCTTATAGAAGATTGTACCTTCTCTATTTAGTTCTGCAGCTCGAATTATTTTCTGCTGGTTACCCGACTTCAAGGGACTCCCTACCTTGTCTAATACCTCGCTTGGTATTGAATGGCTCAACATCTGATTCAAAACTGTAGTACAATGGATTTAAATCTTGATTTCTAGATGATCAATCACATGCTGCTATGAAACCAGTAATATTACCAAAACTGTGTAGTTATTTTTATGAAACCAGGAATATTGCTTTTAGATTGTTATGTGCTGAAGCAGAATCTGACTGGAAGATCCAATGCTCTCCATTGAATATAACAATGTTTAACTGATTCACCACGCCTTCTAGAACCTCTTGCTGGTACACTCCTTTTTTACAGAAGTGAAGGCGTGTAATGCCTTTACATGAGGCAAACCATTATAGTAGCTGGATAATAAAACTCTGAACGCTTGAAATAACTTGTTTTGCGTCTTTGAAAGTTTTTGCTTAGACTTTGTCGTTTTGCTTCGTAAAAAGAAAACGTCAGCAGTGAAAATTCTTGCATTCGTAAAAAATCATACTTTCATGGCTGTTGATCGTGTCCTACTAAAGGAGTTGCTTACTCGTACATCTGTTGAGCTTAATTTGCTGCAAGCTCGGCACCAAATGACTAGTTGACCGATGGTAGGCTTTCATGGTCATTTATCCATTTCTCTTTTCATAATCTTCTAATCTTAATTACGGTGTTCTGAACACCACCTGGAGCTCTTACTTCCTTCATCATTCCGGCTTATTGGCTTCTAAGAAACAAAAAAATATAAGCGACATTTTAACCTTTAAACTTAAGTGCTTGGAATGGAATATTATCAAAAATTGAACTTTTGGTAGACATTTGAAAAAAATTGCAAATTTTGCTTTTTTAATTGTGATTTTATATAAAAAATCAAAACGTTGCGAAATTTTATTTGATAATAGATTTTCAATGCATTTACATGAGTGTCTCCAACAAATTGCAAGCCTTTCGGTAAAGCCGTTTTTGAAATACGATGGAGTAAAGTTTGAAAAGCAAAGTTTTGAAGAAAACGCGCTTAAAGTTTCAAGTGTGCAGCTCACTGCTCCAAACAGCTCCTTCTTTTAACTGCTGCATCTTTAAAATGATTTCGAATTAAGAAAAAAAAAAAAACCTTTACTGCCGTATTCTAGATATGTTATTGAAGAAAAAAACAAAATCGGTTTTTTGAACCCATCACATGGGTCATGATCTTGTTCACTAGCTGAAATTGACTGAGATCTGGTTTGTTAGTAACTCGAAAGAGATATTCTTTCAACGAGCTGGGATTCCACTTTAAGTAATGAGACGAAATTCAGGTTGTCTCTCGGAAAACAATATGCGGAGCAGGAGCAGGAGCAAGAGTATTTTTTTGATATGATAATGCTTCTAAAAAAATTTTACAGCAATTTCTACAAATTCGAATTTAAATGTGTAGGACTCACCATTTGCCCAATAATATCCAGAAGTGAAGAAGTTTGGATACAAATTTAAAGCTTCGGTTAGTAGCTATTCTGCATAATTAACTCAAAATTCGAATTTTTCGAGTTATGGTGGTCTTCAAGTAAGTGAGCAATATAAATTAATTATGAACGGATTATTTTACAAGAGTCTTGATATTCTTCGTAGGTAATTGTATTAAATGTCTAATTATATATGCTCAACATTCTACCTTACTTTAACCCCTTGTAAAGCATAGAATATGCATGTTGTTGTTAAGTTCAAAAAGAATGTCGTTACAAATATATATCTTAGAATGCGCACTGAATCAACAATGTCCTGCAAATTCTGGTACTTTTTATAGTCCTCAAAACCAGTTAGATGGTCAGAGTTCTGATCGCTCTTTGCTGTCTACAATAAATTTCTACCCTTTTGCATTCACATAGCCTTCATTAGATTGGGGTCTAACGTTTTCGAAGTAATTCTAATTTCAAAAATCTCTCCTCAAGTCAGATCTCCTTAGGTCAGTCGAAAACCATATACTCAAATTTGAATAGCGGCATGTAAATGTTCACTTCCATGCGATAAAAGGTTAAATTTTTCATTAGTGCCCAAACGTGATGAGACAAATTCAATTTTAATGGTTATGAACTACGGAAGAATATATAAAATGCTGTTGACTGTAAATCACGGTTTCTTTATCTAAAACGCAAAAGTCATAATGATGCAGAAAAAGATATTATAACATGCTCGTAGCTATGCTGATTATTCAGGTAGATAAATTATACACTTAAAAGCCAAGTTTATAGCCTTTCTACTTTCCAGTTAGTAGCTGCCCAGGAAAAAAATCCCCCAAGGGCTTGGCCCTATTACCATTAAGATATTTTTAGATACCTGAATAATAATAAAAAGCTACTCTAATTCTTGTATCTATTTCCAAACTGAATATATATATATATATATATATATATATAATCTTAGCTTCACCAAGTTTGACGATAAATAACGAAGTTTTAATATAAAAATTCAGTCAATGCCGGTTATAGGTTATGCGTGTGCTGAAAAAAGAAAGAAAACAAAAATTCATTGCGCAGTCCCTTTAGTTATCAAACCCACTAATGACAGAATCGAGATTCTCGATCAGTGGTCTTGTAACCAAAACATTTGAGGATCTCCAAGTTCTACCGCGACTACACTGCAGTTAACTTAGGAATTATTTTATGAGAAACTTTTCGTCGACCAGCTTTTGTGTGACTACGAGATCCTTCTGGTCTAGAGTAGAACGCAGGAGATTTATTGAACAACTTGCTCTGAGCACAGTTCATATCACCACTATCGTATTCTCTCCTCATCTCCTCATGTCAGTTAAAAAATGTATGCTTGAACTTGAATAGCGGTGCAGAAATGTCCACCCTAAGCGATAAAGGGTTAACGTTTTCATAAGTAACCTACCGTCATGAAACAAATCTAATTTGAACGGTTAGAATTATGAAATCTACTATAAACATTTCTACGCGATGTGAACTGCGGATAAACGTATAAAATGCTGAATAAGTTACCTGTAGATGTTAGTACCAGTTTATCACCATTTTATACAGTTAAAAAACCATCCAAAACGTAGAAGTGTATAATGATGCAGAATGCCATATTAACCTTGGTCGTAGCCATGATGGTTATTCCGGTAGATAAATTACTCGTCTAAAATTAAGTTTCTAGCCTTTCCTCTTTACAGTTAGAAGCCGCGCAATTTTTACAACCTGACATTCAATTCGTACCGATAAAGATGTAAAAAACCATCACCGTGGGGGTGAAACAAAGGAAAACCGACATTCCACTCACAAGTGGGACTATCACCCGTAAGAAAAAAAAAAAAAACACTTTTTAACCTAAATGATGACTTAGCCACTGAAGATGTGTTTGATGGACCAGATTTAATAATTATAAAGTAAAACTTTAAATTCATTGTATGTGCATAATAAACAGATGAGCATTATAAGTATAGACTTTATTGTATTATATATGAAGCAGATGAATTTCAAGTAGCAAAGAAACGTCTTAAGGGGGTATTCTAGTCTAGAAATTAAAAAATTTTTTTTATATATTTTCAAAGTTTAACTATTCAAGAATATGTGTACAAGAGGATTTTTCAAAATTCAAATTATTTTCGGAGATATAGGCATTTATTTGACCCGCCATCCAAACTGGTTCGGCCGGAACGCCAAACTTTAAACGCGTTTTTCTCAAAACTGTCTTTTTCGGAACGATGCCCACGATTTCTCAGGTTCTACTGGACCGATTTACTTGAAATTTTTATAGAGTTATAAAGAAGACTCCATTGTCTATGGTTGGAACTAGCCCCATCAAAAAATTTTTATTATTATTATTTTTAAAAATTCGAAATAGTCAGAAAAAGTTAAAAAAAAAAAAAATTTTTTTCAGGCAGTCGCCATTTTGTGAAAAAAAATGTTTCCCACTTTTCCGTAGTTCCGACCATTGCGACATTATTCCAGATTAATAATTTTTTTATTTTTGGTTTCCGATAACTAGGAGGGTTGAAATCATGGGCATGGTCACGTGGAAATTTTTAAAGACCCCCCACTTCGTGAGCTCATAATTTTTGAAATTTTTTACTTTTTTTTAGTTTTTAATTTTTTTCTCTACTCTTCAAAAATTAATAAATAACTGGTAAAAAAATGGATGGTAAAAATATTAATTGCCTTTTTTTTTACGACACTTTAAAAATTACCTGAAATTCCTGCTTCTAGACTAGAATACCCCCTTAAATGCAAAAGTGTTAAGAACACAACAACCCTATTCGGTACAAGATGAAAGTTTGGAAAAACCGACAGCTTCAGAATAATTATCAGCGTCTTTAGCTATTATCAAATAAAATTAGAATCAACAGGTAAGGAAGACTAAGTTCGGGTGTAACTAAAGTATGCTCAAGATGAGCGGATTCAAAGCATGATAGACAAATGCGTCATGGAGTTTTCTAGAATAATCTACAACCCTCACATAATTTTTGTCGATAAATTATGGGATAACTCTTGATCGGTTTTCAGACACTTTCGTCACCAGCGACAGTGTTGTGGAGTATAATGGGGTATAATCATATTACAGTCAGTGGGCTATGCCAAATTCCTACTCTTGTTTGCAAACGTAAGTAACCCTTGTGAAAGATGCGGTAGCTAACTCGTTTGGAGTATGTGTGAGATCTTGGCTAAAAGAGAGGAAGCTTCAGCGGAGCCAATCCAAGATATTCGATCTAAAAGTCCGTTGAAGGGTTGGTGCGCTCAGGTGCGACTACGAGCAGGCGTCGGTCTTGTAACAAGAGCCTCGCTATATAAATGTCTATAAAACGTTATACTACCCGCCTAGTGAGGCTGGTTCTGAGAGCCGCTACGTAGAAATCAAACCCCATGGAAAATATACAACAGCCACGGTTCAAAGACCCTACTTTCGATATATAGTATGTATATATCCGGTCCCTAAATTGGGAAGGCAGCGGCCCAGCTAGTTTCTTCGTCAGTCATCGAGTCCTGTCATTCACTCCGGTGGATCAACTAAATATTGATTTGAGATATAGAACAAAATGAACGTCTGGACCGAGCTTATGACGAATGCCCTCGTAAAGACGTAAAAATTGTGTTTGGCGATTTTAACGCCCTAGTACGTATATACCTAATAAGAAGGGATAGCCAGAGTCTTTCCAATGTTGCTCTCCACTTCAAACCGAACTGAGTTGGAGATTTAAATGTGTAGAATGATCAACCATTTGCCATAATTGTTGCAAAATTAGGTTAAGAATCGAATTTTTCGAGTTATGACGGTCTTGCAGTAAACAAGCGAAATAAATTCATTACGAGCGTATAATTTGACACGTGTCTTGATATACTTCGCAGTTAATGCAATTACATTTGATTATATTTTTTGCACCATATTCTTCCTTACTTTTAACCCTTAGAAAAGATTTGCAAAGAAAATAATTGTTTGTTAGAAGACTGAAAGTAGCCAGTCGTATGAGTATCAGGTAGTTTTAACAGTACTCAGTGTTAAAAATATATCTTGGAATACGTGATGATTTTACAATAGCTTCCTGGAAAATTGTTGTTCTTTATATATTATATAATACTAGTTAGATGGCCACAACTCTGATCTGATCGTTCGCTTCGACCACAATAAATCGTTACCGCTTTGCATTCTTTCCATAAGTTACAAGAAGGACTGCCATCACCAAGAAAACCATATTCCTACTATAATGATGAACTAGCGGCTGAAGAAGTATTTGATTGACTATAAGAAATGTCACCACCAGAACTTTCCGCTCTCGATATAGACCCGGTACCGCAGGGTTTATTGTACCCAGAAATATCATACACAGCATTAAATCAAGCAGAAATAAAAATATTGGCAACAAAGTAAGGACTGTCAAAAGTGTGAGATTAATTTGAAATGCAGAAATAAATGTAGAATAGGCTTATTGACCAATCTAAAAATAAAATTTGCTATCTTTTTGGAGCTATGACAAAAATTGACAAAAAAAAAAAACAAGAAAAAATATATTTTTTTAAGATCTTTGTTATTTGTATCCGAGGCTGTTTTCTACATTTCATTGGGCGTGTTTTTACGTGGCGGATCCCAAATACTGCGCACAACCCTGGGGATGGATGTTCGCCTTCTCACTTTACCTTCTTTCAAATAGATATTTTTTGGCACAGAATACTTGGTCTAAGACCGGAATTCGCTGCTTAAGTCATATGTACAAAACTCGTGTCTGTCAAGCAGTTCTATCGAGAGACCATTTTGAGTGCATTTAATACCATCCGCTTTGAATGTAAAATTTCTCCAAATATTTTAGTGGTTAAGGCAGCTTATTTTTTGGCTTATAGTGCACTTGGGAATACACAAAACAAAATTACGTGTATATAACTGAGACTACTGAAACTCGATATTAACTCCTTAATATCATTTGTTGTTATACTGAGATTCTAACATACGGACAAACTTTCTTAACATTTTGCTGACACAAAAGAGTTCAACATACCTTAACAGAAGGCAAATAAAAATGTTATCTAGTCCAACAGAAATGGTCTGTGTCGAATATACCTGAAAAGTTCTGTTAAAAATTCAGACCGTTATAAAAATATTTAGTAAGCGACGTTCACAAATTTTAGTCGAAATGGTCACCTTTTACTTTTACTAAAGTCCTCAAACAACTCGGCCATTGATTAATAGCAGCACTCTCAGTTGATATTAGTAGTGACCGCACTGCTCGAATCAAAGGTTTTTTGAGACTCTACAAATCACTGTGAGGTATGTGGCAGGCAATGGTCTTCAACTCTAATTCAAAACTGAAGTACAATGGATTTAAATCTCAATTTCCTGACGGCCTATCATTTTTGACCCTCACTTCTAGGGAACCAGTAATATTATCACTGTCGGTTGTGAAACTAGGAATATTGCTTTTAAGCTAAAGCTGTGTAGTGTAGCTTTGTATGCTGAAGCAGAGCCTTGCTGATAAATCCAATGTTCTCTATTGAAGAGAATATTTCTTAACTGCTTCATCACGCCTTCTAGAACTTCTTACTGGTACATTCCTTTTTTACAGAAGTGCCTAATCAGATAACTCATTACAGTAGCTGGAAGGTCACCACACTGAACCCTTGAAATAATTTTTTTTTTACGTTTTTGTAAGCTTAACAGAAGGTAGCTTTTGTTAAGATTTTGTCGTGTTCATATGTTCATATGACCATTTCCCTTTAAATAATTTTTTGTTTCCTAAAATATTGTGCAGAACATGAGTTTAAGCGTTAAGAACGCCCCGCCTCAGGAGTTCTCACTTCCTTCACTATTCCGACCCATTGGCTTTTTAGAAACAAGAAAACCTTTTAACCTGTAAACTTACATATGTGCACGGAATGGAATTTTATCAAAAATAGGAGTTTTGGTAGACATTTGAAAAAAAGTTGGTAAAGCCGTTTTTGTGATACGATGGAGGAAAGTTGGAAAGAAAAAATTAGAGAAAATGTGTTTAAAAAATCACTTTACTGCCATATTCTAGACATGTTATAAAGAGAAAAAAAAAAAAAAATACATTTTTTGAGCACATCACATGGGATAACCGCCTTAAAATAAATAAATTGGATCTTACTCGATAGCAGAAATTGAGCTGAAATCCGATTTGTTATTCTTAGTAGTTAGACGAAATTCAGGTTGTCTCTCGGAAAACAATATGCAGATATGGAGCAAGATTTAGTTAGCCACAATGGCTTTTTCTGACATGGTAATGCTGCTTAAAAAAATTTGACAGCAATTTCTACAAATTTGAATTAAAATGTGTAGGACAACTCAATATTTGCTCAATAATATCCAGAAAGGGTACATTCGTTTCGTGTTATGGCTTTCTTACTTGAAAGTAATATAAATTAATAATGAACGGCTTATTTTATACGAATATTGATATACTTCGTAGCTAATTTTATTAAATGCCTAATTATATATAGTATGCTCAACACCCTACTTCACTTTTAACCCTTGTAAAAAATTGACATAAAATATACATGATGTTGCTGAAAGTTTACAAGTATGAATATCAGACGTAATTAAATGAACTCAGTCCAAAAAGAATATCGTTACGAATATATTTTTTAGAATACGCAATAATTCAACAATATCCTGAAAATTCTGGTACTTTCTATAGTCCATAATGCCAGTTAGACGATCAGAGCACTGATCGCTCGTCGAGACCATAATAAATTTTTAACGTTTCACATTCTTTTCATAGCACAGGCATCATCAGATCAACAGCTGAAGTAATTCCATTTTCAAAAATCTCTCCTCAAGTTGGATCTCCATAGGTGAGTCGAAAACTACTTAAATACTTGTACACTATATATAGCAATCAATGCCTTTCTCACTCTTTCCTCAAAATTCAACTTCTAAGTACTTCACGTCACAGAGCAAGTCGAGCGCCTTCTAATGTAGAAAGGGGGCATAACCGGTTATTTATACCTCCTAGTAAATAAAAGCAATTTAGTTTTATTTGGATGGACAGCGAAGCCGTTCCTTTTCGCACAGCTAACAACTACATATGTACATTGAGAAGGTAAACGGTAGTTAGGAATTTTCCTTTAACCGTGAGAGCAGCATCATCTGCATAAGTTATCACCCGACAGCCTCGTCTCTCGAATTATCTTTGTAGACCATTTACTACTAAGATCCAAAGTAAAGAAGACTGAACTCTATATTACGGTGTCAAATTTAAATAGGAAATGTATACGCCCATGCGATAAAGGGTTAAAGTTTTCATTAGTGATCTAACGTTATGAAACAAATCTAATTTTAATGGTTATGAACTGTGGAAAAATATATAAAATGCTGTTCTTTATAAATAACTGTTTCATTGTCGGAAACTCAAAAGTGATAATGATGCTGAAGAAGATATTAAACTTGCTCGTAGCCATGGTGATTATTCAGGTAGATAAATTATTCCCTTAAAAACTAAGTTTACAGCTTTTCTTTTTTCCAGTTAGTAGCTGCTCAGGATAGGGTAAACGACAAGGGCTGGCCCATAATACCACTAGAATCTATTCAGAAACTTGAAGTATGATAACAAGCTGTTTTCATTCTTGTATTTATTTCCAAACTAAATAAATAATCTATAGCTTCACCAAGTTTGACGAAAAGTATCAAAGTTTGAATATGGAAACACGTCAATCTTATAAAGAGTAGGCGATATGAGGTTCCAGATGCCAACATCTGTTAACCAAGGTATGAAATATTTAATACTGATTTGAATGCAAGCCACGGCATCTAGCGGATGATTTTGAGTTAATTTATTGCTATTTGTTTTGAATGTGATATTTATTTCAAAAGTTTTACAATACGGCATTAGACCATCAAGTGGTTAAAACTGCTTATGATTTCAAATGATTTTTTGGCTTAAAGTACACTTTGGAGTCCTAGAAACATTATTAAATTGGTGGAACACTGAAACTGACCTCATCTCACCTTTTGTTGGTTATATGAGAGCTCTACCGCACAATAGATATAATAGGGAACATTACCTTCCTAACACATAAGAATTCATCATAGCTTAACACAAGGCAAATCGATGACAGTCCCAGTCAGCCAGAGACAAAGAAAAGTAACATTCATGATGAAGTCTCAGGGCACAATAGACCCTAGAGCGCAGTGCAATCCTCAATAATTTATCTATTATTGATGAAGTCTCTGTAGTTATCAAACCCTCTAAAGATCGAATCGAGCAACTGATTCCATTTTTTATGGTCGGTTTTGTTGATTTGCACGGTCTTATGATCCAATATACAAGTATATGAGTTTTTAGGCACCACAACGGAACGACGTTCTAAGCGGTCCAAATGAGGTCCCTCTAATGATCGAACTCTTAATATAAATTAACCTAATGTCGAATAGTACTGTATACACATATTTTGCTTACGGCAAGATCGTGAAAACTGAGAATTCTACTCTTCCTAGTAAACGCTTTGCTCACTTTTTACGATATAGAAATGGGTTCGGTTTCAGGGTCCGCTGAAGTCTTCACCTGAGGTGCGGCTGCGAGCGGGCGGTGGTCGTAAACCATTGGCTCGCTATACAAAATTTGTAGAAAACTTTACACTACTCGCTAAGCGAAGCTGGTTCTCGTAACCGCCACGTCGAAACCACTCTCAAAGAAAAGGAAACAACAGATTCGGATAAAAGATCCCACATTTGTTGACAACCACACCATATGTAATAAGGTCTATGATTTAAGCTGGCTGATGTCCTTGACATCGCCACAGACTCTGAAATGTACGGGACAAGAACGGGGACCAGTAAGTCCTTGTGCCATCTACCACAGTAACCGTATAGAAGAGCGAAAATCCGATTGAGAATTCGTAGTGGGACAAAGACGCAGTCCTCGAGTCTGGCATTCACGCCAGTGGAGGAGCATCTAGCCAGAAATCGCATCAGAGCAAAATTTTTCAACAAAAGATTCCTTTTATGAGCGGGTGGAGTGCGCTTATGACGACTGCTCCCGTCACGATGTAAAAATTCTGCTTGGCAATTTTAAACCGAGGGTGAACAAAAAAGGTATATATCTTTGGTATAACAGTTGGAAAATTCGGGCTCCATAGCGAAACCTTTCTAAATTGGTTGAGTGACTGACTTCGCAGGAGCCCGAAATATAGTTATTTGTTCTACTTGATTCCAGCACAAGAAAGTTCATCAAGCTGCTTGGCTGTCTCCTGATAGAAAAGTTCGGAACCAGATCGATCATGTTGTGATAGATTGACGATATGTCTCCAGTGTCCTTGACGTGCATACGTGCGTACAATCACAACCGTTAGTTCTGCTTTCTCCAGACTGGGTAAGCGAAGCGTATGAGTTTGGTTGTGAACGAGGACAAGGAAATATATTCTTCTTCTTCTTCTTTACTGGCGTAGACACCGCTTACGCGATTATAGCCGAGTCAACAACAGCGCGCCAGTCGTTTCTTCTCTTCGCTACGTGGCGCCAATTGGATATTCCAAGCGAAGCCAGGTCCTTCTCCACTTGGTCCTTCCAACGGAGTGGAGGTCTTCCTCTTCCTCTGCTTCCCGCGGCGGGTACTGCGTCTCGAATACTTTCAGAGCTGGAGCGTTTTCATCCATCCGGACAACATGACCTAGCCAGCGTAGCCGCTGTCTTTTAATTCGCTGAACTATGTCAATGTCGTCGTATATCTCGTACAGCTCATCGTTCCATCGAATGCGATATTCGCCGTGGCCAACGCGCAAAGGACCATAAATCTTTCGCAGAACCTTTCTCTCGAAAACTCGCAAAGTCGACTCATCCGTTGTTGACATCGTCCAAGCCTCTGCACCATATAGCAGGACGGGAATTATGAGTGACTTATAGAATTTGGTTTTTGTTTGTCGAGGGAGGACTTTGCTTCTCAATTGCCTACTTAGTCCAAAGTAGCACCTGTTGGCAAGAGTTATCCTGCGTTGGATTTCTAGGCTGACATTATTGGTGGTGTTTACGCTGGTTCCAAGATAGACGAAATTATCTACAATTTCAAAGTTATGACTGTCAACAGTGACGTGAGTGCCAAGTCGCGAGTGCGACGACTGTTTGTTTGATGACAGGAGATATTTCGTCTTGCCCTCGTTCACTGCCAGACCCATTTCTTTTGCTTCCTTGTCCAGTCTGGAGAAAGCAGAACTAACGGCGCGGGTGTTGAGGCCGATGATATCAATATCATCGGCATACGCCAGCAGTTGTACACTCTTATAGAAGATGGTACCTTCTCTGTTGAGTTCTGCAGCTCGAACTATTTTCTCCAGAAGCAGGTTGAAAAAGTCGCACGATAGGGAATCGCCTTGTCTGAAACCTCGTTTGGTATCGAACGGCTCGGAGAGGTCCTTCCCGATTCTGACGGAGCTTTTCGTGTTGGTCAACGTCAGCTTACACAGCCGTATTAGTTTTGCGGGGATACCAAATTCAGACATCGCGGCATAAAGGCAGCTCCTTTTCGTGCTGTCGAAAGCAGCTTTAAAATCGACGAAGAGGTGGTGTGTGTCGATTCTCCTTTCACGGGTCTTTTCCAAGATTTGGCGCATCGTGAATATCTGGTCGGTTGTTGATTTACCAGGTCTAAAGCCACACTGATAAGGTCCAATCAGTTTGTTGACGGTGGGCTTTAATCTTTCACACAATACGCTCGACAGAACCTTATATGCGATGTTGAGGAGGCTAATCCCACGGTAGTTGGCGCAGATTGTGGGGTCTCCTTTTTTATGGATTGGGCATAGCACACTTAAATTCCAATCGTTGGGCATACTTTCGTCCGACCATATTTTACAAAGAAGCTGATGCATGCACCTTATCAGCTCTTCGCCGCCGTGTTTGAATAGCTCGGCCGGCAATCCATCGGCCCCTGCCGCTTTGTTGTTTTTCAGACGGGCAATTGCTATTCGAACTTCTTCATGGTCGGGCAATGGAACGTTTGCTCCATCGTCATCGATTGGGGTATCGGGTTCGCTTTCTCCTGGTGCTGTGCGTGCACTGCCATTCAGCAGGCTGGAGAAGTGTTCCCTCCATAATTTAAGTATGCTCTGGGCATCGGTGGCTAGATCACCTTGGGGGGTTCTACAAGAGTATGCTCCGGTCTTGAAACCTTCTGCAAGCCGCCGCATCTTTTCGTAGAATTTTCGAGCATTACCCCTGTCGGCCAGCTTATCAAGCTCTTCGTACTCACGCATTTCGGCCTCTTTCTTTTTCTGTCTACAAATGCGTCTCGCTTCCCTCTTCAACTCTCGGTATCTATCCCATCCCGCACGTGTTGTGGTCGATCGTAACGTTGCGAGGTAGGCAGCCTGTTTTCTCTCCGCTGCGACACGGCACTCCTCGTCGTACCAGCTGTTCTTTTGCACTTTGCGAAAACCAATGGTTTCGGTTGCAGCTGTACGTAAGGAGTTTGAAATGCCGTCCCACAGTTCCCTTATACCGAGTTGTTGACGACTGCTCTCAGAGAGCAGGAGTGCAAGCCGAGTAGAAAATCGTTCGGCTGTCTGTTGTGATTGCAGCTTCTCGACGTCGAACCTTCCTTGTGTTTGTTGGCGTGCGTTTTTTGCTGCACAGAGGTGGGTGCGAATTTTGGCTGCAACAACATAGTGGTCCGAGTCGATGTTAGGACCTCGGAGCGGACCTAAAACACTGGAGACGTGTCTTCCGTCTATCACAACATGATCGATCTGGTTGGTGGTTTTTCGATCCGGAGACAGCCAGGTAGCTTGATGTATCTTCTTATGCTGGAATCTAGTACTACAGATAACCATATTTCGGGCCCCGGTGAAGTCGATCAGCCTCAACCCATTTGGGGATGTTTCCTCGTGGAGGCTGAATTTACCGACCGTAGTGCCAAAGATACCTTCTTTGCCCACCCTGGCATTGAAGTCGCCAAGCACGATTTTGACATCGTGGCGGGGGCATCTCTCATAAGTGCGCTCCAAGCACTCATAAAAGGCATCTTTGGTCACATCGTCCTTCTCTTCCGTCGGGGCGTGGGCGCAAATCAGCGATATGTTGAAGAACCTCGCTTTGATGCGGATTGTGGCTAGACGTTCATTCTCCGGAGTGAATGAAAGTACTCGGCGACGGAGTCTCTCTCCCACCACGAATCCAACACCAAACTTGCGCTCCTTTATATGGCCACTGTAGTAAATGTCACAAGGACCTACTCGTCTGTGTCCTTGTCCCGTCCATCGCATTTCTTGGACGGCGGTGATGTCAGCCTTTATCTTTACGAGGACATCTACCAGCTGGGCAGCGGCACCTTCCCAATTAAGGGACCGGACATTCCAGGTGCACGCCCTCAAATCATAGTCCTTATTTCGTTTGCCATGGTCGTCATCAAAAGGGGGGTCTCTCATCCGAGGCTGTTTAAACTTTTGCATTGGGGGTGTTTTTTTACGTGGCGGGTCCCAAACCCAGCGCACAACCCTATGCAGGGGGTGTTTCGCCTTCTCACTTTAGCTCGCCTTCAAACGGATGTTCTTAGGCTACCCAGAGGATACTTGGTCAAAGACCGAAAGTCGTGAGCTGCTTGAGTCATATGTAAAAGAATCGTTTTTAGCCACTCCCAAGTGAATGGCGATCAGAGAACTTTCCTCACTCGCGTGAACTTCTACACATGACCCCATCCCCCAATATATTCTACCATCAAATACATAGTCACCGCATTCGCGGTTTGGCTCGTACGTCACTGTTGACAGTCATAACTTTGAAGTCGTAGATAATTTCGTCTACATTGGAACCAGCATCAACACCAGTAACAATATCACACTAGCAATTTAACGCAGAATTGCTCTTGCAAATAGGTGCTCCTTACGACTGAGTAGGAAATTGAAAAGTAAAGTTCTCTCTCGACGAAAAAAGCCTAAAAGTTATGTCGTCCGTTTGGATGAAAACACTCCAACTCGGAAAGTATTCGACGCAGTACTCACCGAGGGAGGCAGAGGAAGACCTCCACTCCCTTGGAGAGATCAGGTGGAGAAGGACCTGGCTACACATGGTATCTCGAATTGGTGCAAAATTGCGAAAAGAAGAAACTACTGGGTGCTGACCAATATTTCATATCTCACAGGTTTGCAGATGTTTTTGATAAAAAGTCGGTCATAAGCATGATGACCTGGGGGCTTGAAAATTATGGTTTGATGCCGATAGTAATGCGAAGTTTTATCCATAAGACTTGAAAATTGTGACGTGTGGAAGGTAAACTTGGTTGTAGTCTGATTTCGCTCACCTTCATGCTCTGAGTTAAGGACGTAAGTCTTAAATTATCCCTTAAGTTTTGTTGAACTCTGCGGAGTAGTTTCTGAGATATTGGATATCATTTAAGCTAATCTTTCAAAATCTCGACTTCACTACTAGAACGGGTACTAGAACAAGGTTTAACAATATTTTGAATGTTTCATTTTTTGTATTCTGGCATGAATTGATAATATTCGCTGGAACCTTTCACTTTCCGCTGATTTTTCTCTGCCAGTTCTGTCACTACTCCTTGAAATAGTAATTATTCCTGACTGATTTGATTTCCCAAATGCGCGAATTGTCAGTGTCATTTTATTTAGCCGCCGACGACGTTGTTTCGCTTTAGAACAGAACAAACACCATTGTTGCTGCCGAAATGTTTGTTACCGATATGCATTTGTCACATCAACCTGCTCCTCCAATACACAACCAACAGAACTCTCTACGATACTACTTTTAATTTGCAACCGTCGTACAGCACTCTTTCCCAGCTTCAGAGTTGCCACCCGCAGCACTTGTCGGTCAGCACTCAGCACTGAGCAGTCGTTAACATATTTGCATACGATTTTAATGGCACTTTTCAGTACCATCGCCTTAATGCTGCACTTGCCGTCATCGCCTTCACCGATTATTTCACCGATTGCTTTGTCACTGTGGCTGTTGCTGTTGCTGTCGTTGTTTTAGTTATTTTGTTGCCGCTGTCATGGTAGTGATTTGCAATGGTCGCCCAGCCGTCCAGTCAGTCGGTTTTTCTTTTATTGTGCCGGTTGTTTGTTGCTGCTGTTGCTGTTGCTCTGTTGCTTAGTGCCACTTTGGTGAGTTACAAGCAGTTTGGTGTTCTTGCACTTGTTCCGGGTTTTGGTATTGCTCATCCACTTGTCGCTTGTTTTGCCATGTGTTGCTGCGCTTAACAATGCTTTTGTAAATCCAATTGCGCTTCTCCCATGTTGCCACTTTTTTCCGGCAATGACATTCATTAAAAATTTCGTCTCTCTCCGGTAATGATGTTAATTGAATTTGATTTGATATGCTGCCCTCTATTCATTTTGTTCTCTTGTTGTAGCGTTTGTCTGCTCCGTTTTGTTATTGCTTTTGGCTTCTTTACTTTGTTATTGTGCACAGCGCTCTTTTATTGTGTTTTTTGTTTTTGGTTTTGTATTTGCTTTTGGTCATGTTCACTCGTGTCATTTGCATTTTTCCATTTGCCATTACGGTTCGGAAATTTGTATGCATTTCTTGCAAATTGTTCCATTCGTTCGGGTGTTAAATTTAATTGTCGTCCTTCACGTTTGCCAACTCAGTGACTCTCGCTCTCGTGCGAAGGTGTACTCGCTGTGACAGTTGGGAAATTTATGATCGCACCAATTTGTTTAACTTGACACAATGCAAAATAGTAGTTGACATTGATTGGTGTTTGGCCAATGCTTTGCTGCTTGCAAAGAAATTTGAATAATTCATTGCTTGTTCTTCTTCTTCTTTTGAAATTTACAACTCTTCGTGTTGATTGGTTGTGTTGCGAAAGCGCATTGCTTTTGACAGCAAGCGGATTATAGAAGGTTTTGAGAGTGCCAGCTGCTTTTGTATTGCAAACTTAAGATATTTTTGGTTTTATTTCTTTGTGAAATAAAATTGATTGGCGCGTGCTGTTGCTTGTTAGGAAGTAGCTTTGAATAAACGTCTGAAATTCAAATTTAATGCGTGGGCTTTGAACCTGAGTAAAGACGAAAACTTATCGTGAATGCAAATGCATATTTGCTTGGGTGCAAAGAGATTTCGTGAAATGTAGATCTGATCTGAACGATGGTTCGGAACTTGGGTAATAAAACTATCTATGTATTGAAAGTTAGGGTTCGGAACTTAGCTAATAATACTTTCTATCAACTAAAAGTTAAGGTCCTATTCTTTCCTTTCAGTATACTGGAATCGTAAGAGAACTTGAAATTTTAATTAAGAAAAAACATGTACAATAGTATTATATGAAAGTTTTCTCAGCTTTCTTGAAATTTGTAGATTCCATCACAAAAGAAAGGCGCTGTTTTGGCGGTCACGAACGAGTCAACTAATTTTTGCTACTCTATTTTGATGTCACTATTGCCAATGGGTGCTCCTATGGACTGAGTAGGCAATCGAAAAGTAAAGTACTCTACCGACGAACAAAGACCAGACTCTACACGTTCCTCATCATTCCCGCCCTGCTATATCGTGCAGAGGCATGGACAATGACATCAAGTGATAAGTCGTCCTGAGAAGTTTCTGAGTGAAAAGATTTATGGCAACGGCGAATACCGCAATCGATGGAACGATGAGCTTTCCATCAAAATATACGGCGACATTGATATGTAGTTCGTTTCTCGGCTGTATGGCTAAGATCAAAGTGTAGCGAATCAAGAGACTGAGAAGAGCGGCTGCGCTGACTAGGTCGTCTCGTCCGAATAGAAAAGAACACTCCAGTAATGAAGATTTTCGATTCAGTACCCGCCGGTGGAAGCAGAGGAAGACGTCCGCGCCATAGATCGGAATAAAGAGAGAGAGAATCGGAGTCAGTAAGGGCATTAGGTGTGTGAGACAAAACTTCCCAACCGCAGTTTACAAATTTCCCATTAGTATGTTCACCCGGTTTTAGAAGCTTATAATACAGCACGCCCTACTGATCCCATCGATCGACCAAAAGAAAATGAAAATGTAGACTAACTAACAGTTGCCTACGTTCAGTAAGATAAGATAAAATAAATAGATGAGGGTTGCACCGCGACCTTAGCTCATATTGACAAAGTCCAATAAACTGCTAGGTGCTAATGCGGCGATGTGATCCCTATTTGGAAATATGGATCCCAAAGCATTTATCCTGCGTCTGCAGACTGCATATTTAAACTTGCTGAGATTATAACTGCCCATTAGCAAGTTGGCATGGCGCACACTCCTCACACTCCTGTAACAGTAGTGACCTCATTGACCTCATAAGCAGGTGTGCTGTAAGTGCCGCTGGACTACCACTTGATTGTACTAATCTTAAGCAGTAGCTCGAGAGGGGAATCATTCCATTCAGCCTTCTTATTGAAGTTTATGCTTTTGATAATGTTGTCCCTTGGGAGAAGAGCCAATATTACATAACTTAATTCTTTCATCCGCTGGTATGATATTACCTTACCCTTGCCACACCCCTCTGCTGTCATTTGGAATAGTGTGGTACCTGATTACCCGATTGCTAGGTGAAGTGGTGTGAGCTCAAGCATGACTTCAAGTGCTGCCGTCGAGCTGTGTACATTGCACCCGAAACTTTTAAGGTCCAAGCCACCGCCCCATATGTGATTATTGGTCGCATGATCATGGAGTACAACCAATTTCACACCATTAGTGCTTTAGTTCATCATGTATCATGATCAGGTCAACATGCTGCTTCCATCGTAAAGTGAAATCCAGTATGAGAATAAGATATTTCGGCTCTACCACTCTGTCACCAAGGCAGGGCACGTTTCGTAAACGGGGCGATGGTCTTCTCAGAAGGGTTAATATTCAGCTCAATACCACTGCACCATCCTTTAGCTTAAACACCTTTGTATTAAGTCGCAGAGAGTGTCCTCGAATTTGCCTCTGGACATCCGTTAGTATTCAAAACTACCTTCGATGTTTAGGAAGGCGCATAAAATTACTTCTCCTCCTACCAGCGAACTCTATATCTCCGAAGTTCTCTGGTACAGATCTGCAATTTTCAGCGCCTTATTTCATGATCCACGATATTTTCCATAGTTTTTTATAAAAACGAAATTAGACTAATTGGCCTCCAGAATTTTGCCAGTGAATAGTCCTTCCTTCCTACCTTTGGTATAAAGATCACCTTCACGGTCCTCCAGGTCCTTTCAGGGATATAGGCCAATGCGAGGTTATCCCTCATCAGCCGGACAAGGTGTGGGAATAGAACGTAATCTTTCTGTTGTAAGAGTGCTGGAAAGATACGTTGAAAAGAAGAAAAATACCCCGAAACTTGAGTTTCGCGAACGAAGCCACAGCCCACTTGATTGAATCCGCAGGAATTTTTGCGACAATTTTCTAGAAAGTTCAAATCCGGTTCTCAAATTCACTTTTCGCAACGCGCTCAGAGCAAATCACGTAAGAGAGCTCAAGGTCAAAGCCAAAAAAATCAAGCTTTAAGCTCAAACTAACAGCCGTTGATAAAAAATTTGAAATGCGCAACGATTTAGTTGCCTTATCGTAGTAAGGACTATTAAGTCAATTGTGGAAAATTTCACCCCTTCACAGACACATATGTCAGTATAATTAAGAAAAGTTGCTTTCCTCAAATAAGTTCCACATACAAATTGTTTCCCGTTCATACTCGTCGAAGCTGTGAAAACTTTGTACAACCATATTTCGAACCCCACATTGCCAGAAGGTCCACAAATACACACACGAACTTACACGAGCGGTCGACTGCCTGCTTTTGAATCCCTTCAGCTCAAATATGCTTTCCTCACTATCTCTAACAATGGCCATTAAAAAAAGCGTATATTAGCAAGCAAATTAATATGTGCTCATACACATGATTTCCCCCATTTTGCTGCGCTTGAAGATGCTATTCATATAACTGTACTTTTTTCCACCAGCGGCATGCAGATTGTATTGCAGCGCACAGACTACTTTTGCTTTTGTAGGAAAGTTTTTGATATTGGCAGAATATTAACCAGCCACCAGTGCCAGTTTATAGTATACAAACAAATATCCCTTCCCCTACAAGCTTATGATGAGGCATTCTTCCTCCTCTTAAACACGAAACATGAACTTCGAAGTATGAAAATAAATTTTAGTTATAGCATCGATTAAGTAAGTTTGTATGAGTCTCTAAGGGCACGAATATCAAAACCGACATATGCAGACACAACAACAACAAATCCACCAACACTATAGTCAGAGTATATGCTCGCAAATGATGGCTGCTTAGCAGCTTCTAGCTGCTACAGACCCCTTACATACATTAATGTTATGACGTCGGTTCTCTCTGTGGGATTAAAAGGAAAAGAAAAAGATAAATGTTGTTGTAGCCGTATGTGGTTGTGGCATAAAATAAAAATAAATTACCATTTAATTTGGTAGCATTGCCCTCGTTTGCCATGAAGTTAGCTAATTCCCATGAATTTGTAGTAGCTTTTGGCAAAATAATCGCGGAGAGACGTCAGACGCTGAACGATGTAAACTATTTCCATTTCTATGTGCTTAAAATTTAATTTCATACCCTTTTTATCTGAGGAATGTAGGTCGTTTAGTCCTTTAAGCTGTCTAAAATTTACTTATATATTTTTGTGAGGATTTTGCCAGTGAATAGTCCTTCCTTTCTACCTTTGGTGGGTTGCTTTGACCCAGAAATATACGCAGAGCTTAATAATCCGATTTAATGTTTGTTTGCTGCTTTAAAAAAACATCTAAAGCTCCATAATCACCAATTAATTTCATCCAGAGAAATTTCTCCGTTACAACAGTACATAAACTGAAGATCAATTTCAACCTAAGAAGCACACAGGCATCAATTAGATGCTCTATTGGGAACTATAGCGACGACGTTGCTTAGACTTGTTTTCAACGATCAATATAACGATGATTAAGGAATTATATCTACTTGTGAGTCAGAAATCTGTATTGTAAATAATGTTCTTGGATCTCTGGCGATTCATTGTAGAAAATTTTGTATTACCGTGGTCTCGTAGATGATCTCCCGGACTCAGAAACAATCTGTAATGGTAGACAATTCCTTGAATAATAGACCATTTATTTTGAGAAATCTTGGATTTCCGTGATCCAATAGTTGATCTCCTGGAGCACCTTTCAAAAATGTGTCTAGTGGTTGGAACGTTTTTCCTGCTAAAAATGAACTCAAATCCAAAAACAAAAATTGTTGGGCTACTTTTTTATATATTCTTAACAAAGAACAGTAAAACATCAGTGTTAATAGTTAAAATGCGTTCTCTCAACGGATTTACTCGCTCCATAGCCTGATTCCTTCTTGCCATTGCGGGGACCACGTTCCCTGTTGTCTCTGTTATTAGGTAACGAAAGCGATACAGATCCGTGGAGCAGTACCCTAATATCTGCAGATGATACCAGAGCCTGATGTGACCTATATGAAATCACACAAGCTGTCTTAGTTTGTTTCCGGGAAATCCGCCTGTTGAAGATCAGACTCTTGATTCCAGTGACGTTTCTGACTGATCCCTTCCTCTTTCCATAGCACTTCTCGTAAAGTGGAAAGCGTTTATATTGAACTCTTCTAGAAATAGCCTCGGCTTTCGGAGCTCAGACATTTGATTCCAGCAATTTTTCATAATAGTCCTTTCCTCTATCCATAGCATTCTAGTAAAGTGAAGATGTCTTCTCTAGAAAAGAGACTCTCTCCAATGACTTTTTGGTTTTGAGCGCTTAGTGAGGATCACCAACGCTGTGGAGCGAACTGAGGTCCAGAATAACCTCTAGTGTGGCGGTTGGTACACATGGCGCCGGTGAACCTGAAAGTTACGTGAGCTTATATTCAACGGTCCTCGTTCTAAAAACTGCGTCCACCCACCCTAAATGCTTCTTCTATGTCAAGATAGAGATGGTATCACTCCCCTTTTATAAAAGAATCCTCAATATCGGTAACCAGATTATACAGAGCAGTGTCCGTGGATGTACCAGCTCTCTATGGGTGCCGGTTCGCATGCAGATGGCTTTTTTTTTCAAACGCAGTTGTTCCGATGAAGATACCAACTAGCTTCTCTATGCCGTTGGGTAGAAAGGAAGTAAAACTAATCGGACTGTAGGTTTTGTCAAGATAATAGTCTCTCCTCCCTACTTTCGGTATGAAGATAACTAATAAATTTACCCACCTTTGTGAAATATATTCCAGCGTAAGGCCAGCCATCAATTTTATAAAGTGCATTCGAATCTGCTATCCCTTCTGGAGTAGGGCTGAAAAACACCATCAGCACCTGATGCTTTAAGCTTGGTGAACGTGCTAATAGTCCATCTTACCAAGTTGTTGGTGAAGTACCCCTGGCCACTTTCCAGTCCGCCGGACCTGGTCTATAATCGGTGGTAAGGATTACTTGTTTCTCAGGGACAGAGGTAGGGAAGTGCACTTTCCACAGAGCTTTTGCGCTGTTTTTACAACTCCAAATTTTCGAAGAATATTCTCAAATATATAAACGTTCTATAAAAGAATCGATTTTTTGAACTTCACAAGTCGATTAAATCCTTTAAGGCAGTCGAGAGGTTAAAATAGGAACCATGAAGCTAAGGTTGGGTTCTCAGTTTTGTCATCATCTGCGCCAAATCATTATCAATGGAGCCCATAACTATTTCAGACTGATACTTAATCGCAACAAAACCTTAAACTATTGGTGTCTTTTGATAAGTAACAACCAACACCCTAACTTCGAACCTGTTTCGATACTCCTATCATTCTTAATTTTCTTTTTTAATTATTTTTCGCTTGACATTAACACTCACTTTACAAGTTGTCGAAGAAACTGTAGTACACAGCTCTCTTTTCAATATTGTACACAAAAAGTTAAATCGTACTTTGCAAGTCACGTTCTACTCACACTCTTTTTCATTTATTTGCCGAATGCACTCGCTGACATCACTTAATTACCACCTGTGTACATGGCGAATGTAATTCGGTAGTTTTGATTTTCGCACGTGTTTCGATTACAACAAATTACCTGCATTGTATGTATACTTGTACTTTGATAGTTCAGGAATTACTCCGCTGTCAAGGGAACAGTAGTGACAGTATCTTGAACCTGGTACGTATACTAATGATTCGCAAGCTCAATGAGGGTAAAGTGTAACTGGATGACAACTGACAGATTTCAGTCAGATATACTAGTTCACAAAGGGTTCAAGAAATTTAGTTGAAAGGGCCATTAAACTGGGTTGGAACTGAAATCTGTAGGAAAATCCCATTTTATTAGTTATATACTACTGTGTCCAAAAAATAAGGTGACATTTTAATTTAAACTGCGCGCGTCGAAGGATTTGGAGAATTATTTTTTTTTTAGGTTGGTAGTACTGTCGGTCACATTTACTCGTATGTCAAATTTCATGTCAAAATATTCATTAGTGTTTGAGATACGTGTCGTTTTGTGAGCTGCTTGAAGTGAGTTTTCGTTTTTTGCGATGTCGAAATTTGTTGAGCAAAGAATTTGCATTAAATTTTGTTTACGGAATCAATTTTCTGCTGCGGATACGTTGAGGATGGTGCAGAAAGCCTTTGATCAAAGATTTGGTGTTGAAAAACCGTCGATTAACAATTAGAGACCTTGTTGATGAAGTTGGCATATCGAAAGGCTCAGCCAATACCATTTTGAAGGATGTTTTGGCCCTCAAGCGCGTCAAATCTCGATTGGTACCGAAAACATTGAATTTTTTTGGAAAAAAGGCGTCGCGTTGAAGTGTGTGAAACGATGCTTTCCGACTACCAAGGTATCATGAAACGCATTATAACTGGCAATGAGACTTGGATCTATGCTTACGACCCCGAAACAACCGATCAATCGAGCGAATATCGTGCGAAAAGAGAGCCGAGACCAAAAAAATCGCGCCAAAAAGGCCGGAATTGTGGAAAGACAATTCTTGGTTTTACACCACGATAATGCACCATCCCATACTGCCCTCGTAATTCGTGATCATTTCGCCAAAAGCTCAACCCATATCGTTCCGTAACCACCGTATTCATCTGATCTGGCGCCGTGCGACTTCTGGCTGTTCACCAAGCTCAAAGGCCGCTCCGGGGACACCGTTTTTATACGATAGAGGAGATTCAACTCGAAGCGAAGACGGAACTGAAGGCCATCCCGGAAAGTGACTACAACCAGTGTTTCGAAAATTGGAAAATCCGTTGGCATAAGTGCATTGCATCGGGAGGCGATTGTTTTGAAGGAGATAAAATTGATTTGGAAGAATAAATAAAGAATTTTCAAAATAAATACAATGCCACCTTATTTTTTGGGCAGAGTAGTATGTATATTCTCCTACTAGATTTTCCGAGCAGAAAAAATATTTTGCTTTAATGCAAAAATCTTGGATGAACATTTTTTTTTCTAATATCAAATACACGTAATCTAAACTTTTTCGGACTAGTCCGATTTCCCTCCGGAAGCTCTAGTTGTAAACTAGTATTTGCTCTGACTGGCTTCATATTTCACTACATGGTAAATTTGAAGAAGCTTACAACTATTATTGCCAAAGTCGCAAGTTGATCATTTAATAAATATATATGATCATATATATATATACATATAATACCATATATACATATATAAACTATATATACATACATATAATTACACATTCTTGTACCATACTCTACTCGTTTTATGGAAATATAATTTTATGGTAATTGCTTGTGCCGTGAATCGACTCTTTGGGAAAGAAAGCAAGCAGGGAAGCAATAAAAACTCGTTACTAACTTAGTGTTCTAACTAACTACATTTGTGGATGTGCTGCTTGTTGTATTTTTAGAACGCGTTCGTAATAAAAATCTTTTTGTCGAATATCAGAGGCCTTACAACGGCACTGACAAAGCTCTCGGTGTATTTCAATCAAGAAAAATCTTCTTGTTTGAAATAACAGCACTTCAAAGGTGTCTTAAATGAGCTCTCGGTCTCATTTTCATGTAAAAAAAATAATATATAAATAAAAGCAATAGCAAAGGCATTTAGATGAACATAATGTGTAGAAACTCACTGAACAAACGCAGTTTCTTTCTCTAGCCATACAAGTAGTTTGAAGCCAAGTACAATCGAACACAGTACGCGCTAAGGTTCAGGGAAGCTGGGCATATGAAGAGGTCTGAACAAGAATGCGCAAAAATTGCTTCCTCCTTCACCGCATTCATGAAAACTTGAATTACTGCGTTGCAGAGGCTATTCATGACGGTTTTTTCTCAGCCCATATTCGACGAGAGATACAGGTATCTGGATATAGAAAGGAGTCGCTGGAAAGGGGTGCAGTGAGTTTTTTCACGAATGGGTCGAAGCTAGGAGGGAAATTTTGATGGGGAGTTTTCTGTAAGAAGCTCTACGTAAAGTCTTTAGCCTGTTGAACTACGGTCGACGATCAGCTCCTGAGCAACTGCAAGATCCTGTTGGCCCTAGAGCATACTCAAGAGATCTTCTGTACTACCGAGGTTGAAACATCTCAGCAGTCTTTCCTTCGACGAACCAGCAGACTTAGCCGAAACTGACATTAGTCGTGTCAACATATTTGTAATAGGCTAAAAGCGCTTTGTCGACTTGTAAGAGTCTTATGGCCCGTTATATAGGAGTTTTAGGTAACAAAACGAATCGACTTCTTAAGCTAAACTACCCTAACAATCGAACCCAAAACCAGATGTTAATGTATTGAGCAGGTATGTTGACTATACCACTTAGCTGTTCGATTCATCCCTCATCCCTCTCAAGTTAATGCGAGTTGAAGGCAGCTTTAGAAAATTTGTTAAAAACAGCATGGAAATTATTGAAGAAAATTAAATTTTTAGACTGATTGTCGATTGACAACTAGAGACCTTGCTGATAGTGTTGGAATATCCCTTGGTTCAGTTCAAACCCTTTTGAAGAACATTTTGAGACTCAAACGCGTCAATGGTTTCGGTAGCAAATTTTAATAATTTCGACTCGTTGTTGGTTCGTATATCTCTCCATGATGAAATGGTAAACCTTACTGAAGAGAAATCTGAAAAAAAGCGGTCTACTTTCGTAACGTTCGTATTGAGAAACACGTTAGTACGTTTCATGACATTCTGGTAGTCGGAAAGAATTGTTTAACAGACATTTATGCGATGCTGTTTTTCCCGAAAAATAGGGTAATTTTGAAACCAACCGCCTTTCATATTTCTTAGGGCCAAATTATCTTTAAAAATGGGTTTCACTGATCCTTACGATATTCCGACGATGCCAGTAAGAGTAGTGCTTGAGAACTCCTTTATACGAGGGCTGCTATATATATATCTCTGGCCTAATAATGAAAATAGGCATATTTATCAACGAATATGTTTTTTTTTCGTTAAATTTGGCTCGTCTTGGAAGACCCACACGGTCGATTGCTGTTTTGTTTCGGGGTCATACGCATAAATCCATGATTCGTCACCTGTGACGATCTTATAAACGTCTTTTGAAGCACCGCGATCGTATTTTTTCAGCATTTCTTTACACCAATCCACACGAGACTTTTTTTTGAGCGATTGTCAAATTGTGCGGGATCCAACGAGAACAAACCTTTTTTACGGCCAGGTGTTCATGCAATATCGAATATATGCTGGTGGGAGAAATGCATAGGCATGCCTCTATCTGAAGGTATGTTACATGACGGTCTTGCATTATCAGTTCACGTACGGCATCGATGTTTTCTGGCACAACGGCTGTTTTTGGACGACCTTCACGGAATTCGTCTTTGAGCGAGCGTCGGCCACGATTGAATTCGTTGTACCAGATTTTCACAGTGCTATATGATGGTGCTTCATAGCCATACAAAGATTTTAGTTCATCGATGCACTCTTGTCGTGATAATCCACGTCGAAAGTTGTGAAAAATGATCGCACGAAAATGTTCACGAGTTAATTCCATTTTTTGGCCGAGATGAATTTTTTAATTCCCTGTAAATAAAACAATTCACGATTAAATGACAAAACGTTCTGAGTGATGTTATGCTAAAAAATGTCAAACTTTCCAATGGAAATGTCAGATTGCACCTGGCAACACTTAGTGTTGCCTAGTCCAGAAATATATATAGCAACCTATGTACCTAACCAGAAAAAAAATATTTCGACAAATGAGTTTTGGTGTGAAATTTAAATTAAAAAGTCTTACTTTCTTTTGCCCACATTAGTAAATTCCAAGTTGGTTTCGTTTCTGAAGGACTTATTAGTAGTAATTGCGATTTCAATAAAGTGTGGTTAAAAATTGCAATTATGATATAGTGAAATTTGAGAGAAAAATTCAGCTTGAAGTAATTTTGGAAATACTATGTATATATTTTCTCTCTGAACACGAAAAATTATTTTTTTAATAGCAACCTTTAACATTAGTGTATAGGAATATAATTTTTTATTTTTTTGTTTTACCTCTAGCAATGTTTACTTGTCAACCATATAATTTCCGAGGCACAAATATAAATATATGCACCTTTTATTTTACATGAAGCAATAAAACGTGACGTGACTGCTAAGCGAGAACGCCTAGTGCGGTTGGACATAAAGCTATCTACCTAATAATGACGCGCTTAAGAGCGGAAATTCCTCTAGTGTGAGAAAACGTGCGACAGTACTTAAATATACACGCTAATTCTAATGCTCATTTTATCAATTAAAAAGCGCTGATTAATTTAAAGCAATAAAAGTGGTTGTGCTGTGATTTTATCTATGAGATTTTGTAACATTTTTCATTAAAACGTATTTTAATTGCGATGCTGCTTTTAAATAAAATGCGCTTTAATGAAAATTGTTACAAAATTTCATGAATAAAATCACGGCACATACACTTTAATTGCTTTAAAGTAATCAAGCGCCTTAAAAACTAACTTGAATTATGCTTATTTCTATTACTGTTGTGCTCTCTCCATAAAATTAAGTGAAAATATTCAATTTTATAAAGTGTCTACTTACTTTTAACCCACCCTAGTATGCATAAATCCATATTTTTATAACACATATCATATATTTTGCTGCCAACTACTTCGACTCATGTAAGCAGCTTTTAGTGCTTGCATTAAGCGCCTTAAAAATATATGCAAACACGATGTTTTTCAAAAATATAAAATTTTTATTCAACACTTTCCCCTTTTCAACGCCTTTTAGTGCTTATAAATAAAGTGTGAGCGTAAAAAATAATTATCACACAAATACTTGTATAATACTTAAAAGCGGCAAAACTTGCAAAGCTCCCTTTTGCAAAGATTTTCCGTGAAGAAAAAAGATTTCGCTACAAAGTAAAAACCTTGGATGAGAAAAACTTTTTCTAACAGCAGCATTTTGCAAGCAAAACTAACGGCATATAGTTACATATATTTAGCAAGCCACAACCTACGCGCTTCCTCAGCGCCACTCAGCGATCACCACTTGTCTTTAGCAAGTGTGCGAAAAATTAGCAGCGGCTATTGTTGTGGCAGATAAATAGACTACTGACTGACTTTGTGTGCGTGAAAGTAAAAGAAAAGTAAAGTAAAAAAAAAAAAAAATAATATCCTTCATGTGGGCGCTTCAAGGCTTCACAACAAATAGCAAAAGATTAAAATAAAAAGTTGCAAATGAATGTGTGGTAAATTCTGAAGCACTTGAGCGTGTGTGTTTATGTGTGTTGCTCGTTGAAAGTTAGCTCACTCATTCTTATGCGTTTTTTATTGTTTCCTTCCTTTCCTTGCGGTGGTTATTTGTTAAGTGCGGCAAACATTTAAAATAATCCCTTTTTCGCCTTTTAGAGAATACTTAAAAGTGCGCTAAGTTATGCCTCAGCTGACTTACATGAAGCTTAGTGGCTTATTAAAAAAAATTTTTTTTTTGTGGTAATATAAAAACCAACCGCATGCATAGAAAAATGTTGTTAAAACACGTGTGTATATGTGGGAATGTACTTTTCCTACCAGATCTATTTAAAAGTACACGACCTGACACATAGATGGCGCTACTAGAATTAAATGCATATGATTTTTAGTTAGTCCCAATCTTAACGTGTATAAACTTGACTGCTGTCGAATCAATCCTTTGTTAATTATACCATTTTGGGTGAGAGTTGCTCGAGATAGCAGGCACTCTAAATGTATCAACCCATCGTGTCCATCTCATCATTTAGGAACATTTGGGTATGAGAAAGCTTTGTCCAAGCTGGCTGCACCACGAGCTCACTTTTAACCAAAAACAACGAGGAGTTGATTATTCGGAGCAGTGCTTGGAGATGTTCAAGCGTAGTAAAATGATTTTTGCATCAATATCCAATCGACAGAAAGCCAAGTGGACTGCTCACGACGAACTCGCTCCAACGCGTGAAAAAGGCAATAGTCAGCTGGCAGTATTACGGACCCTGTATTTTGGAATGTGCATGGAATATTTTTTTTTTACTACTTTGAAAAAAAAAGGATCATCAACAGCGACTATTACATAGCGTTATTGGATCTTTGAAGAACGAAATTCCCGAAAAACAGCGGCATTTGAAGAAAAAGAAAGCGGTGTTTCACCAAGATAAAGCACCGCACCACAAGAAATTGAATTGAAAACGATGGTAAAAATCCATGAAATGGGCTTAGAATTGCCTTACAGATTGATCAATATACTACGTGTCGTTTTGTGAGCTGCTAAAAGTGAGTTTTTCGTTTTTTGCGATGTCGAAATTTGTTGAGCAAAGAATTTGCATTAAATTTTGTTTACTGAATAAATTTTCTGCTGCGGATACGTTGAAGATGGTGCAGAAAGCCTTTGGTGATGAGGCTATGTCTAAAAAAAATGTTTACAAGTGGATAGTGAGTTCCAAGCCGGCCGCGAACGTGTCGAAGACGAAGTGCGTCCAGGGCGACCATCAAACTCAACCGACGAAGCTCACGTTCAACAAATCAAAGATTTGGTGTTGAAAAGCCGTCGATTAACAATTAGATACCTTGCTGATGAAGTTGGCACATCGAAAGCTCAACCAATACCATTTTGAAGAATGTTTTGGGCCTCTAGCGCGTCAAATCTCGACTGGTACCGAAAACATTGAATTTTTTTGGGAAAAAGGCGTCGCGTTGAAGTGTGTGAAACGATGCTTTCCGACTACCAGGGTGTCATGAAATGCATTATAACTGGCGATGAGACTTGGATCTATGCTTATGATCCCGAAACAACCGATCAATCGAGCGAATATCGTGCCAAAAGAGAGCCGAGACCAAAAAAATAGCGCCAAAGTCGCTCAAAAATCAAGGTCATGTTGACTGTTTTCTTCGATTATCGTGGTGTTGTGCATTATGAATTCCTTCCAACCGGTCAAACAGTCAACAAAGAATATTATTTGAACGTTATACGTCGTTTGCGTAACGCTATCCGCCTAAAAAGGCGGGAATTGTGGAAAGACAATTCTTGGTTTTTACACCACGATAATGAACCAGCCCATACTGCCCTCGTAATTCGTGATCATTTCGCCAAAAACACAACCCATATCGTTCCGCAACCACCGTATTCACCTGATCTGGCGCCGTGCCACTTCTGGCTGTTCACCAAGCTCAAAAGACCACTCCGGGGACACCGTTTTTATACGATAGAGGAGATTCAAGCCGCAGCGAAGACGGAACTGGAGGCCATCCCGGAAAGTGACTACAACCAGTGTTTTGAAGATTGGAAAATTCGTTGGCATAAGTGCATTGCATCGGGAGGGGATTACTTTGAAGGGGATGAAATTGATTTGGAAGAATAAATAAAGAATTTTCAAAATAAATACAATGTCACCTTATTTTTATATGTCACTTCTCTATAAAAACTATAGAACAACGAGAAAGTAAGATTATTATCTAAAATTACATATGTCAATTTAAAAGCACAAAAACGTATAAAACACATTAAATGAAAGCATTCATAAAAATTTAATACGTGAAAGCAAAAACTATATAAATTTATAGTATGTATAGTATGTATGTACTCATATACTTGTATGTAACTGCATGTGTACCTGTTTGCTGGTATTTTAAGCTACTTCCAGTTACACGTGTAAATTTTCTTATCTCTCTAAGGAAATAAGTTCAAAATTGTGTATCGAGACATGCACATATATCTAGGCACTTATATATTCATGTAATATACCGGGTTTTCCAATAGGGTTGTTATCATTTCTTAGTCTCATCTCGTTTATTTTTATTGCTGAAGACCGCAATTTGTCGATTAGAGAAGACGTTCTCAAGAATTGGGACCGTCTCAAACCAGAAGTTGGCGGATTTTGAGAATAGATTTGGTTTTGTATCCGTATACAATTCTTCTCATACAAGAACTGAAATCATTGGACCATCGGAAACGTCGTGAATTTGCTGAATTTACCTAGGAACTATCTTTTCCGAGGAGACTCACTTTTAGCTGAGTGGTGCGGTAAATAAACAAAATTGTCGATTCTGATGCGAAAAGAACCCACAAATTATTCATGAACAACCATTACATTCGCTTAAATTGATAGGTAGGATCATAGGTCCGTACTTTTTTCGAAATGAAGCTGGTGACAGCGTTGTTTCTACCGTCAATGGAGAGCGATAGAGATCGATGATGACCAACTTTTTATGTCCACATCTGAAGAAGTTGATCTTGACAACATCTGGTTCCAACAAGAGGGGGCTACATGCCAACAGCCTATCTTCAAGTCAATACTGGACGTGCTATTCATGACAAACGACTTGATTTAGTGGAAAAAGTACTCGAAAATTGGGTTCATCGAATTCGCTGCTGCAAAAGAAGTCGTGGAGGCCATTTGCAAGATGTTAAATTCAGCTCTTTATTGTATCGATATCACTCTACGTTAAGGAATGAACAACTTAACCTAACAACGAGTTTTTTAACAGAAATTATATCACCCTAACTGAAAAACCCTGTACATATTTCCAAAAAATATTGCCCTGCTCATATTTGCTGCTTCTCTCTTTTACTTTCTCTCCCCATACGTGTATTTTGTCAGCTAAATTCACTGTTTGTTTATATTTTTTTGCCGCTCATCTTAATCCATATTCATAAGCCCCGAAATACATATTTTTATTTACACTTGTGTATATGCCCACGTGCTTACGTAACAGGTCTTAAAGACACAATGTCGGCGTATAACTAAATTGAGAACTTTTTGTGAGTGCTGCCTAAAGAAAATGCGTGTTCGGGATGCTTTTCTCACAGCTTTTGTTGTCAAATGTGAAATAACAAAAGTTTTCGCCTCAACTATATTCACACATACAATCATATATAGAATAGTGCTTGCTATTCGTTTCTGTCAAAAGAAATTATAAACTTTTATTAACAAAACTTTTCGCAATAGACGCATTGGTCATAAACCGCCTAATTGCACTGAAATACACTTATATAGAGATACATAAGTGGTTTATATAACACATACTTGTTTTCTTAAAGCTTGCGGTCAATGAACTAAAGCTGTAGTTATAGATATCATTTATCCGTTTTGTGAAAGAAATTTGTTGAAAAATAAATTAAATTAAATTTTTTCATAAATAATGTATGCTTAGTTTGTGGTCGCTCGAATTTCCCTTTAAATCTCCTCCCTATAGCTGGTGATTGAGAAAAGTAGTTGATTATTATATGGATTAAGGAAAAAAAGTCGAGAAAAATTATTTTGACAAATATTTTGAAAAAAATCGAAAAAATATTTTTTAAAATATTTTGAAAATAATATTTGTATATAAAACTATAAACTTTTACACCATATTTTGGAAAAAAAGCGAGAAAAGTTTTTTTTTAAATTCGATAAAAGGTGTTATCGAAATGTATAGCGAACTATCAACTTGTACATCATATTTGATCTTAAGTATTTTTTGCTATTTATCGAATCGAATTTATTTTATTATCGATTATTATTTAATTAAAACTTATTTGAAGGACTATTGAATCGATTATCGATTATTATTTAATTAAAACTTATTTGAAGTACTATTGAATCGATAACTATTGAGCGGAATATATTGTTTTCGACAGTGATCGACTGTTATCGACTGTTATCGTACTAAGAAATTCAAAATATCAACGCTTAATCCATTTTGTTATACATAATATAATCGACAGTATATCGATTTCAAGACTTTATAGTATAATAAATGATATAAGTGTAGTCAATAACTTTTTATTCTAACTTATCGATAGTTTAATACTTTTATATTAGTTTCGATAAATTATATTTATTTCAAAAATATGTCGAAATATTGGTATATAAGAGATCTTCCTATTAATAGATCTTGAAATTTAAATAGTTAATACAAATATTTTATGAAAACTTACGAAAAATGCTGAAATTGTTTACACAATTCAAGTCGAACTATTTTTTGAGGAGCGATTTTTATCGATAGTTAATGAAATATTTATCAATTATGAATTTTTCATCGGAAAACAATGTTATCGATAGTAATTATTTAGAATAATTTTACATATCGATATAGGAACGATGGGATTTTTATCGATAATTAATGAAATATTTATCAATTATGAATTTTTTATCGAATAATAATTGTATCGATAATAATTTATGGTAATATATCCATATATCGACATTAATAATAGGGTATTATCGATACTTTGGATGCTATTTATAGAGATTGCCACTTTTTACCTTGATAAATACTTGTAATAATATTTGTGGTAATAATTGTTAATTAAAATTTATCGAAATATCTGCTTAAAGCATTAATGAAATAATATTTCGCTACTAAGAAAAATAGAAATATTTTATTATTATCGATAGTTACCGAAGTTAATGCCTCTATATAGACACAGGCATGTGTTTATGTTTATCTTGATTTATTTTAATAATGACATTCATCGACTAAAATTTATCGAAATGTACTCTAAATACATGTTTATCTAATAATATTTTAGTACTAAAATAGAGATTGTAATATATTTATAAAAATGAGGTCATAAAGTCTTGCTTGATTTTGTAAAATGCTTATCATAAAATTTTTTGAGAGAAAAAATCGATAAAACGATCAAAATATTCTTCGAGTAATCGAAATTTTCAAAATCAATTGATATTTTTTCTTTACACCTGGATTGATAAGTCACAAGAGGTTCATATTCTCGTTGAAAAATTTGTTTTCATAAGTTATCGATAAAGCGATTTTTTTCACTTGATTCTACTGTTAAAGTGATTGGTTAGATTTATTTGAGCAGAAACCAATCGGCAGAACGACAAAAATTCTTATTATCGAAATAAATGAGTTTTACTAATTTGTCTTTTCATTTTTAGCAATGTGATTCAAAATAATTGAGCATCGATAAATCGATTAAAATATTCATTGGGTAATCGAAAATTTCAAAATATATTTTAATCTATAATTTTTCTTTACATCATGAATGATAAGTCATAAGATGTCCATATGCTCGTACAAATAATATATTCATAAATTATCGATAAAAATATTTTTTTTACTTGATTCTAAGACGTAACCTAACACTTTAGGTTAAATTTATTTTAGTAGAAGCCAGTATTCAGAGCGACCTTTTTTTTCAAACATTTTTGTTATCGATAAAAATGAGTTTACTAATTTGTCTTACCATTTCTTACTATTATTGAAAATCGATAAATCGATAAAAATGTTTATCGAGTAATCGATATTTTTTCACATCTGGAATTACAAGTCAAAAGATATTTATCGAGTAATCGATATTTTTTTCACATCTGGAATGGCAAGTCATAAGATGTCCATATTCTCGTATACAAAAAAAAATTTCATAAGTTATCGATAAAATGAATTTTAACACTTGATTCTATAACTAAAGCGATAATTGAAAAATAAAAATTTTAATTTCTTGCAACTCTTTTTCTTAAATTCCATCACGACTAAATTTACATAAGAACCTTAGCCAAACAGTTTTTCGTCAAATCCAAAATGCAGTTATTTGCTTCTTCAGTAAACTAAGTTGTCCTCAATTAAGTTTTTCCAAAGTACCTTCGTGAATTAGCTGCCATTGTCACCAAATGCTGAAAGTCAAATCGCAAAATGAGAAAAATTTTCATAATTCAATTTAAGAAATTCTGTAAACTTAATAAGGCACTTGAAGAACTCATGCCACGCGCACACCAATACACTTATACAAACGACAATTGCGACATTACGAAACCCCAAAAAACATTTAAATGAAGGAAAAAATACAATTTCACGATTGCCAAAGATTTTATATAAAAAATATTTTATCCAAACATAAATTTACATATTTGCATATTTCATTGCCTGTTTTGTTTGTGTATACAGACGTGTGTGCGTATGTGCGTGTGTTAAAGTCGGCGGCGTGAAAGTGTTGACAGTAGACAACCGCAATAATATTTTCTGCGCTCGACTTGGCGTGGCGGTTTGCGGTGACGCCTAAAAGCAGACTTCATCCATTTGCATATATACACTGTGAACTTGCTTACTGATTCCCCGTCGTTTTTTGTTGTTGTTGTGGTTTACGCTCGTTTGCCTTCTTCACGCCGCTGCCTGCTTGATTGAAATGAAGCGAAAATCCCGAAATAACATTTGCCTTGGTTTTGATGTGATTGCAAAGCGTCTATAGGCATGAAAGTTGCGCCAAACACACACACTCACATACAGACACATACTAACCAAATACACAATGTATATATATGTATATATATATTTCGTTTGTAAATGTCTAAACATCGGCGTATTTACCGTGCTTACTCGTGTGTGTAGCGCTGTTTAGTTGCGCGTCCCCTAACTTCACATGCGCCCAAATGTATGCTACAAAAATTGAAAATAACTCGAAATTGCGTAAAAGACACGCATTCAAACATTTCGCTGTTTACTGGTTTTCCCTTTCGAGTTAATACTTTTCAATTCAAATTCGTTGGCTACACATAAACATACACACATACACTTACAAACAAAAATATGTATTTATATGTAAACGCGCCGTGTAATTGCAAGTCAAATTGTGTAGCTTTCGCATTTTCGGCGGTTTTTATCACTTTTGTGCCACAAATATGCTTCCATGAAGAACACATGAAACCCGGTTTGTAGTCAGTGGTGTTGCTCTTTCAATTTAGTACCGCTTGGCGGTGTGTGCTTTTTCAGAATTCAATAGCTGCCATATTGAAAGCGTCACTGAGCGAAGTCAAAAAGGTAGGAGAACATAAAATATGGAAATAAATACATAAAAACTCAAAAAAAAAAAAAACATATATATAAAAAATATAATATATAAAGAGGATATATAAAAAACATATTTAAATAAACCAAAATGGATTTGTGTGCCGGTCAAAGTGTGTAACTGCTTTTGAGCGCACGTGCACATTGAATGTGGCTGCAAATTTTGTATTGAAAATCTGCTTATTTATGTTCATTAAAGCGAAATTTAACACAATATGTCTTTTGATTTTCATATTATTATTATTGTATTTGCACGAAAGCGAGGTTATGGAAAGGGGTTGGTGAAAAAAATTGTAAAAGTTCGAAAATCTTCATACTAGGTATACATATGGGGGCCCAGAGAAGTATTTGTCCGATTCAACCCAGTTTTAACATACAGACATACCATTATAAGGGAAGGATTATCCCTTAACTTCAATTACATATCTCATACATTGACCGAAATTTTCGATCAAAAGTCAACTATAGGTACTGGAGTTCCAATTTTCGGTAGCTAGGGGCTTGGACAATTTTTTTTTCATTTTGTACAATTTTTGGTCACAAGGCGGCATACTAAAGGCATTATTCGTGCAAAGTTTATGCCGTTATATTAATTGCTTCTTGATAAGTGTACTAGAAAGTGAAAGAATCAAATGGAATATAAAGTTGTGCTATGTGGGAAGTAAGCGTTCTTGTGGTCCGATTTCACTAATTTTTACGTTGTGACATAGGAATGTCAGTTGAATTTCATATAACGAATTCGGTTAGTGGTCCGATTACGCCCATCTACGAACTCGGATTTTTTTTTGTACTAGGGAACCTGTAAACCAAGTTTCCTCAAGATATCTGCATTTTTGTTCGAGTTACAGCTTGCACGAAGGAAGAAATACTCGTATATAACCCTAAACCTATCTCTATTAGTGTTACTATGTGGGAACTAAGGAAGACCAAGAGAGTTTTACGGGGATACTGCTGCGAAAGCGTAGTAGGGTGTCACGAATCCTCAAGGTTTAGTCGCATTCTTGCAAAGAACCACACTTTTAAAAGTCACCCTAGAAATGAGGATTGTGATTGGACTTCGAACAGCGAAGTGCCGTTAAATCTCCTCCTTGATTCTCAATTTCTAAGAAATCAATCTACTGACGAAGAGCCGCTCGGAGGGCTTCAGGAAGCAGTATAGCCTTCTTAGATCTTCTGGACGAGCGCCAACTAACATGAGCTTTAAATTCATACAAAAATTAAATTCCACGGGAACTGGTGGAATCGTACTTGCGCAACTTCAACGCATAGCTCCATCTACATGATTGGGGTTAGATAAAATCATATTCGCAGGGGTTGGAGACAGGTGATGGTAGTATTTTTTCCGAAAGATGGTAAGAACTGTCATGTGATTGTCAAGGACTTCAGGCCTATTAGCCTTTCCTCGTTTTTGTTGAACATTTCTCGACATTCAACAATGAACTCAGGATCGATTTGAGGTTGAATCGAACCTCAAGCATTTTATTCATTATCTTCTCTGCGACAGAACTGTCGTGGTGGAATGCAGCAGCGCGCGTGACATAAAAAAATAGGGACACACTGCAATGTATGGTTAAGTCTCCTTTACCTTAGATCTCAGTAGTAAGTGATCTACCGAAATAATTCGAGGGATGAGGCTGTCGGGTGATAGCTTATGCAGATGATGTTGCTCTCATGGTTAAAAGAAAATTCCTAAACCGACTACGCTGTCCATCCAAATAAAACTAAACCGCTTTTATTACCCGGGAGGTATAAAATACCGGATGCACCTCTTCTCTCATTGGAGGGCCTTCATCTTTATATATAAAGCTCATAATAACCTAATTGAGGAGAGACTGAGGAAGGCATTAGTTGCCCTATATTTTTGTAAAAGAGCTATTGGGAAGCTGTGGGGATCTTCACTAAGTGTGACTTAAATACAAGTACACGGTAAAAACCGGACCATCAATGATGGCAATTAATTCCATTCTACATATAGCACCCGTAAACATACAATCAGATTCCGGGACCCCAGACACATTATGGGTCCCAGAGTGGGATATTCTGAGATCCTCTCGCACTTCGATTGCATCCCTGTTAACTTGAACCACTGCCCGCGGAGCGTACTCCTAGCGGAGTCTTTTTCACGTATATGTGTACTTCCTAGGGATATGTGGGTGCGGCGTAGTCGCTGGAAAAGTGAGCAGTTTCATGGATGATCGAAGCTCAAGAGCAAAGTTATATCTCGGAAGCTCTTAATCAACTCTCGTGTTAGACTACCAGACCATTGTAATGTCTTACAAGTAGAGCATGCCAGCTGTTAAATTGGCGGAAAAGGACTTAAACGAAGTACGTCTTCTTTTAGGAAGCTATGCATCCACTCCGAAAGCAGAACTCGCTTTGAGCTTTGAACTCGCAGACAGTAAGCCCAAGGCTAGTTAAGGAGTGCATGACTTCGCCAGCTGTGGTATCAAGCTATTTCCATAATAAACTTAACTGGATTCTTGGTCAGAAATTGTTGTGAACGAGCAGCTGTTCCTTTGTCCTTGTTCACACGGGTACTAGATCTATGGGCATTGCTCGAGCTCGAAACTTGTGGGGCTGCGAAAGCTCTCTGACTCAGAGTGGAACGTAAAAGGTCCATGGAATTACAATATAACAACTTTCCCTAACAGGACATTGTCACATTGCATTCACGCGGTGAGGCTTAAGATTGTGGTGCAGGCAACTTGTCAAATGGAGGAAACCAAATATAGGTCAAAACATCTAGACACTTTCTTCTTCTATGTCCAGCTTTTGCCAGACGAAGTATGAAGTATCTTGTCTGGCATACTTTCTACGAAGCCGGCGAATTGGCTGGCGGAGGCGCTTTGCAGGTATTTGACGATCGCTTTGATCCACACTTAAAAGATCTGAGCATCGCAACGAATAAGCGTCTCTAGTAGTCAAATTAGGATTAATCGTGGTCTTAGCAATGTCAGCCCGTTTACTTAACCTAATCTGTCTGCATTTGGGTGTTAGGTGCAACGAATGGTGCTTCAAAATTGCGTCGGAACCGAAAAATCCACGTTAGAGTTAATCAAAAATCAAAGAGCTGCTCAACGTTTTTTTTATTACCTTGGAAGGTTCACCATGAATAAATTTTACAGGGTCAAAGGTTCAATAAAGAACATGGTTGTTGTCAAGCGGCAGCCGACGGAAGTCATCGTATTTGCAGAATTTGGCATCCTTTGATTGCTTCTGTTTTGAAAACTAAAAAATTTTAGAATGGTTCATGGAAGACAGTCATTTGCTGAAGGCACTGAAGGCCATCAAAGCCGAGGGCTGTAATAAGTGTATGGAAAATTAGATAAAGTTTTGGCATGCTTGTATTGTTGTTAAAAAATTGTATTGAAATACGTGAAAATATGTATTTTTTTAGAAGTCCGGGTCAAATTTGATCAGATGGTAAAAAACAATTTTCGAAAAGCCTCGAAAAATTTTGAGATTATAGAAAAAATGATGTACGATGCTTGTGTTGTTGTTAAATATTTATGTTAAAATGCATAAACATGTTTATTTCAGTCCGGGTCAAATTTGATCAGATGTTAAAAAACAATTTTCGTAAAGCTTCGAAAAATTTTGAGATAATAGAAAAAATAGAGTAATAATGGCACGATGCAAATCAGGTATATTCGACTGCAACAGATTTCGGGTGTTCTTTTGTTATAAGCAATTTTTATTTTTGGTTTTTGAATGTATCCGCAATATATAGTCTTCTCCTAAATTTCCAAACTCCATATAAACCCGAAAATTCTCGCTTATTTCCACAGCGACTCCATTAAATTTGTATGTGACTTCCTTCCCCCCCGTTCCGCCTGTTCCATCCGTTATCGCTGTCGCATACATTTTCCGCTCTCCCATTTATCCTTAACCTTTTGCCAGCGCATTTCTCAAGTGTTGACACATAGCTACAATACCGCATTTACACCAGCACAAGAATGTACATTTATATGGCTCTACGTGTGTATGTAAGCATTTACTTGTATATGTGTGCCTTTGCTTGCAGTGCGAATTCAAGAATGTTGGTTTGGAAAACTTTTCCTGCTCTTTTCCATTCCATATGCAAGCATACATATTTGAGTTGCCACTTTGCACGTACCTTTTTTGTTGCAGCACATTCGTAAACATTTTGTTTTGTTGCATTTTATATACCGAGACACACACACACACACACATACTTCTTAACATAGAAAGCGTGCTTCACACGCACACACATATTATTTGCATAGAGAATCCGTTAGCATGAAAGTGCAATCGTGATTTAGTTGCGAGCAATTCCTGTAGCAACAAAAACAACACAACCACAACAACAACAACAGTAAAGCAACCAGAGTGTGGATTGCTTTTGCATTTTCAATGCGTCAGAAGTCCGTTTTTCATTTCCGTTGCAGCGTCCATGTGTTCGTCTGACCAGCAAAGCGAGCAAAGTGAGTTAGACGAAGCGAAGGCGAATGGCGAGTGGCGAGCACATTCATTTATTTGGCACAGCAGCGCATGGAATGGCTTGGCACAACACAGCACGCGGCGAATGTGAATGCGAAAGCGCAAGCAATGGAAAGTGAATGCGTTTTGTGCATCTATATACTATGTATATATGTATTGCATGTACATATGTATATACTGTATGTATGCATCTGTACACCTTGAGCAGGATATTAATTTTGGTCAGGTAGAAAGTGTTGTTAGCAAACAAAACACATCGAAACACTACAGTGTGTAGAATTTGAAGCGAAAGTATGTGCCACTGCTCACACATACTCATTAGGGTGTCCGTTATGCTGCAAGTTGATTTTTTATACCTTGGTCAAGGTATATTGGACTCCATAAATTACATCTTCTTGTTCTTTACTGGCATAGAAACCGCTTATGCGGTCATAGCCGAGTTAACAAAAGTGCGTCAATCGTTTCTTCTACCAAAATCAGGCAGATCATTCTTCACCTGACCTCTTCAAGGGAGTGGAGGTCTTCTTTTGCTTCCGCCGGCGGATTCTGAAACGAAAAACTTCAAAGCTGTAGTCTTCTCTTCCAGTAGGGCTACATGACCTAGCCAGCGAAGCTGCTGTCTCTGATTCGCAGAACTATGTCTATGTAGTCGTACATCTCGTAGCGCTAATCGTTCCATCGACTGCGGTATTCACTATAGCCAATGCGCAAAGAACCAACGCACCAGACGATGTCATCATCCATGTCTCCTCATCACATAACAAGACGTGAATAATGAGTGACTTATAGAGTTCTGTTTTTGTTTGTCGAGAGAGGACTTTACTTCTCAATAGCCTACTTGGTCCGAGTAGCACCTATTGACGTGGGAGTTTAGTTGCGAATGCGACGACTGTTTGTTTGATGACAGCAGTCTGAAGAAAGCAGAACTACCGGCGCGGTTCTTGAGGCCAATTATATCAATATCCTCGGCGTACACCAGCAGCTGTACATGTTTATAGAAGATGGTTCTTTTAGTTCTGCAGCTCAAATAATTTTTTCCAAGAGTAGATTGAAGAAGTCGAAAGAAAGGAAGTCGCCTTGTCTGAAACCTCGTTTGGCTCGGAGATCATTCCCGATCTTGACGAAGCTTTTGGTGTTGCTCAACGTCGCTTACATAGTAGTATTATCTTTGTGGGAATATTTAGTTCAGATATAGCGGTATACAGGCCGTTCCTTTTCATGTTGAAGGCGGCTTTAAATCCAAGATCTGGTGCATGTTGATTTTCCAGGTCTAAAGCCACTATGATAAGATCCCATCAGTTTGTTGACGGTGGCCTTCAGTCCTTCATACGTTATACGTACGCTCGATAAGATCCTATATGCGATATTAAGGAGACCTATCCCACGGTAGTAGACGCAGATAGTGGGGTATCCCTTTTTTGTGGATTTTGCAGAGCACACTTAAATTTCAAGTCATTCCAGTCATCGACTGGGGATTCGTGTCCATCATTTCCAGATTTTACACTTTCACATCGTTCAGCTGGCTGGAGAAGTGTTCTCTATATAATTTTAGTATGCTCTGGGCATCGGTTACTAGATCACCTCCGGGGGTTCTGCAATAGTATGCTCCGGTCTTGAAACCTTCTGTTAGTCTTCGTACTCACGAATTTCAGGTTTTCTCTTTTTTTGTTTGCAAATTCGTCTCGCTTCCCTCTTGAGCTCTCAGAATCTATTCCATCCTCCATCTTGGCTGCAACAAAATAGTGGTCGGAGTCGATGTTAGGATCTCGGAGCGTACGCTCGTCTAAAACACTGAAGATTTGTCTTCCGTCTTTTCTATCCGGAGACAGCCATGCAGCTTGGTGAGTTTTTCTATGCTGGAATCTTGTACTAAAGACAACCATATTATGTTTTAATCGACGCCGGAATCCGATCCCACAAGAGGACATCAACCATCTGGGCAGCGGTACCTTCCTAAATAAGAGACCGGGTATTCCAAGTGTATGACCTCAAATAGTAATCCTTAATTCGTAAGCCATGGTCGTCATCAAAGGTGGTCTCTCATCCGAGGTTGTCGATTAGTTTTCATTAGAAGTGTTTTTACGTGGCGGGTCCCAAACCCAGTGCAAAGCATTGTGGGGGAATGGTTCGCCTCCATACAGATGTTCTTTGGCTACCCAGAGGAATATTTAATTTGATAATAGAAATTAAGCAAATAAACGTTAAATAATTTTTTTCGGGACAAAATCCGAATTCTCGGGTTCGTTAAAAAAAAAAAAATCAACTTCGGAAATAAGGAACACCCATATACTCACACACATACATAAACCAAATGCATCGTATGCACCTTTTCGTTTGCCTGTAAAAGCGTTGTGCTATTATTTCATTTTGCTGTTTGTTTTGACTTTGGCGCACTTCAATATTTCAACACGTTGATTTGCCGTTAGCCGACGCAACTAAATGCCAAGTGTTGGCCACTTGCGTATGCAAAACATTTTTTTCACGCGCTGCTATCTGCGTCATGCGAGAAAAACTCCAAAAAACACACTACAACACACACGAACTAACTTTGGTTGAAGGACCGAAAAGGGGTTGCCAGCTGGTAGTTTGGTTGACCTCGTCTAATTTCGCGTACCGCTTCACATACATCAGTGCGCTGCATCGCTTTGCATCATTTGTTTTAGTACAAAGCATTCTTAACATTTCATAACCGAAATTCGCTGTAAATGGAGGGTTGGGTTTAAGTGAAATGTGAATTTTTATTTGGGTTAAATAACTAATGTGCTGAGAATTTTTTGGTCTTCTTGTTTCTTCACTTTCACTCTCTCAGCCATTCATTAAAAGCCTGTTTTCTTGTGAAACTACAATAAACTCAAAATACGTTGCCTACAGTTGGGCGCATTATTTTAATTTCATCACAGTCGCACACCTGGTGGTTGCTCATGCTTTGAGGTAGTGGGAATCACGATCTGTTTAATTAATTTATAATGTTTGAATGGATTTTATGATTCTAAATACAGAAATCTATTATGTCAAAAATACAGGTAGTGTCTTAATATCCAGAATTTAACAAATAAGGAAGGGTTAAGTTCAGGTTCAACCATACTTTTGTACGTTCGCAATTTGATAGGATCTTAGATGAAGAGATACATCTAAGTGTTCCTAAAATCTTATCCGAAAATCTTATATTGTTTCCACTCTTTTACACTCTATTCGAAAGTCACAATGAATAGAAATTAGTATATAGGCTATATAGGGGACTAGAGGAAGTAATAACTCAATTTCAACCATTTTTGGTTTCAAAACATATTATTTCCATGTTTCGGATGTTTTAAAATCTTTATATAATACGAGTATTAGATATCTGGGAGTTATGGGAAGTTTTGTCCAAAATTTAGTCAGATATCTCACGGATTGACTGATATTTCCGGTAAAAACTTACTGTTACAGACACTACAGGGTAGGCCATTTAAAGTTGACCCATCTGGCAACGCTGTAACTTTTAACAGCGCTGACAAATCGGCTAATGTCATACCGCGTTAGAAGCGTCATTCGAAGACAATTTATACCATGGAACAGTATACTCCAAAAGAACGCGCTGAAATTGTTCAGCTTTATATTCAAAATAACTTTTCAATTGTGTTAACTCAACGTGCGTTTCGCAAAAAAAATAAAGTGAAAAGTGCTCCAGTTAAGAACACAATTAAGACTTTATACGCAAAATTTGTGAACACCGGTAATCTCAGTAATGCCAGTCATGCATCCAGACAACGCACAAGACGTTCTGATGAAAATATCGAAGCTGTACGAGCCAGTATTGAGGAGACTCCATCGACATCGAGTTATCGCCGCTCTCAGGAATTAGACATCTCTCGCACCACTCTCCGACGCATAATTCATAAAGATTTGAAGATGTTTCCATATAAAATTCAAATGGCACAAAAACTAAACCCAGCTGATTATCCGCGACGCCTTAATTTTGGCAAATGGGCCATCGAAATGGCTGAAAACGAACTTGACTTTTGGCGAAAACTCATCATGTCAGACGAGGCACATTTCTCGTTGAATGGAGGCGTAAACAAGCAAAATTGCCGATTTTATGCCACCGAAAATCCTCAATTAATTGAAGAACAGCCTCTTTACGACCAAAAAGTAACAGTTTGGTGCGGTCTTTGCGCGAATATGATCATCGGACCGTATTTTTTCGAAGACGATGATGGAGCCACGACGACAGTCAATGGTGAGCGTTATCGAGCCATGATAACGGATTTTGTGATACCCATTATTCGCGAAAATGACATGGATAACTTCCGGTTTCAACAGGACGGGGCTACATGCCATACAGCTCGACCAACAATCAATTTATTGCGACCATTTTTCCCCGGGCGATTGATATCGAAAAATGGTGATGTTGACTGGCCACCGAGATCACCAGATTTGACGCCACCAGACTTTTATTTGTGGGGTTATTTGAAATCCAAGGTATACGCTAATAAGCCAAAGACCTTAGCTCAACTGAAAGCCAACATTCGACGTGAAACAGCCGCCATATCATCCGAAACATTGGCCAAAGTCATGGAAAATGTCGAAAAAAGAGTGCATTTAGCTGTCAAAGCTAAAGGTGCCCATTTACGCGATCTAATTTTTAAATATTAGCTGAAACAAATCCCCTTGGACCAAAATAAATTATTTTTGAAATGAACAAAAAACATTGTTTTCTTTTGTTCTTTTGTTTTAGAAACAAATGGGTCAACTTTAAATGGCCTACCCTGTATTTGCAGCAGGTCAACTGAAAAGTCCCCGGTCTGATACATAGATGGCTCTACTGGAACTAAATTCATATGATTTTTAGTTTGCTCTAACCTTCAAATTTTAAACTTGAGCTATCGGATCATAAATTTGTGAGTTATGTCATTTTGAGTGAAGCAACTTTTGTTATTGTGAAAAAATGGATACGAAGGAATTTCACCTGTTGCAAAATATAGCTTTTTGAAGGGACAAAAAAGAAGTTAAGGCAAAAACTTGGCTTTATGAGGAGTTTTCGGACTCTGTCCCAGAAAAATCAAGTATCAAAGATTGCTATACTAAGTGTAGACTGGGTGAAATGAGCACCGAAGACGGTGAACGAATTGGGCGCCCAAAAGAGGTTGTTACCGAAGAAAACATCAAGAAAGTCTACGAAATAATTTTGGATGACCGTAAAGTGAAGTCCTTCGTGACAGCAGGCAGTTTAAAGATATTAAATGAGGGTGAACATCATATCATTCATGAATAATTTGGGTATGAGAAAGGTCTGAGCAAAGTAGGTGCCGCGCGAGTTCGCTTTGTCTAAATACAACGACGAGCTGATGATTTGGAGCAGTGTTTGGAGATATTGAAGCGTAATAAACCTGAGCTCTTTATTCCGGTGAAATTACATTCGATGCCATTATGTATGGGACTCGATTTTTTTTCTTTTGAATGACTATCACGGGAACGCTTGCAGAAGTCCAGACGCTGAACCCAATTTTCGACGGTTTTCAAGCATAAATTGCCTGATACTGCCGCACGTTCTCGTTCGATATTCGTACAAAGTTCATCAATCGGCGCTGACTTGTTGACATAGACCACTTTAGACTTGACGTAGCCCCACAGGAAATAGTCTAACGGCGTCAAATCGCACGACTGAGGCGGCCAATTGACTGGGCCGTTTCGTGAGATAACACGTTTACCAAACTTAGTTATGAATAAACCGATTGTGACATTTGCTGTGTGGCTTGTGGCGCCGTCCTGTTGGAACCACATTTTGTCTTAGTCCATATCATTCAATGCGGGTCAAAAATATTCGGTTATCATTGAGTGGTAGAGATTCTCATTCACAGTAACGTGCCGAGCTTGATCATCACGGAAGAAGTACGGCCCAATGACGCCGCCGGCCTATAAACCGCACCAAACCGTAATTTTTTCGGGATGCAATGGTGACTCATGGAGTGCGTGTGGATCGCTACCTGACCAATAATGCATATTTTGTTTATTGACGAAGCCATTCCACCAGAAATCAGCCTCATTGCTGAATATGATTTTTCGATTAAAATGCGGATCATTTTCAAATTGCCGCTCAGCCCAATTCACGAACATACGAAGATTCTGGTGGTCAAACGGCTTTAACGGGCACATCTTTAACTCACTGGCACGGGTACATTTTAAACTGTGCCTGTGGATTCGAATTTTTCCACTAGACGCTCAATTGTTGATCTCACAGGACGATTATGACGATCATGAATTGGGGACGTAGCGCTCATAAAGTTGAGGCCACTGACACCGATTTTCTGTAGTAAATTTTAATAATTTCGATAAGTTTTTTTATCGCATATCTTTCCATGATAAAATGGCTTCATTAAAGAGAAATTTCAGAAGAGCGGGAAAAGTAAGGCGTCGTTTGCAGCGATGTGAACCCACAAACCATTGAGTGGTAATCACGTTCTCGTCAACCACGTGTCATAGTTGTATATACATTCCCAGCTAAATATTTTAATTTTCGCAACTATGTTACGACTACAAATAACGGTATTTAACATAAACATCGCAAATGAAGTTAACAAAGAAGGAGTATGGAATTTGCCACAAACCGCCGGAAATATTATCAACATAACTAAAAGTTCAAAGCACCAATCTGTTTATTTGCTTAGGAACCTGCAATTTTGGCGACTGCGTGAGTAAGTGAAATGGGGCCAGAGCAAATTAGCAGCGCTGCGCAAAGTTTCTTCACCTTTCGTCGCACTTTCGGCAAACAAAACACACAGCAGCGAGCGCACGTCGTTGCGCCGAACAATAATGCAATTTACTTACTTTGACATTCTGTTTGTGTTGTTTGTGTTGCGGATGAGCACGCAGTTGTGCGCATTAACATATTTACATAAGCATGAATATTTTGTGAGTTGCCAGCAAAAACGCTTACAGCGTACGCACACGAGTATTGGTCGCTTAGTGAGATGTGAGTGTGTAAGTGCCTGGGCGTAGGGACAATGCGCTAGAAGCAATCAGCTCAACGCGTTATACAAACAAAACTATGTACGTGTGGTGAATTGAAATAATTTTGAAAATCTCATGTTTTCACATAAGGAAATCATATTTAAAGTATTTGAGTGTGGTAGAGTCATTGAGCGGAAATTTGCAGGTATGCTTTTGTGATTCATTAACACATATGCTATTAGAAGGTATTCTAGTCTTCAAATTAAAAAAATCCAAATTTAATTTTTCCATAATTTCGATACTCAAAAATGTTTCGCTAAAAGAATACTTCAAAATTAAAATTGTATTTAAAGCTACAGCCATTTATATGTCATGGCAATTTGGCTGGTGATATTGATTTGATATTTTTTGATTGAAAGTTAAGTTTTATTAAGTTAATATAAGAGGAAAAAATAAGTATTTCAAATAAAATTTTTAATTTAAATATAATAAAAAAATTAAACTCAGTGTATTTAGGGCATAAGAAGATAAGTTTCCAATACATTTCGTGTAAGAAACAAATTTAATGCATAAAATAAAAATAAGAAACCCCTAATAACTTGTTTATTTGAATTTTTTACATAAATTTGAAGGTTATGTGAAAAAAGTCTGTAGACAAAAGTTAACAACCATTTTATTACCCAGAACATTGCCATATAAAATTTTTCTATAGGACTCATAGTTTTTTCGGAAATCAGGATAAACTTTTCTTAATCCTTAAAAATTCAGCCACGCCCTTCTGTTTTGTTTCCTCGTCCTCAGATCGGCCGTGAATTATTTTTCGCTTAATTCTTGTAATTTTTATCATTGCTTTCCGGTGGGTTTCATACTACTATAATTTTTTTCCGATGGGTTTCATCCTACTATAATTTTTTTTTGTTTTCAAAAATTTTCGACCTTGTTCCAATATGATACAAAGACTGCATAACTTTATGAAAACTTATTTGATGATTTTTTTGTGTTGTTTTTTTTTTTGTTTTTTGAAATAAATACATACACAAGTACACTTGTAATGTGAATAAAAAAATGGCAAAATAATTAATAGTAAAAGTATCAAGAGATTTTGTTTTCATCAACTGCCAAAAAGATTTGAAATTCTGACCTCTAGATAACAATATCCCCTTAAGGGGGTATTCTAGTCTAGAAATTTAAAAAAATCAAATTTTTTATATTTTTTTAATTTTTTTTTTTATATTTTCAAAGTTTAACTATTCAAGAATATGTGTACAAGAAGATTTTTTAAAATTCAAATTATTTTCGGAGATATAGGCATTTTTCTGACCCGGCATCCAAACTGGTTCGGCCGGAACGCGAAACTTTAAACGCGTTTTTCTCAAAACTGACTTTTTCGGAACGATACCCACGATTTCTCAGGTTCTACTGGACCGATTTACTTGAAATTTTTATAGAGTCTTCTTTATAGGCTTGTCTATGGTTGGAACTAGCCCCATCCCCAAATTTTTATTTTTATTGTTTTTAAAAAATTCAAAATAGTCAGAAAAAGTGATCCAAAAAAACTTTTTTTTAGGCAGTCGCCATTTTGTGGAATTTTTTTTCCCACTTTTCCGTAGTTCCGACCATTGCGACATTATTCTAGTTAAATAATCTTTTTTTATTTTTGGTTTCAGATAACTAGGAGGGTTAAAATCATGGGTATGGTCACGTGGAAATTTTTAGAGACCCCCCACTTCGTTAGCTTATAATTTTTGAAATTTTTTATTTTTTTTTTAGTTTTTAATTTTTTTCTCTACTTTTCTAAAATTAATAGCTAATAAAAAAAATGGATAGTAAAAATATTAATTGCCTGAATTTCATGCTTCTAGACTAGAATACCCCCTTAAGGAATGAAAAATATAATTTGTATAGGCTTTAGGTCAGTCTACGATTTCCAACAATTCAATTATTAATTTCTGGCTCAAAGTATACTTGAAGGTTCAAAAAACATTGCTTGGTTGGTAGAATAAAAAAAAGAAAAGTTTTCATATCCAATTCGTTGTATTGACGAAACGTACGGTTAGTCTTCTTCAACTCGTAAAACTTTTCAAATGAGGTTTGGAGGCTATAGCAGGTATCCACATGATATTGCAAGACTCTAGTGCGTAAGAATTGCTCGACGATTGGATGCCAATCAATATGTTAATATCCTTCATCAGGGTTTGCGAAAGAGTCTAGAATTGTGAGGAAGAATATGTCGGAGCTCATTTTCTAGCAAGATAATGATCAGAAACATACTTCTCGCGTAGCTAAAGCGTAGTTTCAAAGCAACGGATTTAAAGTACTCAAATGGCTTTCTCAAGACCTCAACACAACTGAACATGCTTAGGATGAGCATAGTGGTGAAATGAGCAGCGAAGACGGTGAACGCTCAGAAGAGGTTGTTACTGACGTAAAGATCAAAAATATAATAATTTTGAGGGATCTTAAAGTGAAGTTGATCGAGATATAATCGAGTTTTTAGAGTTTTTGGTGTTTTTGATGTATGAAACATGGCTCCATAATTTCACTCCTATGTCCGATCAACAGTCCCTCGAGTGGAGTGTACACGATGAACCCGCTCCAAAGCGTGAAAAAAACGCTTCAAATAATTATTAATGATAACCTTGAAAAGGGTGAACCATCAACAGCGACTATTACATAGCATTATTGGAACGTTTGAAGGACGAAATCGCCGAAAATGGCCGCATTTGAAGAGAAAGAAAGTGCTGTTTCACCCAGACATTGCACCTAGTCACAAGTCAGTGAAAACGATAGCAAAAATCGACGAATTGATCTTCAAATTACTTCTGTATCCGCTCAGTGTTCTCCAAAGTTGGCCCCAGCGACAATTTCTTGTCCACAGATCTCAAAAGAATGCTTACTGGGTAGTAATTTTCGTCGAATGAGGCCGAAAATGAGGCAAACCACTAATTGTACTACAAAAGTGCTATCGAAAAGTTGGAGAGTCACCATAATCAGTGTATCACCCTTGAAGGGAACTATGTTGAATAAAAAGAACGACTTTTGCCTGAAAAATTTTTCTATTCACCAATTAACATATCGCTCATAGTTAAAACTGATCGGTCGAACTCATGTTCTTATATGGAAAATTTTTTTAGTAAACAACGTACTATACTCACAAAATAGGACATAAATCATCTTAGGCAATACTAAAATCTGAAATAGTTCAGATCGAACAACTATAGCATACAGCTGCCCTTAAAACAGACCGATCAAAATCATAATTATCTTTTTGTACCGTATTATAAGAATTATAGCTTCGGTGCTGCAGAAATTAACGTTTTTTTTTATTAATATTATTATTAAACTTTGCCTATTTTTTTTATCAATAAAAACTTTAGCGATTGAGGGTTAAAGCACCTTGTAGTTTCTTAAGGTTTCATATAAATTATTTTAACTTCCATATGTACATCATTTATTCGAGATTTAAAAACAGCTTTAGACAATATGAAAATATAAAATAAATCATTATTAAGTCGTTTTGCATTTCGAAAACTTTCTGGTTAGTAAAGTTCACATTTTATTTGCTTCGTAATTATCAAATATAATCCCCTTTGGAGTCATTAAACTCACTACTTAGAAATTACAGCGAAAAAGAAATAATTTCTGTAATAGAGACACACAAACAAATATTGGCCAAATGCCAAATAAATGGCCTTAAGCTCATAAAACTGCATTGTTTGCCAATAAATGAAGTAGTTTTGTAGTTGTCAACATATTTTACATTTTCCAAGCATTTATTTTATCAAATTTACATTGGCAGTTGTTGAATTCGGGCTTAAAGGCTTTTAGTGGCAGCTTGTTAGAATATTATTGCAAATATTTTCGACTTTTGTTTCATATATTGGGCTTACTTAAGGCTAAATTTAGCATTTGATTTTTGTAATAGTGTAAACGCAGAGAACCCATTTACTAACTGCCTGCCAATTATTTTGTTTGCTTATGGTATTAAATCACGAAAATTTGCTTGAGTGGCATTAATAAATATTTTTGAATAGAATATAATTTTACTAAGCTCTTAAAATTTCTCACAATATAATATGCAATATACAAGTTGTGTTAATATATTTAAAAATTATTTGATTGATTTTTCTTCTCATACATTAACTTGTTCATTAAATCAGTCAAGGAGTTGTAAAATGGAATTAAGTATGTATTGACATATATATTTCATTATAAAATATCTACATTCTACTCTTGTAAAGTTACTTTCAAGTAACTCTGGCCTCGCACTTCACTAAAGTTCTGCTCAAAGCAACTCTGTCCACACTCTTCAGCATCTATCTTTATCTTTATTCACCGCTATCCTCAACCTTCATTCCCACCATCATCATTACTGTCAATTCACTTACTGTGTTTTTAGTCAAGTCGCACACCTGCCATCGTTACGCTGCATTGCCGCTCATTTGCAATTCAACTGAAAATAGTTTTCAGTTTTAACTTTCGCGTTTTAAGCTTTATTTGCGTCACATTTACTTTGCAAATTCCTATTTACTTAACTGACAAATTGTTTTTGCTGGCATTTTCATATTTTATTGACGCGATTCTGTGGTGTAACAGCTGCGTTTTGACATTATGTCCAGTCAAAACTCATAGTTTGCAAAAAAATAATAAAATTGGCAAAAGTTCAATTAATGCTTTCCAGTGCATCCATTTCGAGGTTCCATACTTTTTTAAGAAAAAAACGCAGAAACTTTAATTTTAATGGGTAATTATTATTATCATTCGAAAGAACATTCCTTGGCATTTATTTTTGGTAGATTATCTCTTTCAAATGTTGGTCTGTTGGTCCATCCGTTGAGTCCAATATTCGATGGTTCGTTCGAGCATTTCGACTGGCAGCTGGCGAATGATACGAGTGATATTTTGTTCCAAGGCCTGAAACGAAGCGGGATATTAAACTTTACATATCTCCACAGAAAAAAGTCTAACTGTGTGACATCACACGATCTTGTTAGCCAATCGACCGGTTCAAAACGTGAAATTATCTGCTCACCAAAGTTTCGCTCAATAAATCCATTGATTGATGCGATGTGTTGGAAATGACGCCTTCTTCTTAAAACCAAATGCAAGCGAGATCACGAGCTTCAATTTCAGTTATCAAATAGTCGGTTATTATGGTGCGATAACGGTCGCTCTTGACGGCTACGTTCCAACAGGCATTATTTTTGAAGAAATATGGACCGATGACTCCACCGACTCACAAACCACAGCAAATTGTTGTTTTCTCTGGATAAAATGACAGCTTTTGAGCCTCTTCAGGTTGCTTTTCGTCCCAACAGCGGCAATTGTGATTGTTTACTTAACCATTTATCCAGAAATGAGTCTTATGGCTGATCGAAATGTGGCTCGAAAACGTCGGATCTTCTTCGAACTTTTCGAGAGCTCATAAAGCAAAGCGATGTTGCTTGGGAGGGTCGGGCAACTTCAGTTCTTACATAAGCTGTATTTTATAAGCTTTCTATTCGAGATTTCGACGTAAAATGCGCAAAGTCGATCAGAATTGTTCTTTTCAAATGCATTGCATATGTGTCTTCATACAATGTCAGTGCAACCCGTGCGTATGAGTAACTACTTTTAGCAATATTTTATAAAAAAAAATGGTTCACAACCGAAAGATTGCACTTTTATGCATAAAAAAATATAGAAATTATATTTTTTAATAATAAAATACATTTGTTGTTTTTTTATATTTTCCTTTAAATTTGAGTTTTCCTTCATTACTCTCATTAAACAAAAATAGTTGAGTAAAAGCGAAGTGTGTGAAAAAAGTTGCAGAAAAATTTAACTCTAAAGTGATAAAGCAGCGAAAAAAACATGTTTCATTCGCGCATTTATTGTCTCTCCCTATGCACGCTTTACGCTTCATTCCATCTGTTGAAACTAAGAAAAAAAGAAATTTCTTGAACAAGCAATAATTTTAAATTAATATTGCGTAGCCTGTCATGTATTGCTGTCGTCTTAACATCATATTTCTTTTTTCATGTGTGTGTGTGTGTGTATTTGTGACTGCAAATTATCCGACATTTATTGGCATACATACAGTTGCGCATTGTTATCTCCTTTCATACGCAATTGCCATTTCAAGCGTATCCCGTGCTTGCTGAAATTTTACCTTGCCGGCTTGCATTTCTTTTGCTGATTTTACTTTATGTCAAGCCACTGCCTTCCCGGCAGCCGCAAACATCGGCATTTACAATATCATCGCATTACCGTTGCGCTTGTATTTCCTTACAGTTAACTTGTGCTGCTTCGGCGGTTATTTTATGCAACATTGTTGTTATTATTGGTTCATGTATGTTTGTCTGCATTTGCTTGTATACATATGTGTGTGTGCGTGCTATCTGCAATATTCGTTTCGTTGCCTTCCTTGCCATTCTGACATTTGATTATCCACCTGCCAGCATTGCCAGCTCTGCAGCGGCCTAATTAAGTCGGCGTACGCAGCAACATACACATTTATGCATGTATTTGCATGTGTTTATTTTTTTACTCTTATATGCAAAATGTATGTGTATGTGTGGCAATTGGATTACATGTTTCTTAATGTTACCTTGCAAGCTTTTTCTACACCTACACAAACATATGTTGAGATATCCGCATACAAATGACTGCAGAGGGATCTGAATTCGTTCCGTCGGCGCTGCCAGCTAAATGGATTCAATAAGGGGTTATATACACTTGCAAGTCAGAAAAACACGTTTTTTGTTATTTTTTTAATAAATAAATAATAAAAATGTATAAATGTACAATTTAATGTACTTTAATAATTGGTGATTCATTTGGAAAAATTTTGATCCCCTTAATACCGTAGTCAATCACCAGAAGGATCTCCAAGAAAAGGTTTTTCGAGATGAGACAGAGTTTTCTGTTAAAAATTATTTCAAAACCAAAAATCAAAAAAAAAAAAAATATTATTAGTAGAGGTGAATATAAATAAACATATCTAGTAAAAAATTTCAGTTTTTTAACAAAATAACGGTTTACTAAAAATAAAAAGTTTGGAAAAAATTTCTTTCAGTGTAATTTAAAAATCGAAACTTTTATCAAAGATCTTATTTTTTCCATCATTATTTGCAAATATATCCGAAAAGATGAGCTGAAAATTTCAAACCGATCTGTCCAGCCGTTTCGGAGAAATTTTCCTCTCCAGCCCAGCGTTTCGTTAAAAACGTCTTTGAAATCTTGGAAGGCGATTAATCTAAATTAAAGAGCCTTATAAATCGGTTCATATCTCCGGAACTATTTGCCATATCAATTTAAATATTCCCAAAAATACTACTGTGCCAAAAAATAAGTATTGTATTTATTTTGAAAATTCTTTAATTATTCTTTCAAATCAATTTCATCCCCTTCAAAGTAATCCCCTCCCGATGCAATGTATTTATGCTAACGGATTTTCTAATCTTCGAAACACTGGTTGTAGTCACTTCCCGGGATGGCCTTCAGTTTCATCTTCGCTGCGGCTTGAATCTCCTCTATCGTATAAAAACGGTGTCCCCGGAGCGGTCTCTTGAGCTTGGTGAACAGCCAGAAGTCGCACGGCGCCAGATCAGGTGAATACGGTAGTTGCGGAACGATATGGGTTGAGTTTTTGGCGAAATGATCACGAAGAACGAGGGCAGTATGCGATGGTGCATTATCGTGGTGTAAAGACCAAGAATTGTCTTTCCACAATTCCGGCCTTTTTAGGCGGATAGTGTTACGCAAACGACGCATAACGTTCAAATAATATTCCTTGTTGACTGTTTGACCAGTTGGAAGGAATTCATTAGGAACAACACCACTATAATCGAAGAAAACAGTCAACATGACCTTGAATTTTGAGAGACTTTGGCGCGATTTTTTTGGTTCGGCTCTCTTATAGCACAATATTCGCTCGATTGATCGGTTGTTTCGGGGTCGTAAGCATAGATCCAAATCTCATCGCCAGTTATAAAGCATTTCATGACACCCTGGTAGTCGCAAAGCATCGTTTCACACACTTCAATGCGACTCCTTTTTTCCAAAAAATTCAATTTTTTCTGTACCAGTCGAGATTTGACGCGCTTGAGACCCAAAACATCCTTCAAAATGGTACTGGTTGAGCATTTCGATATGCCAACTTCATGAGCAAGGTCTTTAATTGTTAACCGACGGTTTTTCAATACCAAATCTTTGATTTGTTGAACGTGGGCTTCGCCGGTTGTGGTTGATGGTCGCCCTGGACGCTCTTCGTCTTCGACACGTTCACGGTCGGCTTGGAACTCACTTACCACTTGTAAACATTTTTTTTAGACATAGGCTCATCACCAAAGGCTTTCTGCACGATCCTCAACGTATCTGCCGCAGAAAATTGATTCCATAAACAAAATTTAATGCAAATTCTTTGCTCAACAAATTTCGACATCGCAAAAAACGAAAAACTCACTTTTAGCAGCTCACAAAACGTCACGTATCTCAAACACTGATGAATATTTTGACATGAATTTTGACATAAATGTGACTGACAGTACTACCAATCCCCAAAAAAATAATAATTCTCCAAATCTTTCGACGCGCGCAGTTTAAATTTAAATGTCACTTTATTTTTTGGGCACAGTAGTATGTGCATATTATACTTATGAAAACAAAAATAAATTCGATTTTATGAAATTCATAAATGATATAACTCATAACATATGAAATCATATTTATTTATTCATTCTTGTCTCTTCCGCTTAGTAAAATTTTTTCATATTTTATTGGTAAGTCGAAACTTTTCTTATTTTATTTCCTTTACAATCTTCGCAGTGGTAGTAGATTTTTTTGCGACTCCGTTTGTTTTGGGAAACAATGAAAATCACAGTCATCTACTCTGTATTTTTTGGTCTACTATATTCAGTGACTTCTTTGATGCAGACAAATAGCTTTGGGTGGCGACACACCCATCGTTCAATTCCAACAATCATTCCCTGAAAGTCCTGTCATGCCATGTTGGAGGTAAACTTTAATGTTTCTCGCCATTATCACATTGTCGGTGGCAGTTCTTATAATATTTGCGCTAGGTATGTTAGGTATGTTAATGGTGTTTTGTGGGCGTGGCAGTGATCCGATGCTCATCTACAAACTCGTGCTTTTATTTTTACTAACGGACGCGCGTAAGAAGTTTCACAAAGATTTCTCAATTTTTAGTCAAGTTACAATTAGTTTTGGGTCATACGTACAACCGTTAGGTGAGCAAAACTTTTATACTCCGTAACAACATATTGACAGAGTATAAAAAGCGAAAGAGTTAAACTTTATTGTACGTCAAAATCGTGAAATTCGTTGCAATCGAATGTCACATCTTATTTGGAAAGTCATATGGTCCCTTAGTGTTATTACTACAAGGAGTATTCCAAAGTAAATAGGACTTTTTGAATCCCTGGTGGAGCCATCTATACGAGGTGTGTTCAAAAAGTATCGTATAATGAATAATTAATAATTTGCGTTTTTGTAATTTCTCGGTATTTTTTTGTTACAATTTGTTATAAAAAAATATTTTTTTTAATGTATTTGTGCCATTTTTCGGAAACTTTTTGTTTTCGAGCCATAAAAAAATTTTCATATATTTTTTTCCAAAATTTCTAGAACAAATTGAAGGAACCTCTATTTCCGTCCCCTCACTTTCTGTCTTAACCATTAAGTCTCGCTTGGTAATTTGCTAAGCTAACTGCGTTCAGTTCCTTGTCACTTTATTTATCTTCTTCACGCATTTTTAACTTGCTTGCTTTTCTGCAACAAACTAGCTGTCTTACGGTGTCGCAAGTTCGAGCTTTATTAATTTCTGTGCTTAGCGCTTGCAAGCTGAAGCCACACGTACGCTCGCGCTCGCTTATTTATGAACACTCATTTCCATGCACACGCACACATACATACACATAGATGCTCAATAGCAATTTATTTCCGTTGCAGATTTTTGCTTTTAATTTGTATATGTTGAACTCACGCACACGCACACACTTATATATATTTGTAGTATATATGTGAATGTATTCATAGTTCACTTTTCCAGCGCAAAAAAAGTAAGAAAACGTAATTTTCGCATTTATTTTCGTCGAGCACTTAAATGGCGGCTGTGCTTTCCCCGTACCCTCATCCGTAACGGTTATTTGTTTGCGCTTTAAAAGTTTTTAATTCACCGTAATAACAGCAAGCAAATGGCAGACAAGCAACAGCGACAGCGCTGAGCACAGCAATAGGCACACATGTATTCCGCTTTGTATATATACTTACATACATGTATATATGCTTATGTGTATGTATGTATGTAAGTATATGTGGGTATGTGGGTATGTGCGTATAACAGTGTGCGCAGCTTCATTTTCACTCCGCACATCCGCTGCGGAGTATCGTTCAGCATCTGGCGGAAGCGGAAATTTGTGCGCTGCGCATGTGATTAATGAAGTTTAAACGATGTGCGTACGCGACGTGACTTTGTCGCCGCAAAGCGTCTTAACGCAACGACTCGCGTGCGTCCATCCTTACCGTAAAGCTGCAAACACTTTTAACGTTGCCAGCACAGAGTCAGCGCTCTGCTCGCGCTGGCAACTGTGTAAACAAAATAGCGGAAAATGCCATTTCGGCGCGCGTATGCTTGAGCTTCGTCAGCAAGTGAAGCGGCGCGCACGAGCATCTTACTTATGCGTGAAAGTTAATTTTGGCGCTCGAAATAAATTTTCCAATTTCCATATTATTCTTCGCCATTTTCCAATGATTTTCTGCGAAATTGTCGCGGTGTAATGGGTGTCTGCGTGTGCCCTTATACGTAGTCCCTTCAGCCGGAAACGCGTTGAAAATTGACTTTTAGTGATTTTCAGCAGTTATTCGAGAGAAGGCAGCGGTGCATTTTTTCAGGCTTAACTTTGTTGTCAACGATGGTTGGGCGAAGTCGAGTTGTGTTTTTCAGTTGAAGTTGTTATTGGGTCTCGTTTATTTTTAATGCTGCTTTCGAAAATTGCAAAGGAAATTGATTTTTTACTTAAGTTGCAGTGCGTGCTTCATGGCAAGTAGGACTTACGATTTATATGTGTTCTCAGCAGTTGGGATTCAGACTATTTTAAAGGGTCCTCTTGACTTGTAAATTAAAAACAAAAAATCAATGGTAATGTGTATAGAAAGCCTAGTAGAGACTCCGTCACTGAGTCCTGGCATTCATCCCGGTGCATGAACGTCTAGCCACATTCTGCATAAAGCAAGGTTCTTCATCATACCACGCTGGAAGAGAAGGACGATGTGACCAAAGATGTTTTCAAGAGCACTTAAAGCGCACCTATGAGAGCTTCCCCTCGCCCCGCCAAGAAGGTATATTTGCACAACGACCGGTAAATTCAGCCTCCATAACGAAACATCTCTATAAGGGTTGAGGTTGATTGACTTCGGTTTGATCGATTATCTGTAGTACTTGATTTCAGCATAGGAAAATGTATTAAACTACCTGGCTGTCTCCGGACCGAAAAATCCCCAACCCGATCGATCATATTGTGATAGACGGAAGACATATTTCCAGTATTTTAGGTCTAAAGAACATTAAAGTGGTGGATTGTCGGTCGAGTTTTTCAAACACGGCGGCGAAAAACTTATAAGCAGCATGCATCAGCTACTTTGTAGAATATGGTCGGACGAAAGCATGTCCGACGATTCGAATTGAAGTGTGCCCTGCCCAATCCACAACAAGGTGGACCCCAAAATCTGCGTCAACTACGGTGAGATAAGTGGAAAATCAACAACTGACCAGATATTCCCCGTGCGCCTCGGCTATAGCCACGTAAGCGGTATCTACGCCTGTAAAGAAGAAGAATCTTGACTGAAAATCTGTTGATAGAAAATAAAGAATTAGCTCGTTGACCTTTTTGCTTCTTATTCTCTTTTTAGCATCCCTACATGTACTGGTATTTCATGAAATGGTCTGTTGCAGAAGAATATGATTTTTTCTATTTTTACCGTCCCCAAGCGGTTTTGGGTCATAGTTGGTCTTTTCGGGTGATTGAAATCCTAATTCTTTTTGATTGTTGCTGTTGTTATTGTAATGGTAGTAAGTAGTTATATCCCAAATAATTGCAGAAAACATTCTTAAAGTCATTTAGAGCAATACTGCAGAGCTGAAAGTCTTGGACCGGAAAAAAATTCAGGTCCGTTTTCATTACTTAGTGTCGATTGTCATGGGAGCAGGTATGATGGATACAAATCTCGTTTGTTTTGGTTTCTTAGACCCGACTTAACTGGTATTTGTCAAAGTTCTCATCTTATTTAATGCTTCTACAATTTCTACACACAATTTTAGATTCCCAAAAAAGTTTGATTTCATCAAAATCTGGAGGTAGTTTCATTTGGAATTGAAGATCGCTGTTCAGTAGTGAACGTTGTTCAGTAGTGAACGGAAATTTGTTCACAGCTTATAAGGTTTTGTCAATATTTTATCAATGTTACAACTTGGGTCGATCGGAATCTGATATATAGAAGTCTAAAAATCTACTAAGATTTTAAAATATAAAGATACTTAACTTAGTTAGAGCGTTATGAGCCTCTAACTGTAAAAAAATTTCTCTTTCATTCAATATGATCTCAGTCTTACCGTCTAATTTTTTACATTTCAGATAATTCCTCCCAAGTAGCTTACACACAACAAATATTAAAACTACAGCTTACTAATTTCATATTTAATTTAATTTCATTTATTTATATTTTTTGCTTTCTTTTTTCGTTTAATAATTTATTTTTATTGCAAAGTTTGTTTTCTTTGTTTTCTTATTCTAACATCGTTTTTGTTGTCTATTTGGTTTTTGTTTTCAATTCAATAAAATGTGCGATTATTCTCTGTTGATTAGTTTCAGTATTCTTGTAGTTTCTGCTTACTGTTTTCCTTCTGTTTTCTGGTCTGTTTTTGTGGCAATTTAATAGTTCATTTAATTACATAATTCGTTTCTTCAATTTGCTGTGGATTCATAAGTTTTCATGCAGTTTATAGTATTCGAATTTTTTTCATATTTTTGTCTTCAATTTTCAGTTTTGACTGATAATTTATGAGTAGCCTATGTTTTATGTTAATGTTTTCGAACGTAATTTATTTTTGTTTTTATTATATTTTATATTTTTTTTCTTTATTTATGTTAATTTAATCTAGTTTCCATTTACTATAATACAATAATTAGCTATGCTAATGGTTTTAGTTTTTGGTTCTAACTCTAACGCACGCAATATTTGGGTTAATTATTTTAAATATATTGGTTTCTTTGAAAGAAAATTATAAGAAAGTGGGTTTAAAATAGTTTTTTTTTAAATAAGTTATATAAAGATTATTTTCACAATAATTTTTGGTAAAATATTAGTAGAAAAAAATAACTGAAATCAATATATTTTCATTTCATTAAAATAAAATAGTTTTGAAACGCAAATAATACTATAAATAGTTATAATATGTTATTTAATAAATCAAGATATTAAATTAATTTTTTTTTTAATAAAAATAATATAATATATACAAAATAATTTTTTAATAAAAATATGAACACAAAAATTCAAATTAGCAAACATGAAAAAATACCTTTTTTCATTTTTAATATTGTCTAAATGTTTTATTTGAATGAAAGGCTATTTAAACCTAGACTGGAAGCGGCGATTAAAGCAGCTGGCGGACATTCCCTCAGACAGCATCGTTCTAAAACCGGCAGGTTAATTCTATATTTGTTGACAATTCCGAGCTTACATTTTCTTCACATAATTTTAATAATATGTGGCTAAGACAAAGTGCCGCTCTAAGTAATGAAATTATTGCTGCCGTTCAGGCATGTGTTGCTGAAGACCGCAATTTGTTCACTCCAAGACGTTCTCAAGATTTGGGACTGTCTAAAAATGCAACCTGACAAATTTTGCGAAAGGATTTGATTAGGAACTGAAGCCATTGGACGTAAACGTCGTGAAATTGCATATTTTTCATTGCAACAACTTGATGATGTTATTTTCAGAACTTAATTGTATCGGTTGTACTTCACACTAAATAAAAAAACATTTGCATTTCCTTAGTAATTAGTGTGCTTTTGTTTTTAAAGAAATCATATCACTCTTATTGGAAAATAAGATATACTAAAGAATACTTTTGCGTTGACTGTAGACGTTCAAAACGTGTTCATCAGCTCAAGGTGGGCGGATATGATCGCCACTTGAAAAAAACAATTAGACTCCCCGGTTACCTCAATGCTGTGGTGCGCATCTATCATAGTAACGAGAGTAAAGCTCTGTAAGAGACTACAGAAGGATCTCGGCAAATAAAAGTTACGCCAGGAGCAGCACAGTGGTCCATTTTAGGCCCATACCTGTGGAACATAAGTTATATCGAAATAATAAAACTTGAACTATAGTATGTGGAACACAGATTTGGGTAGAGGTACTAAAAAACAAAAACGGCGTAAGGTATTAGCCAGAGTGCACCATATCACAGTCCTCAGAGTTGCAGTAGCTTACCCAACTGTGTCAAGTGACGCCGTATTGCCCCTATCGAGATGAAAATATAGCACAAAACATCATATTTGATTGTTCCAATAAGCAGATTCCTGAACCACTTTCCAAACCGAATAGGTTTTGAACTAAGTCAATATCCGAACCCAAATTTCTATAAATGCCTTATTACTATTGTAAAGAAAAAACTAATTCTAAATACTATAAATTTAACAACAAGATAAAGTTGGGGATATATATTTTATAAAATTTTTTAAAAATTGGAAACTAAAATTTTAGGAAAAAAAAAATAATTTTTTAACCAAAAAATAAATAAATAAAATAAAATACAAAATTTTGTTAAAACCAAAAAAAATAATAAAAAAATATTTCTATGGAAACATATTTACAAAAATACAAAAAATTGAATTTTTTTTAATTTAAAGAATTTTCTTTTTTTTTGAATTTTAGGAAAAGTTTGGGGTTTTTTTAAGTGAAAAAGTTGTTCATATACAAAACACTTAAAACTATAAATATGTTTAAAAAAATGAAAAACTAAAATTTTTAGAAAACGAAATTTTAAGAACATTACAAAAAAAAAAATAAAAAAATCGTTAAAAAATTTTAATTAGGAAATTATAAAAAAAAAAATTGTTAAGAAAAAACCAAAAAACTTAAGATTTAATTTTTTTTATTTAAGAAAAAATTTGGTTTTTGTTAAAAGTGAAAGAGTTTTTCACATAAAAAATATTTATAACTATAAAACTATAAAGATGTTACAAAAAAAAAAAAAAAAAAAAATGGAAAACTAAAATGTTTAGAAAAAAAAATTAAGAAAATTAACAAAAAAAATTAAGAAGGAAAAAGTTTAGTTTTTGTTAAAAGTGAAACAGTTTTTCATATAAAAAATGTTTTAAACTATAAATATGTTAATGTCGTATACAAAAAAAAAATTAAAAATACAAAAACTTTATTGAAAAAGTTTTATATAATTTAAGAAGTTCTAAATATAAACATATTTGTATGTTGTATGTTGATGCGGAGGCATTTTTCTTTACTTGTTTCGAAAAGAGTGTAACATTAATTTAAATTCAATTTAAAAAGTTGTAAAACTAGTCATTAATTAAAAAAAAAAATTTCAAAAATTTCTAATAATAATTATAATGCAAAAATAACAAAATATTCTTGGAAAGGATCTTGTTAAAACCAATTAATTATTTTAGTACTTTTAGTATGAAAAATTTAATTTATCTTATTTTTTTAATTTTTTTATTTATGCATAATTGTACACTCTTGCATATATTTGCCTAATTACATTCACAATTCAATTCAACATTTAACTATACTAATTAAAATTTTAATTTAACTACACAAATTATTTACTCAAACTTTAGGCTAGACTTAGGACTAGTTTAACTATTAAATCTACTAACATCTTTTCACCAGCGCTATTCTTATCATTATGGTATATTCTAGTTCTTAAGTTGCCACAGTGTTTATATAGTATGTAATTAGGAGCGTAATTTTAACTAACTGTATTTGGTTATTTACAATATTGTAGTACCCGTGAAGTCGCGTTTATCGTTTGGTCTAAAATTACAATTCTCCTCCATCTACTTCTTCCTATTATTTTTCTTATTTTTGCTATTTTCTTTTTATATTCTTTATGCTATAAATACACGCTCGAAATTTATTTATATTTTCTTGTTTTTGTTTTCGTAATTTTTTCTAATTTACATGCATGTCCAACAGTTTTCGTTTACTTCTTGCATTCATAATTGTTTTCAATTCAAATTGCATTTATTTTTAGCGTGAGTGTTGTTTTACACACACATTTGCATGTTTCGCTTTAGAATTGTTTAGCAACATTTTCTGCTTTATTTACTTAGCGATGTTCAGACATACATATGCAAGTGTGTTTATATATATGTATATACTTTTTGTTTTTGGTTTTATATTTATTTGTTTGTTTTTATTTTTGTATTTACTCAAAGTCTTTCATTTCATAGGAATTTTTATATTTTCATAATTCGCTTTTTTTGTTATTGCAATTGTTGTTTTTGTTTGTTGGTTCGTGAGTTTCGAATTTAAATGCTGAAGTTTAGCGAGTTGCTGAATTATTTACATATTTTTTCGTGTTAAATGTTTTTTAGTCTGTGGTATAAAAGTCGCAGTATTTTGTGTCTCATGAGTATTAGCATAAAATTTTTGAAAAATATCCCCTTTACTTGCTATTTTTATGGTACATGTTTAGTTATATGTATGACAGTTTTTGGCGAAAGTTGTTTGTTAGTATAGTTAAAGAGTAGAATTTTAAGCAAGAAATAAGAAACTAATAAATAAATAAAAGAGAAAATTAATAATAAAAAGATTGTAATAATATTAAAATATAAAAATGTTAAATGTAAATATAAAAAAAATTAAAATTAAAATAAAAATTTTAAGCAAGAAAAAAAAAATAATAATAAACAATAAATAATAAATTAAAAAAGTGATAAAATAAATTTAAATAAAATTAAAATATAAAAATAAAAATTAAAAAATAAAAATATTGAAACTAAAGAACAAATTACCAAAAAAAAAATTAAAATATAAATAAAAGAAAAAAAAAAAATTTTGACATATAGTGTAACTTTAAAAAAAATAAATAAAACTTAAAAAATTCGAAAACTAAAAAAACAGTGAATAATTTCCCATGAAATAAGAGAAAACGGCGATGAAATATTGCACTCTCTTAAAAAAGGTAAATAAATAATAAATAAAAATTAAAAAAATTAAGAAAAAAAATTATTTTAAATAAATTAAAAGTAGGAAACAAGAAATTTTTGGTTTAAGGCGATTAAATTCTAATTTTGTATACTTTTTTGTGCTGTCCTTCGACGGCTCTATAATGCAGCAGCTGCGCATTTCAGCAACTAGACAAATAAGAGCCCTAATGTGTAAGCATACATTAGGGTGTGTCACAAACAAAAAGTTTTAAAATTTTATTTTATTTTCAAATTGTTTCAATGAAAAGGGGAACAATATGAAAATAAATGTACTGTACGTACTGTAGACGTCCTTAAATCATTCATTTAGGCATGCTTGTAGCAACGGTCACGATTCACTGTGTACTTAGCCTTACTTCTTGGGAACCAAATTTTTCTTTTCATTGATATTCAACACAATTTTTTGTATCTTCAACTCAGGGTGTAACCAAAATATGTGGGAAGTAAGAAAATTGGCAAATGTTTAATAAGAATATAAAATAAAGAATAATAATATAAAATAAATAGGCATATATTTGACTGAGCTCAGGCCATTCAGGCTTACAGATTGGCGAACTGTAGACAGCTTAAGTCTTACGTTAGCTATGAATACCTAATAAGTAGGTTTTGAACAAGCGCGACAGAAAAGGAGGGTTCGGCTTAAAAAATCTGAAACATCAAATGCATCTCAGGTAACGAGGTGAATAGATACCGCTTTGGAATAGGTATCCATAGCGCTAAAGCGCTGCCTCGAGAGAATACCATACCTACTTATGAGAGGGAGGCAACATAGCTGCATGGCATGCTATAACGGAAACCAAGATAAAAACACCGCTCGCGCTCAATATGATTGAGATTGAGAGCAAGAAGAGAACCAAAGTAAGGAATCCATCAATGTTTATCGCAGAAGTAGCAGGGTTCTGAGATCACCAAGTAACATCCACAACACAACAGAGCATAAACATCTGCAAAGAAAACATCGCATCGACTGAATCCAAATCGGCGATCTTTTAGCAAACCTGGCAAGACTCTTGGCAGAACACACACTCCAACATTGACACAAACCACCTTCACTCCACAGAAGTTACTGAGATAAGAGTTTGGGCATAAAATGTAACTAGCAGAAGAGAAGACCTTCTAAAAATGTGGAGAGCCATCTTTCGAAAAATAGGAGAGGGTTTTTTTTGTAAAAAAAACTTAATGTGGTAACGCAGCTTCTTTTTCAAATGTCTAGACTTGTCTTGTTTTGGATATATTAAAATCGATTACCACTAACTGTTGAGCCATGTATAGGTAACTTATTTGTGCACCTAAAAACTTAATATTAAAAAAAAATTGTAAAATAATCAATGTTTCTTATTTCAGTAAAAAAAAAAAAAAAAAAAATAATAAGAATATTACACAAGTAATAATAGTATGAATTCATAATAAAACAAAAAAAAAAAAGATATATAATAAAAAAGTTTATAATAGTCTGACTTCATATATCTAATATTTAGACACTTTTAGCTTAGAAACAGCTTACATTTATTTATTTATTATTTTTAGTTAGTCTACTTAGTTTTCATTGTCTTACAAATGTTTAGAACATTAAGTTATGGCATTCTTGTGTTAAATATTTTTGTATAGTTTTTAGTTAGTATTTGGTGGTAGAAAGTTTTGTTTAGAAAAGAGAAAACGCACGATTTCATTTGCTTAACAACTAGCGACGCAATTTCCGTTAATAACGCTACTATTACATACAACTCTTCTAGTACACTATAATATGCGTCTACATTTGCCTAAAATTACCTAAAACTATTGCCTAGCAACACTAACACTAATACAGACTAACACTAACAATTGCAGAATTGCTTACAACAATTTCGTTAATTTATCTTCATATTGAGCTAATTACCAACTAATATAAATAATATATATATATACATAAATACATAAACAATTCTCTATGAAAACACACAAATACTTGTTTGCTTTCCAGCTTCAAATTAAAATTCTGAACTTTTCACGCATTTTTTTTTACAAACTTTCATGCTCAGTTTTAGTTTTGAGTATTTTTTTAGTTTTTAATATTTTTTTAAATTTTTTAAATATTTTTAAAAATTAATTTAACTATATTTTTTTAGCTTAACACTTTGTGTTTTTCTGTTTCTGTTTCTGTTTTTTGTTTTTCTGTTTCTGTTTTTATTTTTCTGTTTTTTGTTCTCCTGTTTACTGCTTTGCTCTCACTTCAATAACTTACATTCGCATCATTTAGTTTAGTTTTAACTCGCATATTTATATAGTTAGAGTACTTAAATTTACCGCTACATCAATATCAATTACATACACACACATATAATTGCTACTTACTACTAGACTTACTTTTAACTTTACACTTTACTAATTGCAATTAGAATTTGTACAATAACGTAGTAATAACTAGCTTCAATAAATTTTTTCTTTCGTTTATCTTGCATATTTATTCAATTTACATATATTTTACCTATCACGAGAAGGAAATTGACACGTTTTTTCATGTATGATGATCATGGGTATCTGAAAGAGATAGCAAACGGGTGGGAGAAAAAAAAATTAAATTATTAATATGTTTGCAGGCAAATTTTATAAACAGTACAGAGATAAATATATATAAACCTTTACACAGAACTGTAAAAAAAATGTGCTTTAAGCGACGTTGTAAACAGTTTGCTTTAGATATGGACCAAAAATGGTGTGATCTAGTCAAAAACATATTGACAAAGATAGATTTTAAACGCTAGTAGCGTTTTAATAAACATTTATAAGCTTGGTGAGATTTTTGTTTGTTTTGTTTGCCCTTAGGTCCATTGTGCCTTAAAATTATCAAAAATTATACCAAATGCTTTTCTAAATTGAACCAGATTCAGAAGCATTTCTATAATCCGCCAATACAATTCGAGTCTATAAAACTCGTTACGTTGCATAACTCATTTCATATTTAATCTTCCGCTTTTACCTTCCCTAGTTGGGTTTACCTTTTTGTTTGTTTTGTTTTATCTTAGAATATTCTTTCGAAGTCCTCAAAAAACCAATCAGCTACATTGTATATATCAATCTTTAATTCGAAAGAAATGCTATGTGAAGGTTGGAAATACAAATTTTATTGGAGGGATGGCTGTCAAGTTAGTTGTCAAAGTAACCACACTTTTATCGCTCTTTTATAGCTTCAACTAGGAACATTTTATTTTCCTAAAGCTTTGAAAAACTAGTCACATATAGATGTTTTAACCTTTAATTCAATAGAAATGCTGTGAGTCGGTTGGATGTACAAATTTTCCTGGGGGGATAGCTGTCAAGTTAGTTGTCAATGTAAGCATACTTTTATCGCTGTTTCATAGTTTTAGCTAAACAAAATTATTCTCTCCAAGTTCTCAAAAAACCAGCAACATACACATACATATTTTATCCTCGACAGAATAGCCATAAGTCAGTTGGAATATTTATCAAGTTAGTTGTCAAAGTAAACAAACTTTCATCTATATTTTATAGTTTCATCAAAGATAATTTTATTCACCCCAAGTTCTCCATAAAAACACTACATAAACATATATTAATATTAAATGCGTTAGAAATGATAGCAGTCGGTTGGATGTACAAAATTTCTTAGACGGATACTTGTCATATCAGTTGTCAGAGTAAAGACACCTTTACTGATGTTTCATAGTTTCAACTAGGAACATTTTATTTGAGCCTTTAGTTCAAGTTGTCGACGTGTCTTAATTTGTGTCATAATTTCACCTAAGATCATTTTATTGTCCCCAAGTCTTCAAAAAACAGTCATATATATATATATATATATATATATATATATAAATATATATATTTCAACCGCAAATGCGACTGAAATACCAGAAGTTGGTTGGAAGTACAACATTTTTATAAAGATAGTTGTCAAATCTCATAATGGTCTCATAAAAGAAGACCTTCAAATGAGTAATAACGAATCTAGGAGTATTTTATATTTCTCAAATCCTCAAAAAAACAGTTATATACACACATATGTATATCTTCCATGATCTAGTACCACCCTTTTCTTGGTCAAAAATGCCACAAGGCGATTGGAATTGTACAAAATTTTGTCTGGAGGACAACTGCCAAATTAGTTGTCAAAGGAAACATATGTACTTGATATTTACTGGATGGATGTAACACATTCTTTTCCATCAGATAAGGTTCGAGGTATCTCATATTTTTGCTACTAAAAAATTGCTGATGATTTAGTTGCCTGAGAAGTTCACTTAATATACATACAAGTATGAGTATTATTAATGACTCGTTGGATTTGAACGGAAGACCTTCAAATCACTAACATGTTCTCACATAGCTCCCAACTTATATAACATGTTAACAAATGTTAACATCGGGTTAGCACAGTAAATTAAGCTTTCTGGTGATGTGATTTTATTTTTTATAAAATGTCAAAAATTTATGTTGTGATGTGATGCGCTCCAAAGCGTGATCGCCTGACAAAAATGTAATCATGTGATTTACGATTCATTCAAGTCATGTGATATGCCCAAATGATTGAAACAAATCAATTCGGTGTAGTACGTTGTGATGTGATTTGCTGTGCGATGTTACGTGATGTGATATCTGATCAAAATAGATCGATTTATGGCGAATATCGAAAATATGGTGCGATGTGATGTCACGTGCTCATATATTATCATATGAAAATTAAGTAAAATTTTCGGAAATACTGATAAAATGGTATAGTTCTATTATTTACTGAAGTTTGATTGAAAATTGCAACAAAATATGTGTGATGTTATGTGATCTCATAATGTAAATATTGAAAATACCATATAATAAATATAATGAAGTGATGAAGTATGTTGATATAAGGAAAATTAATCAAATATGTACCAAGTTGTGACATGATTTCTTTTTTTTTAACAAATCCATGATGTGATGTCACATGATGTGATCATGTGATCAAATGTATGTAATGTAAATGAAGTCCTTGCAAATTTGCAAATATGGTGTGGAGTGAATATTTTTTATTTATTAATGTGATTTTTGATTTGATGTCACGTGATGTGATCATGTGATCAGAACTAAATGAAAAAATGCAAAAAGTGATGTGAAGATTTTTGTTTAATAATCGTTTGTGTGATGTGATGGCACGTCATGAAATCAAATATAAATTAATGAAAATTTATCAATCAAAAAATCAACGTAATAATCGAGTATGCAATGCGATGTCACGTGAAGGAGCCATATCATCAAAATTAAATCGAAAAATTGCAATATTGCGAAAATTATGTGGAATGAATATTTTTGTTTATTAATGTGATATTTGATGATGTAATAATGTGATCAGAAATAATTTAAGTCCTTTTTAAAATTGAGAACATGATGTGAAGTAAAATTTTTTATTTAATAATCTACTATGTGATGTGATGTCATATATTTCAAGTTAAATCAATGAAAAATAAAGTCTTCGTAACAAACGAATATGTGATATCAAATCAATCCTAAAAAAATTTTTGAGAAAATGGTGTGGAGTGAAGGATTTTGTTTATTAATGTGATATTTAATGTGATGTCACGTGATGTAATCATATGATCAGAATTAATTTATGTACTTTTTAAAATTGAGAACATGATGTGAAGGACAATTTTTTATTTAATAATCTACTATGTGATGTGATGTCACGTGATGTGATCATGTGATCATAATTAATTTATGTCCTTTTTAAAATTGAGAACATGATGTGAAGGATAATTTTTTATTTAATAATCTACTATGTGATGTGATGTCATGTGATGTAATCATATTATATATTCAAGATGAAGTTAATAAAAAATAAAATCGGCGTAATAAACGAATATGTGATATCAAATTAATCCTAAAAAATATTTTGAGAATATGGTGTGGAGTGAAGGATTTTTGTTTATTAATGTGATGTCACGTGGTGTAATCAGAATTAATTGAAGTCTTTGCAATCTTCAAATCTTCACAGTTATTGTTAAGTGATTATTTGTAGTGAGAAATAAATAAAATGTGATTTAAATTTTATTGGAAACCACTATTATGGTGAAATATCAATGAAATTTGTGAAATATTCATACAAAATGCAAAATATTTGAAAAAAGTGCGAAAATTCTATTACTTTGATTATTTTTTTTTCAATATTTTCGAATATAGTTATGTGTGCTGCGACAACAAAATCAACGCGACACATTAAAATCTGGACTAAGCGAGCACACTTGCAATTCAACTGACAAGGACATTGTGCTTTTTTAGAATATTTTTTGAAAAAATTTACCAATTCCGCAGAAAATTGCAAGTATTTCTAGAAAAAAATAAAAGAAATTAAATTTTTTATTAAAAAAAAGTACACCATAGAAATTCTAAAATATTTTCATATATATAGCACAAAACTTTCTGCATCAGCACGTTAAGTGATGCTAAAGCGCAGCCTATGTACACGCCCACAGCTAAAAGCAGCAACAACAATAGTCTACAACAATGAAAGCGCACACCTAGTCATATATACGCGTTTTAGTGCGTTACGCTACCAAAAGTATGCGTACCAAAATTCTCAAACACCCACTTGTGCCGCCCTCGGCTATATCAATAGAACTGCCTGCACGACCCACACTCAAAGATAATTATCGCAGGACTCCAAAGCCGTTGTCGGGCTCTTGCGCGTTGAGCGTCGCAGCTGTGTGTAATTACCGCTGGCGCACAAGCCTATGGCATCATTGTGCTTGCTTAACGGCGTCGAGTTCGTCGTATCGACATCGCGGGCCAGCCATACCAGTGAGTCGCGCTTGATAGCTTTGCAATTGAAAGCTATGAAATTCATTTCCGACATTGATGTGTTTAGCAACATGCGATTTTTATTGCTCATGCTATTGTTATTGTTGTTGTTTTTGTTGTTGTTATATTTACCAAATTGACAGCTACTGCTCGCACTATGTGCGATTGACTTGTGTTGGCAATTACCTTGTGTTATCGCTAATGTGGCGGCAGGTGTGTTGTGCTGTGAGGAGGACGTCGTTGCTTGTAGATTGAGTGAATTGTTTGTGGAACCCGAGCCGGAGCCGGCATTGCCACTGCCGATGCCACCACCCATTAGCGTTGCACTCATGCCACCGCTTAAGGAATTGACGCTCGCCACGGGCTGATGATGTGTGGCAATGCCGCCCATGGAAATGCCGTTTGTGCCGTTGCTGCCGTTCAGCTCGCCGCCCTTGTGCGTGGCCTCAAAATCGACTAGGCGTTGCTTGAGTATGCGGATCTTCTCCTCTTTCTGTGGATGGTTGGATGAGGAAAAGAGAGAATGAAAAATATTTAATAATAATTAATAAGATGGAGTTCAGTAGTTACAGTTACCTGGCGCCAAAGTAAAAGCGGTAAGATCTGGCCTATCGAACTAAATTCTAGATATTAAATATGAAGGAGCATTAAAAAATGGAAGCTTGGTAAAACTTTGGCCGTTAAATGGCCAGTTCCAATAAATTCAAAAGTGTTGAAAGAATAAAACTTTGGAGACCCTTTAACGTATATAGACAAATGATCAGGGTGAAGAATCGAGTTTATTTAGCCAAGTTCGTTTGTTTCTCTGCCTGTCTGCCTAATGTCAACAAGTCTCACAGCTTTTCAGATACATATCCACTTCCAACTTTTCACACATTCTTTTCTTCTCATTTGACGGAGTCGATATTGGATCACTATAGCATACAGCTGCCATATAAAATGACAGATCAAAATTAAGTACTTTTAGTACTTTAGAGGTCCAAAATTTCTTCAACAGTGGTAGATGGTCGAAAAGGTTTTGATAGTCTGGGATTCTATTACCTAGTGAGGAGCCTTAGTAATAGAAAACTGCTGTAACAAACTAGAGAGGGATTACGACAGATAGCTAATGTGTTACGTGCAGCACAAGGATTCAGTTTAGGCCCAGATCTGTGAAATATCACTAACGATACTATATTAAAACGAACGAAATGCCAGACGAATCATACATAATGGGCTAAGCGGACACACAGAAGATGCGTGAAGAAAGCTAAATCAGGTCATTAGACGGACGGCCTGGTTTGACTCATATAACATTCAGCTCGTTAAAAAAAAAAAAAACTACTGCTGCCAACAAATAGCACATACCCCTTGAAATAAGTACAAAATCTACTACGGATACTCCAAGAATACCAAAAGCAATAAACTACGTAGGCGAAAGACTGGGCCCTGGTTTAACTTTCTGGGTAAAAAGTCCGCACGCCGTAAAAAAGGCAGTGAAAATCACTTCCCAACTTAGCAGACTAATGGCCAATATAGGGAGACCCAGCCAAGAAAATCGATGATGATGGAGCCGACGTTCCATTGGCCGACCATGAAGAAATTCGAATAGCAATTACCCGTCTGAAGAACAAAAAAGTGACGGGGGCCGATGGATTGCCGGCCGAGCTATTCAAACACGGCGTCGAAGAACTGATAAGGAGCTTGCATCAGCTTCTTTGCAAAATATGGTCGGATGGAAGCACACCTAACTATAATGGGATAAGCGGCCTCAACATCGCGTATAAGGTTCTATCGAGCGTATTGTGTGAAAGATTAAAGCCCAGCGTCAACAAACTGATTGCGCTTTATCAGTTTGACTTCAGACCTGGTAAATCAACAGCTGACCAGATTTTCATCATGCACCAAATCTTGGAAAAGAAACGTGAAAAGAGAATCACCTCTTCGTCGATTTTAAAGCTGCTTTCGACAGCACGAACAGCAGCTGCCTTTATGCCACGATGTTTGAATTTGGTATCCCCGCAAAACTAATACGACTGTGTAAGCTGACGTTGACTCCAAAAGCTCCATCTGGATCGGGAAGGACTTCTTCAACCCATTTCATACCAAACGAGGTTTCAGACAAGGCGAATCTTTTTCATGTGACTTCTTCAATCCGCTGCTGGAGAAAATAGTTCGAGCTGTAGAGCAAAATAGAGTCCAATCTTCTAAATCTGTAAAGCTGCTGGAGTGCGCCGATGATATTGATATCATTGACCTCAACAACCGAGCGTTCTGCTTTCTCAGACGGGTTAAAGCAGCGAAGCGTATGGTCTGGTTGTGAACTAGGACAAGATAAAGACTCTTGTCATCAAAAAAACAGTCGTCGCACTCGCGACTAGACTCCCACGACGCTGTTGACGGTCATAACTTCGAAGTCGTAGATAATTTCGTCTATCTTGGAACCAGCATCAAGACTAACAACAACATCAGCTTCGAAATCCAACGAAGAATCACTCACTTGCTGTCCGGATAGAAGAGAACGCTTCCGCCGATGGAATCAGAGGAAGACCTTCACACAGAATGGAAGAAAGACTGGCGTGTTGTTGTTAACTCGGCTATAACCGCATAAGCGCTGTCTATCTCAGTAAAGAAGAAGAAGAAGTAAGATTCGCTACTAATTTTGAATAAGCACAGCATCCGAACGAGCAGCTACGTCAAGGATTTAATTGCCAGCGTTTCGTCCAAGATCAAGAAAGGAAGTGAAAATAGCCAAACGTCAAGAAGTGCAAATAAGTCGAACTGGAGAGGATTCCAAAGCCAAGAAGTGATATGTAGAACACGAGCTGATACTTTTTTACATGTGTAAGTGTGCATATATGTCGACATATTTAGTTCCGCAATATAATATGGAACTTATGTATCCCGTTCAGCAAACCAGTCGCCTTTCGTATATATGTATGTGCGTGAATGTGGAAAATCTGAGAGCTGCTGAAGTTAATCTTGACTTGTTGGTCCTAAACGCATACGAGCTTATATAAACACTAATGTATAACTACGCCAGTTTACAAGTTTACAAGAGATTTCTCCCGTTTTATTGGTTACAACTTTTCCCCGTCGCACACGCAAACTCACACTCACACATTTCCTTTTTGTGTTTCGCTTTATTGCAGCCGGCATTTGCCCACGCTACTAGAGTTCCGGAACGCTACAGTTCACTGCCAGCTGCTGCACCGGACATACGAGTTGCACGGTGCACCGTAGCCGGCTGGTAGTGATATCTCCTCCTCATAGGCTGCATTCTCCTGTGCGTCTCATCCCGCTTCCGACTACAAACCGATCCCACAACTATCCATTGTGGCATGTAATTGCTGTTGCCAACGTTGCTGTCGCGTTGCCAACCGCGCTAGCATCAATGGTGCGTTGCCGCGAATGCACACAGCAATTCAACTTCCTCTCTTCTGCACAGCGCAACAATCGCTATTGTGAGCAGTAAGCACATATGCCAGTATGTATGTACTTGCAATGGCGAGTGTGGGGGTGTGTATGTGCGCCGATGCAGTTGTGCGTCTGACACGATGACATGGTGTAATCCATATTTGTCAATTCGCACCCTGATGAGCACTAAAAATATTGATTGTATGCGTTGTACACACGGCCCCCACCCGCACATATGCGCACACTCACATATGCGCACACTCACTTGCATGCGTATTGCCCTTGCAAGCAATGCTGCCACATTTCACCCGTCTCTTGCCATATTTCTCTTTTGCAACTTTGCCTTCTTTTGCTCGGCGCTGTTGTTGTTCAAATGTAATCAGCGAAAATTCTTCAGCCAACAAAAATATACACACGTACGCAACCGTAACGGTACATATTGGTACATCATCGCTGCTGTGATAGGAATTTATTGATTGACTCGTGTATTCATCTGGCGCTCAGTTGGCGCGGCCAAAAATTGATCTCTTAATGTTGCTCGTTTGTAGTTTCACGTATGAAGTCGAATATTTTTCGTAATTCTCTTCCATCTTCGCTCAATTGAATTAAATGCGCTTGCTTGCACTGCGGCACTGAGGCGCATTGATTTAATTTAATAACTTTTGAAGAAGCATTCAACTCATTTAATGTGCGAAAGAGATTTAATTGTCGAACAGGCAATCGTGATTGAACATGTTTGAGTGCAATGAATTAATATTAAATTATTTCGAGTGGTGAAAAAGTATAAATTTAATGAGAGCTCAGAGTAAATCCTCAAGAAAGTAGATTAAGCGCGCTTTGGTTATCTATTGTACCACACAAGTCGCGAGAGAGCAAAAGAGAGAGAGAAAATTGGAGAGGAAAACAAAAAGTACACAGCCACGGAATTCTATTATATCCACTGACTATATGCTGACGGAACTCTGGAATAATGGAAGCCGTGGAATATATCCTGTCTCAACCAGCAGAAGACTGGGCAGTCGCAAAGGAAATATGCATTTTAGTGTCTCATCATCCTTCGAGCATGCTTTGAATTCTGCCCAATTGTTTTTTTCTATATTATTTTTTATATTGACGAGTTAACAACAAGTGTAATCAAGTTCTTCTCCACCTGGTTTTTCCAACGGAGCGGAGTCAGCTTTTTCGCGTCGAATAGTTTCAGAGCTGAACTGTTTTCGTTCTTTCGGACGAAATGATCGTCCAGCGTAGTCGCATTTCTCTTAATTCGCTGAACTTTGCCAATGTCTTCGTATATCTTAGACAGCTCAACGCTCCATCGAATGCGATATTAGGAGGATGGAGTCAAGTGTAGAAGTTCTTGCAAATGAGGAAAGTTCTCTGAATGCAATTCACTTGGAAATGGTCAGAAACGATTATTTTACATATGGCTAAAGCAGCTCATGACTTCCGGCCTTAGACTAAATAGCCTAGCCAAAGAACATAAGTTTGAAGGCGGGTTAAAGTGAGTAGGCGAGCCATCCCTACCGTTGTGCGCTCGGTTTGGAATCCACATAAAAAACGCCTCCAATGAAAACGAATCCGGAGGCTCGGACGAGCGACTCTCCTTTTTGCGCAATTCGCTTTACCAATTGTTTGAAGGTGGGATGCCTTGGGTAGATGGCTTGTGGTGACCTCTAACTCGTTACCTCTATGGTTCACGATGTATTGCTGCTTGACCTCATAATTTTTACCGAACTTTCCACTGAGAGTCTAGTTGTTTTCTTCTTCCATAACCTAACACAGTTAGACTTAGTATAGACTTTACGGATAGCCTTAATTGCCGCTTGGCTGTTCACCAGAAGGTTAATGAACATGCTGAATAAACCAAAGGCTCTTTTTCCGCCTTCTGTTATGTCAACAACACCTTCAACGACTCCCTCTCAGTGAATGGCGTACTCGGAGTTAAACTGCCACCCATTGCAGACGAAGCTCGAGTTCGCGCGAGAAACGAGAGTGAATCTTGCGCAGCTTCGTTCTGAATACTGTAGTGGGTTATACTTCTATACTTATCCAGAATAGACCCCAACATATCCAATATATTCGCGTGACCCACTAGTCCTACTCATCTGACACTCCTCACTCTTTGGTCCTACCCCGCCGAAACAGCACGTTTCTTGGGCCCACCGTTGAATAATGACGAGAGCTTATCTAATTCTTACTATCTTAACGGGGATTGAGTACCCGCGACAACAACAACATGCCAACAATTTAAGTCTAAAAAACTGAACTGTAATGGTTCCTCCTGTTTCTATTTCAGCCTTTGATTCAACGGTGTATACATAGATTTCGCCATTGGAACTGACGATCATTGAACCATTGGTCCATTCTCCTCGAATGAAAACGTTGAGTTTATTACGCAGGAACTTCCATTGCTCAGTCGAATTGCAAATTAGCCCGGATTCAGTAACAAGATCGAGCACAATACTTGGACCATGCTCACAATGGCTCTCAGCCTAGTTCCAAAGGACTAAAATCAGAACTGGCTGAAATCATTGCATCATACTTCAGTTGAATATCTATTGCCTGGACACCGAGAATATCCTCCAGACCTCTTGTTGAAATAATTTTCATTTCTTCTGTAATCCCCAGCAATCATTCCCAGGCGCAATTCCGGATGTTTAGTACGTCGTCTTTTGATAGTGCCATCCATCAGACGCACCATAAGGGCTATATGGCGGATGACACTTGTATAGCTGCAGTAAACCATGTGGAGCAATAGTTTTCTACAGCAGTTCTAATTCGAAATGCTTTGGAAGCCCTATTTTCGATGTGGTCTCGACATTCTTTGAGCTTTGAGATCGCAGAGTTTCACTTATAGGATTCGTACAATTTTTTATGTTATTTTAGTCTATATGTTTTCGAAGGGTTTGTCTTTATATGAGATCTAGATATCTGCCAAATACGTAAAATATATATCTAGAGTGTTTCTTCTGCGGTTTGTTTAACGTCATCTTAATTTTTGTGATTTTTATCGCGTTCTCCCAAAAAATATTATACTTTTCAGTACCATGTGGTGACAGTAGAAACCCCAATTACTCTCGACTACATCCACACAAGACTGACTTCAAGACTGTCCCTATTAAAAAGATACTTAAAATTGACAAAGTACTTCAGAACTCTACAATTGTCTTAAAAAACTTCTAGATGTATAGGACATTTGCTGAAATTGAGGTATTTAAACCAGTTGAAATCGTGTCTCCTCTTAAAGAAAGAAACAGACATCGGTCGGCTATGCTTATTTAGACTATTAGCTAGTTATTGGCTACAGGGTGTTAAAAAGTGTCTCACCGAAAACAACGAGATCTTCTTGAGTATTCCTCATTGATAGAGCTTTATCTCTTCTGACTGTTTCTAAACTTTGTTCCTTTTACTTACCTGTGATATCAGTCGTTGCAGTTCCTCGTTTTCAGTAACCAATTTCTGATAACGCTCCTCATCCTCTTTCGATATACCAGAGTCGGGATTGTACTTTGATTCAGCTTTGTCCTTTGGATGGCGTATCACTTCAATGACCTGTTCGGAGGAAAATTAAATAAAATGTGGTTAAAAATGGGAAATAGAGTTTCCTATAAACATCCATAATAACTTAAGAGAATAATACGATTTTCGATGTATAGATGCCAGCGCCATCTAACGTATCATCACTTTATATACAAAAGCTTTACGCGACGCTCCACACTCACCTTTGGCACAAATATCAGCAACATACTTAGGAAACAACAAAATATCACAGCCAATGCAACAAAAGCAAATGAGGCATCCTGTTGCGATGCGATGACCATGCCCACAGGCGCTGTGATTAAGCACAGCACAACAACATTGTAAATGCTCATGCCTACATAGCGGGAATCATTGATTTGCTTCACCTTAATCGAACGCGTTTCGTAGGCCAGAAAGAGGCCAAACACGAGTATTAGCCCCTTGAAGCCGTAAACGAGGCCTGAAACGAGGTGGAGGAATGGATGTGAGTATGAGTTTGAGTTTGTCAGTTTTGATGAAATACATTTTCTGCTACTCAAATATTTTTACTCACCTAACCACATTGAATTGTGATGACTTTCACAGTGCTCCAGTTCTGGACGAATTTTTATATCATCGGATGTTAATACAGGGTCTTCGAGTGGGAATGTTTCAAGTATACGCTGTAACGGATCAAAAATCTGCCAGGCGAATAGTATAACTAAATCTACAGACAACAGGCCGGAGACCATGGTGTAAAGTTTCCATGGTTCGACTTTTTTCTGAAAATGAAAAAGAGATTATATACTAATACATTCGTTATTAATTAATAAAAAAATACGGATATGAAAAAATAAATATTTTTAAGTAAAGTAGCTTAAGAAATAATTTTAATTTAGTGGCGTTGCCAACTGTCATGAAAATGAAATGAGTCAAAGTATTATTAAATTTTATATCTAAGCCATTTCATTGACACTAACAAAAAATAATAAGTGATTTAAATATTTATTTTTTGCAACTTTTTGTAAAAAAGGGTTGCCACATAACTTCAAAGTGAAGACAAATTTAGTTATATGTAAAAAATAAAAGCAATATTATTACTGATAAAATTAAAAGAAATGTTTCTTCATTTTTAGCGTACATTTTTGTAACTTATTTTTTATAAAGAGTTGCCTTATATTCCAAAGAAGTCAAAAAATATTTTAACATAATGAATATAAACGTGTTTTGAAGTAAGTGAATACATTTTTGTTAATTTGATAAAAAAATAATTTTTGTAGCGTTGCCATCTATATCGAAAAATAAATTAATCTTAGCATTATTATTAATTTTTTGTGTCAAGAAATTATATTGATACCAATAAAAACCACATTGTAATTTAAAAATTGATTTTTTGCAATTTTTTGTAAATGGGTTGCCACTTAACTTCAAAGTCAAGACAAATTTAGTAATATGTAAATAATTAAAACAATATTATTTTTGGATTTGAAAAAAATGTTTTTGGGATAAATTGTAACTAAAAAATTTGTAGAGGGTTGCCATATATTTCAAGCGAGTCAAATAATATTTTAATATAATGAATTTAAAAGTGTTCGAAAACAAAAAGACATATATTTTTTTTTAGTTTGCTAAGACAAAAATTTTAGTGGCGTTGCCATCTATTTCGAAAATTAACGCATCAAAGTATTGAGATTGTGCATAAAAAATTATATTTACATAATAAAAAAAAATAGTAATGTTGCGAATAAAAAATATTTTTGCATTATTGTGTAAAAGGGTTGCCACATAGCATCATAGTGAAAACAAAGTATTATGTAAATAATAAAAATAATATTTTTAATGCAAATTTTTTTTTTTTAATATTCGTTTACTTTTTAGGTTAGTCTTTTATTTTTAAAAATCTTGAAAAGTGTTGCCATATATTTCAAATAAGAAAATATTTTATAAAAAAAGTTTTAAAAAACGCTGCTGAAAGTGCTCTTACAGCGATTCTTAATAACTTATAGAACAATTAATTTTTTCTGCAGAGTTGCCATTTAATTTTATTGTGGCTTAGTTGATAAAGCTTATAAAATGGTTAAAATGATTTTTAATATGCATACATATACATGTATATGTACATGCATACATATATAATTTGCATAGTGTGCGTTAACGATCAGCTGAAATTTTTTTAAATAGTGTTGCCATATACGTAACTATAAAAGTCAGACCGTGGTGCTTTATATTATAATTATTTTATTCCGAATAATAAAAATATAATACAATCTGCCTGAAAAAATGAAGAAAAAATATTTTTAAAAATAGTGGCAACTCTTTTTTTCAATATCAATAGTATACTTCATTAAATTTGGTAAATATTATTATTTAATGTATAATTTTAAATGAAAAAATAAGTTTAATAAAATAAAAATCTCATAACTAATGTTTAATGCTGGTGAGTGTTGCCATATTATGATTAGTGACAATTTTTTGTAAGAAATAAAATTTTTTAGTTTTGCACGTATATTTTAGCGCAGGTAGCAATTATATCGAATGATAAAATATATATATTTTGTAAAACAGGGTTGCCATACAGTTTTATCATAAATAAATTCTATTTTATAATGTTTGTCGTTAAATTTTTTAAATAAATTTTGAAGTAAATTAAATATTATTTTAAGATCTATAACGTTTAAGATAAATTAAAAAATAATAACTGATGATAAATACCGCAACAAGGTTGCCACATAGTGCTAAAACATGACAATTTTGTACAATTTAGTTAGAAATAAATGTTTTAGTGATGCAAGTTTACTTTAGTAAAAATCCATAGGTTAAAATGAAGAATTAATAATTTTTAAACAGGGTTGCCATGTGATTTTGTCACAAGTAATAATATGTGTCGTTAAATTTGTTAAATAAATTTTTAAGTAAATTAAATATTATTTAAAGATCTTTAACTTTTTTGGTACCTTAAAGAATAATAACTGAGCCAAAATACTTTACATGGTTGCCATATAATGATAAAATATGACAATTTTTAGTTAGAAGTAAGCATTTTTAGTAATGCCAGTTTAATTTTAATACAGATATAGTGGTCATAATAACGAATATATTTTTTTTTTCAACAGTGTTGCCATAAAATTTTATCACAAGAATTATCAATTTTTTTAAATTTTCGGTTGCCTTATAATTTTATCACAAACAATATTATTACTTACACATTTTTTTAAATGTTGTTGTGTTGTGTTATTATTTAATTGCAAGTTTTTAAGCAATCAAAAAAATAGTTATTGATATTTATGTCGGTGAGTGTTGCCATATATATATTAAAAAAACTTTAGAAATTAAACGTGTTTTTTTATATAAATTGCATTAAATTAAATCAAGCATTAATGTAATATAACATTAAATTTTTGGCGTTGCCACCTATTTTTATGAATCTGTTTTTTACCAAATTCAATATTTCGTTATTTTTTCGTATAAATTAAATAATTTAAGTATCAAACAAGATATTTGCCGGTGAGTGTTGCCATATGTATATTAAAAAAAAATTAAAAGTATACATGTTTTTTTGATATAAATTGCATTAAATTAAATCTGGCCATAATTTAATATATTATTAATTTTTTTAGCGTTGCCATCTATTTTTATGAATCTGCTTTTTTTTAATAATTTCAATATTTCCTATAAATTAAATTATTTTAGTATTAAGCAATATTTTAAAATATATATTAAGATTATTTTGAGGTGGTGTTGCCACTTTTTTCTTTGAACTAATTTTTTTTTAAATTTTTTGAAATGATTTCAAAGCTCTTTCGAACACCTGACCTTGCTTTTTTTTGTTTTTTTCTCTCGGTTGGCAGCTCTAAAGCCCTTTTGGCACAATTGGCCTTGCTTCTTTGTTTTTTTCTTCGCTGGCAACCCCCAAAGGTTAAGCACACCCATGCATAGCGCTAAATATATGTGCATATGAAATGTCATATGTGCCAGCCGGTGCACCTGTTTGTAATTAGCTCGACTGGCTTGCCGCTCGCACGCCCCTTTTGTAATGCGCGCTGATTAATTAGTTTACAGAGTCATCATCATCAGCAGCATTGTCTGCGGGGCCCCTAACACGCTGAAATTTCCAACCAGCTATAACCAGGTAATGTAATGCAGTGCTATGTAATTGTAGTTCACACGCATGTTACACATACTAATGCAAGGCTGATTGTCTGTTTGACTACGCATAATGTTCAACCAACTGGCAGGTAGTCAAGCATCAGTCATGTGCCACACACTGCAGGTGCAGTACACATACATACACAAGTACAGCTGTGTGGGTTTACCTATGAATATATATATGTGTATGTATATATGCATGTGCGAAGCACAGTTATACATAGCTCCCTGGTTTGCTAACAATCATAATGCGCATTAGGGAATACTAAATGATTATATGTGTGTGCTTAAGTGCCACGGCTAAGCATTAGTGCGGCATTAATGCAGCATAGTGTATATGTGTGCGTGTGTGTGTGGCTTTGTGCTGGTGGCCCCTGTGCATATTTATGACCTCTAATTGCGGTTTGCCTGCGAGTATATTATGCTGCCTGCCATTGCGGTATTCTATGGACTCAATTGAGCCTATCAACGCAGTTGCTTTGTTTCAGCACACTCATACATACATACATATATGTATAATAGTATGTATATTTAGTAGTGCCGTTATTGCTCAATTGTATAACAATTTGTTTGAAATGAATTTGACGCAATTCTTCATTTGTATTCGCATTGATTGCCTCAATGCTCCTACAGCTCTGTTCGGTTCTGATTTCAATTGAAAGTGCTCATTAGCGATCTCATTTCAATGACAGCTGCTTTGTTGCAATGACAATGAAATTAGTGTATAGCTGAATTCCAAATCTCGCGTGTGCCATTGAAAGGAAAATAATTTTAACAAACAATGAAATTATGATAATTGCGAGGAAGCTGGCACATTTCATGGTGTCTGACAAGCTTCAAAGTAATTTTTGGTCGAGCTTTGGTAGAAAAAGTGATAATATCTTGAAATAATGTCCGCTTAGCATCGATATTATATGACTTTAAGAGATATGTATCATTTATTATCATTTAGTTTTCGAAAATGTTGTAGGAAATTGCAATAAATTAGAATTTTTACCAGCGCCATCTGTTGGACACATTTTTATTTACGCTGCTCTTGGCAAAAAATATAACCCGAACATGTATTAAATAAGATAGTGGGAGCAAACTTCAAAAAAAAAGTTCGATGGGAACCCATCAATTCGACCTATTAATGGAATTTTGTTGAATTTTTGCATTCTGTAAAATTATTAAAAATATGGAATATGTCGTTACCCAAAATGCAAAACAACGTGACATCAAAAAAATCAAAACTGAGTTTTTTATTCCTTACTATTCACTACATCATTTTATATATTTGCTTACATAGAATTTTAGACTTTCGCTACAATTATAACTGATATATAACCAATATATAACCAATATCTAACATTTGTAACCATTCATAATAACCATTTTATAACCAAAACTCAAATTTTGTTTGAAAATTATTGCTAACATAAAATTTTAGGCTTCAGCTACAATTATAACTGATATATAACCAATATATGACCAATATATAACCAATATCTAACATATGTAACCATTCATAATAACCATTTTATAACCAAAACTCAAATTTTGTTTGAAAATAATTGGTAGAAACCATTAAAGCAACTTATACTTATACTTATACTTATACTTATACTTATACTTATACTTATACTTATACTTATACTTATACTTATACTTATACTTATACTTATACTTATACTTATACTTATACTTATACTTATACTTATACTTATACTTATACTTATACTTATACTTATACTTATACTTATACTTATACTTATACTTATACTTATACTTATACTTATACTTATACTTATACTTATACTTATACTTATACTTATACTTATACTTATACCTATACATAATAGAGAGGTAAGGGAATCTTCATTGTAAAAATATGGGTATGAGGAAGCCTTAGTCCTCGATATGTTTCAAGTATGTCTTATAATCTCAAGTTTGATTGCGAAGGCTTTGAAAAACGCCTTATTATAAAAAAATCTAAAATCAGATCAATTTTTAACCATTATTAATAATATTTCCTGATTTATCGAAAGCAAAGGCTTCCGAGTGTTGATGATTTTTTGAAGTGACATAGTATTGTGGCTATTATTGTGAGAAAAAATAGCTTAACAGTCAAAAAACAGTTTCGGTATTCGCTGTTATGTTCACTTCATGCAATAGTTCTCACAATATTTTCTACCACGTGCGCCGCTCTCGGCGATAAGTGCTTTCATTTGAAATCAATTTAAACTAATTAAGCGCTCGAAATTAAATGAGTGATCTACGCTTTATAGGTGAATTATATGTGAGATTATTGCGCAGTGTATTTTGGTTGTTATTGTTGCATTGCGTTTCGCTATATTGAATTGATTGGTTGGTTAAGCACTTGGCCACAACTGCGTGAATTAATTAATATGGAATAAAGCGTTTATATTGGCCAGCTTGGAGTTGCATTAATGCGATTTAATCGAGTGACATGCGTGTGATATATTTGGTGTTATCGTATTTAAATAAATTTGTTCTCGAATGTACATACATACATATATACATATGTATATGTAAATACATATAAATAAATTCATGTTCATTTTGCTATAAATTTGGGAATAAAAAAAATTGTTTTCATATTTAATGTTGTATATTTTTATTTATTTATGTTTAGAATAATTATTAAAAAAATATTAATTTTTATAAACAAATTATTTATAAAAAATATTTTTTTGTTTAAATTTTTTAACCAATTAAACAGGTATATTTTATTCAAAATAAGAATATCAAATTATAGCGGATTAAATTGAAAATATTTTTGAGATGGTTGGCCACCTGCGTGGTAATTCTGATTAAAAAAATACATACATAAATGCATTTATGTATATGATATCAAGAAATCCTTCAATATATGTACATAAGAGTGTCGGTTAAAATAAAATAAAATTTCGTGGCAAAATTTTTTTAATAAAAGAGGTTGCCATTTATTCGGCATTTTGTCATCAATTAAATTATTAATAAAAAAAATATTTTTAATGCAACATTACAATAAGAACATTAAATTGAATTTAAAATATTACGCTGGTTATAATTTTGGGAAGGGTTGCCACCTGCATGAAAATTTTGAATTAATAAAATTGTATATAAAACATACATCAAAGAAAAAGAAACGCTGCAAAATGTGAATCGCTTGAAAAAATAAAAGTATATGAGTGGTTGCCACCTTCTTGACATTGTTGACATGTTTATGAATGAAATTATTATTTTTATAAAAAAATTACAATAAAGACATAACATTAAATGTTATTAAATAAAACACTTGGAAACATTTTTCGAAATGGTTGCCACCTGCACGAAAATTATGAATAGAAGCATTTTTATATATGCGTAAAATAATAAAATACTGCACTGTGTGTATTAATGGAAATAAACTAAAAATGTGTTGCTATATTTTTTTGGAGAAGGGGTTGCCACTTGCTTAGAAATTTTTAAACACTTAAATAATTGTTTTTAATGAAAAATCACGAACAGAGACATCAAACTAAAAATCATTAAAGTATTTTGTTGGAAAAATTTTTGGAAATGGTTGCCACCTGCACGAAAATTAGTATGAATAAAGAATGCTTATATAAAATAATAAAAGACTGCACTAAGTGTATTAGTGGAAGTAAACTAAATATGCGTTGCGATATTTTTTTGGAGAAGAGGTTGCCACTTGCTTAGAAATTTTTAAATTAAATAATTATTTTTAATGAAAAATCACGAACAGAGATATCAAACTAAACACTATTAAATTATTCTATTGAAAATTTTTTGTAAGCGTTGCCAGCTGTTAAAAGGCGAAACATTGGTACAAAAGGAAAGATATTTGGGTAATATTTGTTGATGATATGGATATATTTTGAATAAGAACGGCAGCAGGAAGTTTTAGTTGAAACTACATTTTGAAATCTATGATATGAGGTTAGGAAATTTTTATTAAAATACTATATTTATGGAGTTTTCAAACAATTACTTAATAACTTTTATCATAAAATATCTAAAGTTTGTAGAGTTTTCATAATTTTTTATCATAATGATATATTTTATACTTATAATATATTTTATGATACAATTTTTTTTAAATAATTGTTTAAAAACTAAATAAATATAGTTTGCAAATAAAAATATATTATTATGATAAAAAACTATAAAAACTGTATAAATATTATATATTTTATGAAAAAAAAAATTGTCGAATTTTTAAATAATAAATTTTAATAAAAAAATTTTAATACAAAATTCATTTATATTTCTTTTTTTTATTATTTTGGTGTTATGCATGTATTAGTAATTTAACTCTTATAATAATTTGTAATTTTTCATAAACATTTGAGCCATTTTAGTTGGGAATTTAGCGTAAAAATTTTATTGATTTTTTGATCTTGAAAATAATATTTATTTGTATTTTAAAAAATTTTGACTTAATAATTTTGTATACTTGCTGCATTACTTACTTTTGGATCTGTTTTTGCTTTTGTTGTAAAACGATGCACACGCCAGACTTTGCTGAACATAGCACCATAGGCTAATGTAAAACCGGTGGTTAGAAGCCAAGCGCGCGCTTGACATATCTGTAAAGAAGCACAAGAGAGGGAGAGAGAAAATATACAGAAATGTTGAAATAATGTTATATAACACGTGCTGAAGGAAGCTATTTTTGTTTTTAAATTTTATTTTTTTTTTCTAAGAATTTTTACTGATATTCTCAAGAAAATAACGATTGAAATTTCAACTACTCTGATCATCAAGTAATTGGTCGCCAGTAAAAGCTCTTAATAGCTTAAATTAAATAGATGAGGAATGCACCGTGACCCTAGGTCTATTGTGCCTTTTCCAAAATCACAAAGGCTCATCTAGTCCCAGCATATTGATAAAGTCGAATATACTGCTGGGTGCTAGCGAAGCGATGTGATCCCTATTTGGAAACATGGATCAAAGGGCCTTTATCTTAACTTCAATATATTCTATATGTTTAAGTTCTATATATTATATTTATATTTCGAACCTTTCCACACTTACTTTTGGATACTCCTGTGGACTGACAAATCGCCCATCCATACCCAAGAGTATGACTGATGCCAGACATATGATGACTCCAAAGAGCATTATGGTGTTACATACAGGATGTGATGATTGTATGACTCTGTAAAGATATAGAAACAGAAAATAACAAATTTGTATTAAATCATCGAAAAATATAAAAAATAATTTTTATTTATTAAAAAAGTAATTTTTAAATTACTTACTTTAAATGCTTTGACAAAGTATATACTTAAACTATTTGCAAATAATTCTCTTAAAATTTGTTTATAAATTTCTCAAGCATTTTGGAATTACAGTGGCTTTGTAGGAGTTTAACAATATGTAGATAGACTAAGACCTAATTTTGTAGCAATAAAATAATAATATAGCCTTTTTTAATACATTTGCTGAGGTCTGATATAATTAGTAATCATTATAGACTATAAAAGTCCATATATTGTACTTCTTACTCATTCAAAGCAAACATAATTTCATAAAAATAATAATCAATACTAATTCCAAGAACTTCTCAATCTCATATAATTATTTACAGCGAAGAATAAGGAAATAATTTTGAGCATAAAATAACAACAAAAACAACACCATTCCGCTTAATAATCAGATTAACGCAGCGCCACTCTTTTGTAAGAGGATAAAAAAGCTTAAAAGTAAATGTTTAATTGGCGGAAGAGAGCAAAGAAGAGCGGGTTATAAGTTGATAGGGAGTGAGAAGATCATCCGCTTATAAACACACAGGTGAACTTAATTGTCTGCAAGCGAAATTGTAATTAAGTGACGACGCAATGCAAGCGGTTTTGTGGCGAAGTAGTTACTCATACCATATGGTGTACCGAATCTTTATTGTTAAACGCTTGATAGGGAATTCATGTCATTGATTTTGATAAGGATTTCATGCTATTGATATGAGGTAGGTGATGTGATATTGTAGCAGAAAGGGAGTTCAATTATTATTTATGGGCTTTTGGATGAACAGAGATTGTTGAAAATGTATGAAATATATTTTTGTAAGAAATAAATTCACCAGTAGCAGTCTACTTATACAAAAAAACCATATTCCTGTATGGAAAACTTTTTTACTTGAAACATTTTCCTCAGTTAATTTGGCACAACGTATTCATGAGAGCCATGCTGCGATCTCTGAAAATATTTTTCATATCGAACTTCTGTAGCATATAGCTTCCCGGTTGAAGTCAGGCACTTGTATGAAGAACTTTTTTGTTTTTCTGTCTATCCTTAAAAAAAATTGGATTATAAGCTAAGCAATGCTAAAGTCTCCGCATATTTGGTTCACATCGGACCATTATAGCATATAGCTGTCATACAAACTGACCGATCGCAATGAAGTTATGAAATTTATGAAGTTTATGAAATTTGGCATAGATCATATGGTTCAGATCAGACCATTATAGCATATAGCTGTCATACAAATTGGTTATTAAAAATAGGTATAAATTCTTTTTAAAGCCCTAAATGCTGTAAGAAATGCACCTGTGGAGGTTATTTTTCCTTTTTTTTTTATAAAATCTGTTGATTTTTTTATTGATTAGGATTTTTAGATATTCCCTAGATTGCATGGTGGCAGCTAAGCGATATTTTGTTTTAGTTCCCTGTGACTCTTTGGTTAATATTTTATATTTCATTATAGATTTTCTTGCTTCTTTACATGCACCTTTCTCTAAATTTTTTTCTAAAATTCAAGTTAATATATCATCAGAAATTTGTGTTCTTCCACCTTCATTCTTCAGTGAAAGCCATTACTACTCTTTTGTCAATCATTATTTGGAGAACATTCCATACAAAAATAAATTAAAAAGCTATCTGTGCTAATAAAAAGTAGTTAGTTAAAACGAGTGTTGTCTTCCTGTATAAAAAAATAAGTTCTTTTCATACCTAAAGTACTGTAGTTAAGTTTATAATAAAGCCTTTGTAATAGTTGCTTTAATGTAGCTAAGCCAAAGTAAGTGTTCTACAAGTAGTTTTCTAATTTTACTTTTAAGTTTTTTCTTTATTTTTTTCTAATTTTTTTACATATTTTTTTTTTTTTTGTTTTGTGTTTTCCCACTTCCATCCTGATACTCTATTCGCGCATTTCGCGCATTTCCTTTTCATCTTTGCTTTCATCCTTTAATGCAATGCCTGCGCGGCGCTTATTCACTCATGCAGTCAACGGAAAGACAATACTTTCTGACCACAATGCCGTCTTACACCCACTAACACAGATATATATCGTTGCATTAAATGCAAAATAACGTAACATCACTTTCCAAAAGTTTAAAGGCGAAGGAAAAACGATACAAGTATAATAGAAACCACTAATATTGAAACAAAATTTTTATTTTGGTTATAAAAGAGTTAAAATTCGGTTATTATGTCTGACAATTCAATTTTAAATTTTTTTTGATGATACGTTGTTTTGGTTATAAAACGGTTATATATTGGTTATCAATTCGTTATAAAATGGTTATCTATTGGTTATTATATCTGACAACGATTTTCAGTTTTTTTGAAGATACGTTGTTTTGGTTATGAAATGGTTATCGTACACTAATATTGAATCAAAATTGGTTATAAAATGGTTATATATTGGTTATCAATACGTTATAAAATGGTTATATATTGGTTATTATATCTGACATATTCGATATTCAGTTCTTTTTTTATTATATGTTTTGGTTATAAAATGGTTATCGTACACTAATATTAAATCAAAATTGGTTATCATACACACATATTGAAACAAAATGAGAGTTTTAGTTATAAAATTGGTTATCATATCTCACAACGATTATCAGTTTTATTTGAAGAAACGTTGTTTTGGTTATAAAATGGTTATGTATTGGTTATCAATACGTTATAAAGTGGTTATATATTGGTTATTATATCTGACAACGATTTTCAATTTTTTTACGTTGTTTTTAGTTGACGATATACCATACTTGTTGGCTTCTTTGCACTTTCTAAGAATTGAATACTACTTTTACTTCGCATTATCTGACTCCTTTTGTTATGCTAATTTACTTGGCGCAGTCTTGCTAGAATTTCAGTAGAATATAAAGGCAGCGACGGAAGTATAAAAGTAAAATAATCTTCTATGGTTCGCTTTTGGCCGGCAACATCCTGTTGCGCATTGTGTGCGGCTGCTGTCATAATAAAATCGCTTTATTTTCACAAGCAAAGCCCTTGTGACTTTTGTCACAGCAGCGGCCTTACTTCAGCTGCCCACACTCTTTACTTTGTTACAGACACTACGCAATGCCGTTATCCAATATTTACACTCACACACATATATATGCTTTTACACTTAAGTCCTGCCGTCGTCACGCCAACTGCGAGGCATGCAGACGCACACCTCCATCCGCTTACCAAACATCGTTAGTGGTCGCTCAACAATTTTAGTCCCCGTCGTCGTCGTCATCGTCGTCGTCGTTGCTCTGGTTATCGTTTTTCGTCGTACCTACGTTGACAGACAGCGCCGCACTGGCAATTGGCTTATCTCTGTGTGTCAATCAATTGATGCCATTTAATCCGACAGCTGCTGCCGCCACTTGGGCACTCCTGTCATTCGCCTAGTGCGCTTCGACTATTGTCAGCCGTGTTGGCCGCAATTCCATGGTTGTTGCTTGCTGCTATTGTTTTTGTTGTTACTACTGCTTTTGTTTTTGTTGTTGCTGCTGCTGCTCGAAATATCCTTTGCAATTGTAATATGAATGCTTTCTTCCCTATCAATTCTCTTCGCGCTTTTGTTGCCTGCTTTCAGCGCACTTTGAAGTCCTGTGCAGGATATGAAAGCCAAATGCACACACACATATATACTCGTGTAATTCATGCCGTCAGCCTTTTGGTGCACTGGGCGCGTCTTGTCAGCTTGCCGCTTGTTTTTGTTGTCGCGCCGGCGCTTTTGTTTATCTACTTTCTTTGGCTTAGCGCGCTAGTCTTTGTTTACTTTGACATTTAATGGAAAAAGGTATTGAAATTTTACTATAAACCCATATACATTGACACAGTCACACACATACACTGACTAAGCATACACACACACATACACATTATCACCTTTCTGGTGGTCAACTGGCTTATCGTCATTTGCGGCGCTCACGCTCAGCTCATTTCGGCTCGTTTTTCACTTACTAGCTTATATTGAGCGCTTTCCTCACCCACTGTTGCCCAGCCTTCAGCTATATTGTTCGGTTCTCTTTAATGAGTAGTATGTTAAGTAAATTTCCTAACTTGTTGGTAGCTATCAATCGTTTGGCTTAGTGAAAATTGTTTAATTGTCTAATTAACTTCAATTGATTTTGTGAGCTTCTAAAAAGTTCGACAATGGTTGGGACAGCAGAGAAGCTCGTTTGGAGAGGAGTTACGTTTGGTGTGGGAAAAGTTGAGTGTTGCGCTTTGTGTAAGTCGAAGAGTGACTTCAAAGGCATTTAGCAGATTATGTTATCATTTAATTGTGCTTGTCTTGTCCTTAGGTGATTTTTTGTAACTTCGGAAAGTGTTAGTTTGCGCTTCATTTTGATTAGCTCACAAAAGTAGGTCACTTACTGGAGTAGACAAATGAGTGGTGGAGTAGAAAAGTGGTGGTGCAGTATTAATTAAAAAAATTGTAATAAAAGAAAATGACAAAAGGGACTCAGTACACTGCAATAAATGTTTGTAACAAAATATATTTCGAACAGCGGTTAAAAGAAGAAACAGAAAATTATACTACGGAGGCCATAACTAACTAATTGATGCAAGGATATGTTAAGCTATATGGCTAATCTTCAAAATAGCAATATTTAAAATGTATTCTTCTTCTTCTTTAACACTACAACCATGGGTCGATCTGGGTCGAGCGCACAAAATTTTGGCAATTGCCTCTATCCTTTGCTAGGTCACGCAAGTTGTACATTCCAAGTGCAGATAGTTCGCTATCCTCTTGGTCCTTTTATTGGATGCGTGAGCACCTTGCTTCTATCGTCCACCCATGAGCTTTGAATTGAAGTATTACAGCTTTTTGCTAGAGCAGTTTCTATGCGAGTCGCATGGTCAAAGCATCACATTCAATGGATTTTTGTGCGCTTAACTATATCCATGCCGTCGTACAGCTCAAGCAGTTCGTGCTTCCATCTTCTGCGCTATTCATTGAATACGCGGACGACTTCAAAGATCTTCCATAGAACAGTTTTTTCAAATGAGCAAGTTCTAACCCAGTTAGGGTCGTCACCGTCCATGTTTCTGCGCCGTATGATAGGACGGGAATAATGAGAAACTTACTATTCTTAATTGACTACTGATTCCAAAGTAGCATATTTTGATAAGAGTTATTTTTTGCTTGATATCTAGGCTGAGAATATTGATGGAATTTATGCTGGTTCCGAGATATACAAAGTTCTTAAAAGCCTCCAGATAACTTGTATCGCCCTTGTTCGCCACAAGACTTCCTCGCTCCTCTTTCGCTTCTTTTTCTAGGCTGGACGGCTCTGTTGTTAATACCCACGATGTCAATATCATCTGTATACCTTAGCAGCATTGTACTTTTAGAGTAGACACTGACACTGACACTGCGGTTAAGATTAGCATCACTTGTCACTAATTCGAGCACTATATTGAAAAAGACGCAGGAGAGAGATTTACCTAGTCTAATGCGTCGTCTCGTGTCGGTATAATTGCTAATGATCATCTCCAGGATTTGAGGTATTTCGAAAAACTGGTCTACGGCGGATTTGCTAGATCGACATTGACACCGAAAGGTTTTCTATAATAAGCAATTATATGCAACGTTAAGAGTGCTGATCCTGCGAAAAATCATGCGTGCTGGAATATCCAGTTCCTCACCGTCGGCTTTAAATAGCTTAATGTAATCCATTTAGTCTTTAGTCTTTGTTATTTTTAATCCGCTTTGGCGCTGTTATTATTCAGTAATTATTTAACGTGTCAATAGTTCATAAACTTTCAACTGGATACATACATACATTTTCATATCATTTGAACTCTTAAATTTCGAGGATTGTCTATAAATTATGCTACTGTGAGATAATATTTTGTCAAATGATAATATAGAGGGGAGAGTTTCAGAGAGGTTTTGGGTTTCCACTGAATTCTTTGTAAACTCTGAGTGACTATTATCGCTCAAATGTCATTCAAGTATATTGGCGCCATTCAGTAACTATTCATGGTAATATCGTATATTTTAATGCATAACCAACCCCTGCATGAATCGGTAAGCCCACTTATTCCACGGCTTTGTCCGCTGATTTCAAGGAAGTCCCCTACTATTATCTGTCTAGTCATCATCTGGCTTTGTGCATATAACTAGCGCGAGAAATCTGCCAGTTCGAAGCACCAAAATGGAACAGTCTCCATGCGTTAAACCTGTATCTATAAGTTTTACGTGGAAATCCTCAAGAGACTCAAACGAGGAGTCAATCGGTTTCGACAAAACATCGCAGCCGATTGGAAGTTGTACAACACCCCGGCTCACACCGCCTTTCTTGTGAACATTTACTTAACCAAGCATGGCATCCCAACGCTTCTGCAGCCATCCTACAGCTTAGATGTGCCCCCGGACTTTCTTTGTTTCCCTGCCTGAAGAGGCCGATGAAAGGGGATCCATGTAGCATGCACCTCGACTCTCAAGGCTATTCTTCAGAAAGCCTTCCGTGACGCCTTTAATGCTTGAAAATCGCGCTGGCAGCGGTGCATCGACGCAGAAGGAGCCTTTTTTGAAAGTTTTTAAAGAATTCTAACGATTGGTTTAATAATTTTTTTAAATCGACTCAGTTTTATTACTTTCCGGACAAACATTGTAAGTCATTTTTAACATCACGACAAATTATTTGTAAAAAAGGTGATCTTTGAATTTCATTGGGAGTCTCCTATTGACTGGTATATATTATAAAGTCAATAGAAAGTTAAAGAATTTATATTTTGACAAAAAAGCATACGGAAATTCTAATTAAATTGATCGTTAAACATGTTGGAAAAGGCTTACGGTGGCGAAGTTTTATCAAAAATACAAGCCCACGAGTGATACAAAGACTTCAAAGACGGTCTGGAGATGGTTGAAGACATGCCTCGTCCTGGACGACCTTCAATCTCTTAAATTGATGAAAATATTAAATAAATGAAGGAAATGTTGCTTGGTCAGCAATCATCGGAGGAAGGCCAAAATACTACGCCAAAGTCGCTCAAAAATCAAGGTGATGCTCATTGTTTTCTTCAATATTCGTTCTTTTTGAATTTGTCCCGGAAAGACAGACGGTCAATAAGTAGTTCTGTTTGGCCATATTGGGGTGTTTGTGTGAGAACATTTGTCGAAAAGGGTCGGATTTGTGAAAGAGCAATGCATGAATTTTATACGATGATAATGCACCATCGCATCGAGCCATGATTGTGACCGAATTCAAAGCCAAAAACGTAATTAATACCATCAGCTAACCACCGTATTTACCATATTTGGCTCCGTGTGATTTTTTTTTTTTGCTCTTTAACTGAAATTGTTGCTCCGTGGAACCCGTTTTTCAGTCGATCGAAGAGATAAAACCAAACTCGCTAAAGAAGCTGAAGGCCATCCTAAAAAGTGCTTATGTTTCCAGGACTGGAAAATTATTTTTTAACACATTTTTTAAGCTTTTTTAGACTGCACAGTAATTTCTTCTCAGAAAATAGAACAATAGTTCTGTTCTCATTATTTTGTTAGTATCCCGCAATATTGTTAAAAAATATATTTTTAGCCCAAGTGTCTACTCAAAGCCCAGCTTGTGTGATTACAGCCCTTCTCTGAAATATATTGCACCTCACCTTCGAGTTAATCCGCTTTATAACTCCATTTTTTTATAATTAACTTGCCTTTTATTGTCTTTTTAATTACTTTAATTCGGAAAAGTTAAATGAAAATTATTAAAGCCCACATTTTTGCGCTTCCCTTCCCTTTACGCATTATGAAGATATTGCTTTATTGTTGTTTTCGCTCGCCTCACTCACAAATTTCCTGACATTTTCATTATTCACCAGCGTCATTGCTGTCAACAACGTCCGTTCAATTAAAGGTAATGCCGTTGACAAACGCACACAATGTCTGCACAAACACAAACAAGGATATGAAATGACGTTAAGCACAAACACACTTACACATAGCGGACGGATTACAAACACATATGCAAAGGAATATTTGAAAATGTGTGTTTGAGCACTGGAAGGAGAGCTTCCTTTAAAGAAAGTAGATGAGGATGAGTATGGATATACAATGTATATGCGAGGCATATATATACATATGTATATGCAAATGTATGTGTGCACAGACAAACAGCTTTACAATAAATGCAAACATATTGCCCCTTTTGTCCACCGATGTAACTGCCAAGCAGACTTACAAGCGCACATGCATTTGTTTACTGTATGTGTGTGTATGTGTTTGTCTGCCACATTGATAAAGGCTATGACAGTTTTAACACCACAAACAAAATGATTGATTACGAAATTAAATTGCAAGGAAAATATGCATGAGCTCTCGCACGTACACACACACGCACACAAAACAACAGCAAAAAGCAAAAAAAAAATATTAGCAAAAAAGCTTCACAATGCCTGGTTGAGTGTAGCGGAGTGTCATATTGGCTGTGTTTTGAAATGGAGCAAGAATACGTGTCAAGTCATTGTATTAGAAGAGCTAATGTTTAACAAAAGGATCCCGTGCGGTTCGCTGCAATGAGCAACAGTACGTCGCTGCGTATGTGTGTACATTTGCGCTTAGTGGAGTGCACTGGGTATTGAGCTGGGTGTGACATGGCGTATGAGTGACATGTGATTGTTTTCTTTTCGTATGCGTGAGCGTTAATAAAAGTGCGATGGCAAATAAATTGCTATAAAAAAACGTTGTGTTGAAACAACTTTCATGTGTTGATTAAAATACTTTTAGGTCATAAAAGATTTGCATTAGTAATTCGCGCGTAATGAAATTTGACAGGTCGTTGGCATAAGTGGAGAATTATTAGAATTTTAATTGATCAATTAAAATTTTAAATTTAATTAAATTAATAAATTAAATTATTTGAAATTTAAAATTAATTAAATTTTCAATTAAATTAAATTAATAAAATTAATTATTTAAAATTTAAAATTAATTAATTAATTATTTTTTTATATCATTATCAAAATTTTTTTTTCACAATTTTAAAAAATTAAATGAAATAATTAATTTAATTATAATTAATTTTTTCAAAATCCCTTAATTTTATTAAATTAGTTTTATGTTAATGAAATTAAACACAATTTTTTAATATAAATATTATAATATTAATTTTGAATTTTGGGTTTGCACTTTTTTTTAGTTTCTTTATACTATAAATAATTTTTTATATTAATACTAAAATTTTTCAAAAATGATTAAAATTAATTAATATTATGTAGAATTTAAAATCTGAAAACTAGAATTTTTGTAAAAGGCAAAATTTTTATTTTATTACAATGTTTCAATTATAATTAAAAAAAAAAAATATTGAAAAAAATTCAAAATAATAAGCAGCTCTAAAGCTTTAGAATTTTAAATAACCAATTAAAACAATTTGGTAAAACAAGAAATCCATAATTTTTAAAAAAGTTCTTAAAAAAATTTAATCTATGAAATAAGAATTAAAAATAATGTTATTAACAAAAATTATTAATTATATTGAAAAAAACTTTAATTTATAAATATTTTAAAAATATGCGAAATATTTAACATCTTAATCTTAATCAAAATTAAAGTTAAAAAAATAAATATTCATTAAAAATTTAAAACAATGAATTAATTCGTTTATATTAAGAAAATAATAATTTAATTTTTTTTGGGTGAATAAATATTAAAAACTAAAATTTTAAAGAAATTTCTTTTGACTTTTTAAATTGCTGGTAAAAGAGTTATTGAAAGAAATTTAAAATAATTAACGTTCGTCAAAGTTTTAAAAATTTAATTTATTAAAAACAAAAAAAAAAAAATGTTTCAAAAACAAAAATTATTTATTATAAAAAATCTTAAGTTGGAATTTGAAAGGAAAAGTTTTTAAATATTTTCTATTCAATAAATTTTAAGCTTAAAAAAATAAAATTTTTAAGTTTACGAAAAAATTTTAAACTAATTCATATTAAAAATAAATCAAACTTAAGTCCAGATTAAGAAAAAAAATTTGCAATGATAAATATGATTTAAAATTTAAAAACATAAATTTTTTTCAAGAACTTCTTAAACTTTGAAACTTTATTTTTTTTTCAATTTGAAAAAAAAGATTTTTAAAAATTATTTATTTGCACTTAAAATTTTGTAATAATTAATGCAATGCAAATTTTTTAAAGCGGAATTAAATTAGAAGTTAGAAGAAATGTAAGCCAAAAAAATTGAAAAATTAAAAAATCTAATATTAATTAATATTTAAATCTTTAAAGATATTTTTAATATTTATAACATTTAAAATTTTAAAATAAATAATAAAATACATATTTTTTTAAACGACATAAAGAAAAATTAATATAAAATTACATTAATAAAAATATTTAAAACTTAAAAATTTATATTAATGTATTAAATTATTTTTTGTATAAAGTAAACTTTTTTATATGCTAATATACGAAAAAACTTTTAAATAAATTAATTTTTTATAAAATTGGCCAGTTGAAAGCTATAAATTAAAAAATTATTAATTTTCTTATATGTTTTGATAATTTTACATTTTTTTAATTTTTTAATTTTTTAAAAATTTAAATTTAAATATTTAAAATTAATTAAAATTTATCAAGTTTAATATTCCACTTGGTGTATGACAGATATCACTATATTTAACACATGTCAACGCCATCCTCAACTTACGCTCATACTTATTGCCTTTCATTTCTCAGCTTTCAAACTTGCATGAGAAATCGCTGATAGCGCATACCCAACTCGAGTCATTACCACTTTACTCCAGTTTCAACGCGCTGTTGGCGTTACTCATACGCCCCGCCTCCAATGCAATGGCGAAACTTAAAAGCGCATCAACACGCTTTTCCCTACTTTGTGCTACGTGGTGCATGTATGCATGTATGGGTGTGTGCTTCCTTTGCATTTTCAATTTGCTGCAAATTGTTATTTTTTCCTTTTGCGCTTAAATTTTAATTAATTAATTTATTTATCACCACCTGTGGGGCTTTAAGCGCCCGCGGTTGTTTGAATTCAATTTTCATGCGGTGCGGCTTGTGGCAAATAACGGTGCGATAAAGGAGAATTTTAAAGCGTTAAAGTGACGCGTTTCTTTTTAAAATTGGCGTTCGAAGTGTGGGGGTTCGGTTTTTGGAAATTCGAAAAACACCGGCTTGAACGACAGTAAGGGTGTGATATTGCATACGGGAAGAGATAATAATTGAATAATATTTATGTAGCAGCTTTTAAGTGTTAAGATATTGTAAATTACATTCCCTTAGGGTAAGTTTTCTTAAGCTGAAAGCTATTCGAGTTTTCTTTAATTGGCTTTGTGGTTAGTTTAGGTTAGGTCTTTTGGTTAGGTGTAACTTTATTGATTGTTTTCAAAGTATTTCTATTACAAAGGCATGTTTAGTTGAGCGTATGTTTTTGAGGAAGTGAAGTATTATTGTTAATGGATTTCAGAAATGAAAATATAAAAGAAGAGATAAATATTTACGGAGGCAAATCACGCTGATGGAAAGAAGCACGGATGACATTAGAAAGCAAGCTTTGAAGACTCAGATCGGAAAATGATAATCAGCGATGAAAACACTTAGCAAAGTTGCCTCTTATGTGGAATGTGTACTTCTTCTTCATTGGCATAGACACGGCTTACGCAGTTATAGCCGACTATGTACAACGCACTAGGAAAGAGAGATGGACGCAGAGTCTCTGGCCTCGGTGAATTCGAGTCAACAGAAGCAGCTTGATGCAGGCTACAAAAATGTATATATGCCTGGACAAAAAGAGAATATAAACTAACCTGTAATAGTTTTATCTAGGAAACTTTGTTCTGAAGTAATGCGAAAGAGGTCTCGATACAAGGGAAACATTCATGCTAGAAATGGGTACATCACACACATAGGATCGAGTTTTTATATTTTGCGAAAGCAATTTAAAATTTCTTTACGGTCTTAAAAAAGTACAGTCAAAGGATAAAAACCTACGATCCAAAAAAGATTATACATTTTCTTGAGAAAAATGCTTCCTCATTCGGAGATATTGTGAATAACCTTTTTTAACAATGACCTGAAATAATGGAATGCTTTATAGGAAACGATGTCAGTTGTTCTTTAACATGATAATCAGTATAGCTATATTTTTATTTTCGTAACACTGAACACTCTAGAAGAATTTTCCTTCAGTCATCAGTTTGTACGCCAACCTGTTGAGTCAAGACACACTCCAAAGGTAAGAAATAAATCAAAGTCTAGATTTTTGATATTATTTCGTTTTTATATTTTTTCATCTTATACCCTAAAAAGTTTATTTGAAGTTTTCCACGAAGTTTTTAATATAGCATATATATCAGTGATTAGGGTGACGAGTTGATTCGATTTTGCGATGTCCGTACGTCCGCCTGTCTGTACGTAAACTACTACAGACCCATTTACTTCGCTTCCTTTTCCGGTCTGGAGAAATCAGAAGTAACGCCGCGGGTTTTATTAGTATAGTTAATCAAAAAATTAATCTGAAATTAAACTTTTTAATTCTTTGAGAAAATTTTCTGTACCAAATATATTGTATTGATCATTTAGTCGAGACACACACCCGACAGAATACATGATATTTCGCCAAAAGTATAGGAAGCTAAATGGAAATATATTATAAATATTGTCGTCCTTGCTACACTGACTAATTTACTATTGAATTTAGTTAAATTAGAAGAAAAAAAAACCATAGAAGTTTTTCCTTCAGATATAAGTTTTTATATCAGCCTTTTGACCCGAGACACACTCCAAAGGTAAGAAATAAATTAAAGTGTAGGTTTTTGATATTATTTTCTTTTTCTATTTTTGCATCTTATACCCTAAAAAGTTTATTTGAAGTTTTCCACGAAGTTTTTAATGTAGCATATATGTCAGTGATTAGGGTGATGAGTTGAGTCGATTTTGCGATGTCCGTACGTCCGACTATATGTATATCTTAGGGACTAGTCCCTAAGTTTTCAAGATATCGATCCGCAATTTTGCACACGTAATTTTTTTTCCTAAAAACTTGCTCATTTATTCGAACCGCCAATATCGGATGACTATAGGTTAGAGTAACCACTAAACTTACCGATGAAATTGAGGTTCTTGTATGGAAAACTTTTTTACTTGTCAAGATATCTTCATGAAATTTGGCATATGTTATTATCCTGTGCAGTGCTATGATCTCACCAGAAATTATTTAGATGGGGTCACTATAGCATATAGCTGTCATACAAACTGACAGAAATTTGAAGCATGTTGTTCTACAGATCATCGTTGTAAAGATCGAATTATTGTAGGATATACCTACCATACAAATTGGTGGATCGACATCAACTTCTTCTATGAACAACATTTTTATTTGACAATGTATCTTCACGAAATTTTGTACAAATTATTATTAAAACCAACGCTATTATTTCCAAAGAAACTGTTTAGATCGGATCACTATGTTATATCTGTCATATAAACTGATCGATCCAAATTTCGTTTCTGTATGGAAAACTTTTTTATTTGACAACATATCTTCAAGAAATTTGGCGTATGTTATTGTGGAAAGCAACGGTATAGTCTGCAAAGAAATCGTTTATATCAGATCACTATAACATACAGCTACCATACAAACTGGACGATGGGAAAGAAGGTCCTGTATGAAAAACTTTTTTATCTGTCCAGAAATCTTCACGAAATTTTACACAGATTATTCAGTAACTCAACGATATACTCTTCAAAGAAAAATTTTGGTTCGGACCACTGTAGCATATCCATAGCCGTTCCATTCAAAATTCAGCTGAGATTATTTTCCAGAGCAAAACTACAATTTCGGAACAAATTATGTAGATCGGACCACTATAGCACATAGCTGTTATATAAACCGACCAACTAAAAGCTAGAAAAACATCTTTTCATGCCTTTTATGCTTTTGAAAATGCACTTATGAAGGGTATTATTGCCTCGGCGCAAGCGAAATTGATGTTTTTTCTTGATTGTACTTGATTTTTTGCCTCCAAATTTCCAACTTCTTAACGAAAATCCTCTTAATTGTTCGATATTCTATTTGCCTGCAAGTGTTACTTTTAATCTGCGGCATGCAACACGAAATAGTGTTAATAAGTGATTAATACTTAAGTGCACAGCGGCGTCGCTTAGCAAACTCTAGTTACTGAAAGCATAAGCAACAGGTGTAACAACAATGCGAGCAATCAACTGGCTGTCGGCATAAATCTGCGCAAAATTCAATAGAACGCAGAGCTTTTCATTCCTCAATTTGCTGTTTGCCTTGCAGCGCCTTGCCCGTACAAAAGATGCCACTATGCGCCGGCAGCGAGCGTGCATTAGCTGAGATATTTTGCATTTTTTCATATTTTCTCTTGGATTTTCCTTTTTCCATACCTTGCATTTTAATTTTTTTCCACTCCTCGCACTTACATTTTTTTTTATTCCTTCTTCTCATCCGAGCATTTGCTATTGTTTGCATTCATTTCTCTATTTTTTCGCCATTGTTTTGTGCTAACGTTGCAAGTTCATTGCAAAGCAAATTGAGTGCGAAGAGATATGAAATTATGTTGCTGTGAGTGAGTGCGCGCCGGCAGGTAAGCTCGTTGTTGTTATTGTGTGCATGGTCGCAGTAGCTGCCGCAGCACCCACCGTTAACTATGCAACATTTTCTTCTCTTCTTCACTGCCTTTTGTTCTCCGCTACCTGTTTGGCTCCCTAGCTGCTTAGTTGCCCGCTTTCCGCTCATTTCCGAAACACCCACTGTCATTGTTTGGTTTCCTTTCACGTTTGGTGCGTCGTTTTTTTCAACGTCGGTACATTGTTGCAATGCAACAGGAATTCTCTTGCGCTCAAATGAACCCAAAGTCATAATAACGAGGCTGCAGCCATTCCCGGCGCGTGCGAGTATGCCGCGGTGTGCTCGTCTGTTGCATGGCGTTTACTTCGTAGATTAAATGCTTGCACGCAGGCATGCACAGACACACATACACCAGTGCATGCACTGAATAGCTGTAATTTGTCGAGCTTTGTGGGTTTCATAAATTTGCTCATGTGCGTGAACTTCAGTGCTGCATTTGTGCGTATGTGCAGTTATGTGCTTACTAAAACTATTGTGATTATTTGAAGCTGTCAAGCTCTTACGTTGCTTGTGTGTTGATTCATTGTATGGTTGCAGGAATTTTATTTTTACTCAAAGTACACGTGCTTTTATCTAGAGCGCAGAAACCTCTCTCCAGGCTATGAATTGTATTGTATTAATTTTAATTTTATAATAGTTCGACTCTACTTAAATACTTCCTTACTTAATTATTTAAAAAAAAAATATAGTTTTTTTTTGGACCACTTCATTCACTCGTCATTTTAGGTTTCCTATAAAAATTTTTACCGTATAACCCTTTTTGGCATAAAAGAGGAAGTGCCCATAAAAATCTTCTTTCTTTAAACAGTTTTTTCAGTAAAGTCGAGTTGAATTTCCTTGAGTCGAATCACCATAATCCATGAAAAACCTAGAGTTAGAGAGAATTTGAGTTATGAAAAGAAATGTGTATGATATTTAACTTCTATAGAATATTCAAGATTTCCAGTTATTGCGAGCATCGAGTTATGGAAGTTCAAGTAATATGAGCTCATTTGAATGTAAATAAACAAGTGTAATTCTTCTCAACAAAACATTGCCTTTTTTGCACCATTTCTACAATTTTAACTTTCCTATAAACAAATTTTTGCTATAAAAATTCCTATAAAAATATTTTACCTATAATTTTTTTGTATAAAATAGCAACAACCACTTACAAAGTTTCTTTTCTCAACACTTTTTTTCCTACAAAAGTTCTATTGGAAAAATATGTGTATGAAATTTGACTTTCATGGTCAATTTAGGAGTTCGAGTTTTAGTATTTATTAAAAAAACTGTTCTCATAAAAAATTTTAAATCTTAACAAAGCATTGACTTTTAGAACACCTATGCTACAATTATATTTTTCCTATAAAAAAAAATTTTGCTATAAAAACTTTCCTATAATTTTTTCCCTATAAAATATTTTATCTAATTTTTTTTTGTATAAAAGAGTAAAAAGCGCCATTAAAATTTATTTCCTTCACACTTTCTTGTCTACAAGAGTTTTATTTTATTTTTTTAAGTTTTATTTATATATTATATTACTTTTCCTTTTTAGTCAACTTATTACCAAATTTTAACTTTTCTTTAAATATTTTTAATAAAGTTTCCTGTATATTTTAAAAATTTTTCCTTATAAACAAGTTCCTATAACTATATTTTTCTCAATAACAGAGTTTCTTCTTGTAAAGCACAGCTTTCGCATGAAAGCTTTTTCTTTAATTTTATTTCACATAAAAATGTAATTTTTCTGCATTGTTGTTTGTAATAATTTTTGTTTCCTATAAAGTTTTTTTCCTATAAAATATTTTTTCCCATATAATCCTTTTTAAAACTGTTTTTTTGTCGCAAAATTTTTAGCATCATTTCCTATAAAAAGGATATAGAGTATAGTGTTATACAGATATTCCTAAAAATGTTTATATTATAAAGTTTGCAACAATTGAATTTTGTAATGTAAGTTTTTTATAATTTTTCTTATAAAAATGTCCTATAAAAGTTTTCTTATAAAACTCGTTTTTCTTTTAAAATCACCAGTTTATATCGTAAAGTTTGCAACAACTGTTTTTTGTCAAGTAAGTTTCCTATAATTTTTCTATGAAAATGTCCTATAAAAGTTTTCATGTAAAAATTGTTTCCCTCAAATTGTAAAAATTGCAAAAACTGTTTTTTGTCAAGTAAGTTTCCTATAATTTTTCTATAAAAATGTCCTATAAAAGTTTTCATGTAAAATGTAAAATAAAAATAAAATTTTTTAAGAAGTCCTTAAGGATTGATTTTCTTTGAAATACATTTTTTTCTAATTTAATATTAATTTTCCTCTAATATTGCGGAATCTTTATTTTTCTATAAAGACTTTTCCTATAATAATTCACTTTCCTATAATATTTTCCCAATAGTGTATAATTTTTCGATACAAGCTTTCCATAATAAAAATTTCATATTAATAATTTTTCCTATAAACATTTTTGCTCCTATAATTTTATTGTTCAAGTGATTTTTTCGAATAAAATTTTTTCCTGTAATGTTTTTTATAACATTTATAGTTTTTCTGTATTTCCCAATTTTTGTGGATAAAGTGTTAATATTGATTTCAAAACTATTTAACAATATTTTCTCTAGTAATATTAGCACATTTTGTATTGGGTAAAGAGCTGCAAAGTATCGTTAAAAAGAAAGCTTTCGACTATTTATGGAACTATCAATTTAAGAGCTTTGTTGCTTTAATTTGACTCTAATAAAATATTGCATCCATAAACTTTTGAATAAAGTCGCTGTTCATAATTGAGAAATCGCTTTTGCTACCATATAACACACATGTGTCATGCGCCAAGTGCAACGTCACAGCTGCGCACTCGTATGCCAAGGCGTATGAGTTACCTGAAACTTGAAAAACTGCCTCACTACTAATTAGTTGGCGCTTAGCTAGAACTTTATGAGAAGTTGCAGCTATAAAATAACACTACTTTTACTTTACACAACTGTAACATGGATACATAGTAGTTATATGTATATCTACATTACCACATATGCAGGAAGTGTTGCTTGCAAATTAAGCAGCTGCAATTTATGCAACTACTTGTAAGAAGTTGAAGCGTATTCGCACAGCATACAGTTATTTCAGAAGTAAATACAAAAGTTTGAATATGTGTATATATTTACATATAAACATATATATACATAAGCAAGCTAATCGTTTTTCTGAAGTAACACGAAAATTGCAATTTGTTGCAAGTGAGTAAATGATAAAGTAATAAAGGGTTTTGGAGTTGTTTATCTTTGTCAGAGGTACGAAAGTGTCATCAAAATATTACTTTCTTTCTTTTCATAGCATGAGTAGGGCTTATCAAGTTCACCATGAAGTTTTTAACACCCAGAAGGAAACGTCTGTTGCTCTGTGTCTCTATATGCGAATTATTCCCTCAGTTTTTGAGATATCACCCTACTATTTTGCCCACATCCTTTTCTCTACAAGAAGCTGCTCATGTTTAGGAATCACTAATAACGCGCCACTATATCATATAGCTGCCATACCAACTGAACGATCGGAATCAAGTGCTTGTAGGGAAAACTTTTGTATTTAACGAGATATCTTTACGAAATTTGGCATCAGTTGTTGTACAAGGTCACAATATAATCTCTGAAGAAATTGTTAAGATCGGAGCAACATAACATATAGCTGTCATACAAACTGAACGTTCGGAACCATGTGCTTGTATGAAAAACTTTTTCATTTGACGAGATATTCTAACCAAATTTGGTACGAATTCTTACGCAAGGCAACAACATAATCTCGGAAGAAATTGTTCAGATCGAACTACTATATCATATATCTACTATACAAACTAAACGTTCGGAATCAAGAGCTTATATGAAAAACTTGTTTGTGTAACGAGATATATTCACGAAATTTGGCATCAGTTGTTGTACAAGGTCACAATATAATCTCCGAAGAAATTGTTAAGATCGGAGCAACATAACATATAGCTGCCATACAAATTGAAGGATATTTTAGCTTCGGTGCAACCGAATTTTACATTTCTTTTTTCTTTGTGTATATATGTATATGCGCCATAGTTACTTTAGAATATAAAATTAGCTTCCAACCCCAACTACACCACATTATCAACTCCAAAAATACTTATATTACCAAAAGAAAATACATGAAAAATGTACGCACTCACGCCAAAAAAGTGCAACCATAAGGCAACACTTTGTTCAAAGGCACCTGTATGCTCACATATCTTTCCAAAAATCAACATATGTATGCGTATGTCTTGTGGCTTTAGAAGCATTAACCAATGTGTTGCTGCTTAACAATAGCTACTCTTGTGGTTTTGTGGTACTCCCCCAACTTGCAGCTCGCTGAGTGCAACTTAAATGCTTGCCAGCGCCATACCAACAAACGCAGCATAAACGCCCATACATACATATATACAAGCATGTGCATAATTTCCCTAAATCACAGCTGCTCACCCTTGAGCTCACTCTAAATTCAGGTGAGCGCTGCAGCACAAAGTAATCCATCGAAGCGTAAATCGTGTTGCTTCGAGTTGACTTTAATAGTGGCAGGTGTTGCAAGCACTCATTTGTTGCATGAATACCGACTACTTTTTGGCTAGAGCTGTGTGGTGCTCATATATGTTACTTCCTAATATACATACATACAAACATATATATAATATATGGAACTCAGCAGCTGTTTCTGCATTTGCGGGGAACTCCTTTGTTTTAACTACAAAATGCTTGTTCATGACATTTGTGCACTTATGTATGTGTGTCGGCTGCTACTTTCCTTTCTGTTATGGGTTTGCTGCTAAAAAAATTTCTAAATTATGATTAGTTGGGTTCCTCTTTTGTCGTCGGTTGCATATGTTTTGTTATAAGCTGGTGGGGTTGTCTGTTGAATTTGAGTAAAAAATGCGATACGCTGGAGTTAAGTGTGATTGTTCTTTAATTATTTAATTTCATTTAAAACTATTTCACGTATGAAAACACTATATTTAATATTTACGAAAGCATACAATTTTTGAAGTAACTTTAATTCGATATTAAGTTTTCAAAACTATTTCACGTCTATTGGGGTTACATCATGATTTTCACACCTAAAAGACTTTTTGATTGAGAGCAGATATACGAATTACTCACATAATTTATACCTCTTCTTAAGAAGTTACATGGTTTTACGAGTTTCAAAAAATTGAATTTTTTATTATCTTATTAAATTCTGTAAAACCTCTCAAATATTGTCATAAATTTTTAAGTTTGTCCAAGTAATAGTTTCGGAGATACAGTCTTGAGAATTTGTGCGCTCGAGGCTAGATAGGCTAAGTGCCTCGTCTTTAAACACGTTTCTTTCTAAACTGTGTTTTGGAAGTTTATTGGCAAGATTTCTCGAGAACTACTCAACCGGTCTTCATGAAATTTCACACTCGTCTTTGAAATACAATTCTTAAAGACTTGGATGAAAGATTCTTTTTTTCGATTACAACTATTTGAACAAAACAAGTTTGTGTGAGAGAGAGACAGTTTTAGAGAACGAGAGAGATATAGAGAAAGTAACAAATTGAGAGAGTGTAGAGTAAGATCGATGGGGTGAGTATAATAAAAAGAGGAATTTTAGGTACAATAGAGAAAAATGGAGATATGTTTTTGTAGAAAGAGTGAGGTAGTTGAAGAGAGAGAGATATTGTGAGAGATAAAGATAGGAAGAGAGATTGGGAGAGTAAGGAAAATTGTTTGAGTAAGTGTGAGACGGAGAGATAACGTAAGGACGAAAAGAAGATTTCTTATTAACTTGAAAAAAGGAAAGAGTGAGAGGCAAGGAGAAAGAGAACGACAATAGGAGATAGAGATAAAGAGAGGGAGAGAGGTTGGGAGAGTAAGGAAAATTAAATTGTTTGAGTAAGTGTGAGACGGAGAGATAAAATAAGAACAAAAAGAAGAGTTCTTATTAACTCATAAGGGGGAGGGACATACAGAGAGTGAGAAAAGTAGACAGTGAAAGACCGAGAGAAATGGTGTGATGAAGAGAGAGAGAGATCGAGATAAACAGAGAGAGTGGAGTGTGAGAGATAGAAAGAAAAACTGATTTAGAGAGTACAATAGATAAAGAGAGTGTGAGAGAGATGGTGCCAGAGATAAAGCAAGGAGAGAGATAGGAATAGTGAGAGGAATAGTCAGCGTCAGCGTAGAGTCTGAGAGGAAGAGAGAGAGAGAGAACAGAGATATAATGTGAGAAACAACGTAAGGACAAACACGTGATCTATTATTTTCTATTCCAAAGGGAGGTAGAGAAAGGGAGAGAGAGAGAGACAGAGAGATTGGAAAATAGAGAGCGATAGCGAGAATGAAAGTGAGATCGATAGAAAAAGAGAAAAAATGAGAGTGCCAGAAAAAGAAACAAGTAAGGGAGTTAGAGATAGATAGAGTATAGAGGAAAAAGATGGTTGAATGGTAAAAAGAGGGCAGAGATAGTGAGAATCTGATAAATAACCAGAGTGAGCGAGAGAGAGACAGATTGAAAATGATGGAGAGCGAAGAGATAGCCAAAGCGATAGGTAGATAAATAGGGAGAGGTGGGTTGAGAGAGGTAAAAAAAGATTAAAAAATACCGAAAGAGAATAAAAAGAAGAAAAAGAGAAAATATAACACCGACTTTCCCAATTTTACTCAACTTGTTAGGACAGGATCTGCTATAATTTATGTCTCGGTAGCCTTCTTCGAAATATAAACGAAAGAATGAAGCAGAGAGATGGTGAGAGAGGGATTGGGAGATTAAGAAATTAGTAAAAAGATTGAAAAAGGGAGAACGAGAGAGTTATAACAATAACGTTTCCTAGTTTTACTCAACTTACTAGCACAGGATCAGTCATCATTTATGCGTAGGTAGACTGCTTCGAAGGATAAATGAAAATGTGGAGTTAATCCTTGATTACAACAGCAACTTTCTATTTCGCTTACTTTTAGTTCAGAAGATTTCCACCTAAGATTGAAATCACAACTTACAACCTCAATGGCATACTGCTATCTATCTCACAAAAATTTGTTGGTACGTAATCACTTAGTCTGGTTGCTGTCTCATGATGAGTTCACTATAATGTACATATTTTGAAATTTGGTATTCTTGGTAAAATGGTCGCGTTTTCTTTAGGTCTAAAGATCAATTTTTCTCACTTAAGTGGTTTTCTGGAATTGCATAAATAATGGTTTCCTAATCTATATAAGATTTGCTTGCAAAGTGTTCAGTTTAACAGCAGTTTTTGCAAAGTGTCAGACATCAAGAAACATGCTGAAAATTATTTAAAAAATAATTTTGAATAAAATTCTTTTTTTTTAATAAAAAAAATAATTTTTTTCACTATTCTTTGATTTGAATAATGTTTTGAGGATCCTTAAATGTTTACTAAGCCTTGAAAAATAGCGCCTTTTGGCTTTTCCAGATAGACCTAATAGCTGATGATGGTTTGCTGACTTCAAAACTCTATCGAATTCATCTTTATTGGTCCGAACAGCATAAAATTCCTCTTGCACTCCTCTATTAGAGGACAGCTAGAATTTTCAGTTTAATGTTCTTGCCTTCGAGCTCATATTAGTAACCTTACTAAAGCTGGTGTTTATTGAACAAAATCACAAAAACAACGTATAATTATATAATAAAATCATCTGACATTTGATTTAACAAATTTTGATCATAAACTTGGGTTTTTGGATTTTTCTTCATTCAGAAATATTCGATGATTTTTCTAATAAATCTTTCTAAAATATATTTTCAAGATAAATTTGAAATTCTCAAAGAAATTTTAGTTTAAAAATGGAAATCTTTCCCTTCTTCTAGACATATTCTGAACTAATATTGTCTCTAAGGGCACTCTGCTAAGAGGTTCACACGTCGTATGAGTAACCGCAGTTTCAATAGAGTTCGTCAGCATCTAACTGTATTTGCGGTCACTATGTGCAGCAAATGAAATCACAGCTTAAATAAATTGCAAGCAATTAGAATCTGGACCTCATGTAGAATACATACACGAACCTATGCCCCGCAAACAAAGCTGTTGCCCAGTGACTCGCTCCTGCCTGCTGCAATGCTCACAATTCAAGCATACTAATTAAAGTCAAATGCAACAATGTGCTTGTAATTTCTGTCAACATTGTTGCATTACATTTCTATTTCTAGTCTTACTTGCAGCCGAGATTGGCTGCAACAACTGAAGTTAGCAAATATTTCTTTTACTGCGTTCGTTCGTCTTCCTATCACTTGTACGCTTCCATTTAATTAAGCACATCAACGGCAACGCGCTAATGAAAGGAAACAATTTAAACAGCGTTAAGCATTTGCTCGAGTTGCCCTGCCCGGGTGAAATGTAGCTGAGATTAGCTGGAGAATGGAAACATTACGCTTGTTGTAGAGAAGATGGCTTATTGTGATGTGTTACTTGCTGCTTATGGCAAGCGAAGTGGGGGGAGAGAAATCATTGTATTGAAAGTTTGAAGCAATTTAAGAATTCTTGAAATAAAAATGATCAGTTGAAGGAAGTTTTTATCTCACTTTAAGCGTGAAAGTGTATTATTGTCAATTATTAAATTCATTAGGAATCATAGCATGTTGAAACCCATTGGAAAAGGAAGATAAAATAACAAATAATAATTTGTTTAAATTTATTTATTTTTAAAATATCATTTCTATATACTCGAAAAGAATAAAAGACAGAAGGGAGCGAAAGAGTGTTTTTTTTCTTAATTGGGAAGAGAGAGGGAGTTATAGATAGAGTAAGAGACACAGCAAGTGTAAGAGAGAAAGATGTTTGGAGCAATCAGAAGAGTGAAAGGAATAGATAGCTAGTAAACGCTTTAGAGCAAAAAAAAAAAAAAATATTAGAGAGAGAGAAATAAGGAGAGCGAAAGGAAAAGATAAAGAGATTATGAAAGAGATATAGAGAGAGTTACATCATCAACTCCACTTGTTAGGATATGGATATGAATTGGATAGAGTTATGCCTTTATTACAATATACAATTTTTAATGCAGAGTAACTGAAATCCAAATTGCCATTTACGACCTCAAAAGCAAAGTGCTATATTCCATCTCACTTACACAAATTTCTTTGTACTCATTTATGCTGATTGATCTCAGGATGTGATCTGTATCTCTCGGATTGAGATATACTGAGGGTCTTAGATTTAAAAGCTTTATATTTAAGGGAGCTTTTAGATGTAAGTGATTCATTAGATCCAAAGATCAGTATGACCTTTTTATAATTTTACTATATCGTTTCCATATGCCTGAAAGATATACCAAAACTGCAGTTTTCTGGCCACCTGGCAAGCCCATTTGAATTTAAGTTTAGTAAATACTCTCTTAATTACTTTAATTACTTGTGCTACCTATTAATATTATGTCGCATATTAAAAACTATTTTCGTTAAAATTTTTTTAATAAATGGTGGCAACTCTAAACTGAACATTTGGTAAAATCAATGTTATTGAATACCGTTTGGGTGATTTTCTGCCCTTACTGATGACCATTTAATAACAGTTTTATATTATTTCTGTAGTTTCGTAATTCTCATTATATTTATGAAACTTATAAAAAAAGAAATGAAAAATTTTACAAAAATATTGGTAATCTATTAATTTTTATTAAAAAAAAAAGTCTGTTTATCATTTCTCTTTACCAATATTAAGTCTCTGTGTTATTAATATGTATTCTAAAAAGATGGCAACCTTGTGGGGAGCCGTTCGGTAGAGTAAATGTTCAGAAGATGAAGATGATGATATATATTTATTTAATTTTGTGATTCTACGTAGGCTTACATAAGACAAAACTTGGTAAGTTCTTTGGCGAGCTGGTAACTCTAAGTGAGTTAAAATTTTAGTATCAACCCCTTCAATGATAATAATATCTGCGTGGTTTTTAAAGATCTCTTAAATAATTTTCTAATAGGTGGCAACTCTATTTGGAGACATTTTCTTATTGAAATGTATGAAATTGAAAATAGCTTTTGAGAAAAACTATTTTGTATACGTTTTTTAATAACATTTTATATGTTTAATTAAATTCATAACTTTTTTAATAGGTGGAAACTCTATCCGTAGCTTTTTTTTGGTGAAATTTATAAAATTGAAAACAGCTTTTGAGGAACACCACTCTTTTTAAGCTTTTTATTAACATTTTAATTTAATTTAAATTTTTTTTGTAATAGGTGGCAACTCTGTTTGCATTTTTTTTCTAAGCAGCCTTACGCAGTTTAGTGCAACTTTTGAGAATATCCCACTCTTTTCAATAGTTGTTTGAATATGTATTTTTTTAATTCTTTCTTAATTTATGTAATTCTCCACAGGTTTATCAAAATGTTTTCTGAAATATTTTTGGAAGCTGGCAACTTTGCAACAAAAAAAAAATCCATGAATAGTTGCTAATAAAATTCTATATGCTTAATTAAATTTAATTTTTTTATTAAAAGGTGGCAACACTGCTTGAATTTTTTTTCTAAGCAGTCTTACTCGATTAAATGGACCTTTTTAAGATATGCCACTTTATATTCTTAATAAAATTAATTTTTTATTGATAGGTGGCAACTCTGTTTGCAATTTTTTTTAAACCGATTTACGCAATATAAAAGAGCTGTTTAGGAAATCCCAACATTTTTTAATGCTTCTTTAAATACCTTGTTTTTAATAACGTCTTAATATTTGTAATTCTCCATAGGTTTATAAAATTGCTACTTTACTCTGTGGCACTTTGGCGAGTGCTTAATATAAGACCTTAGAGGTTTACTTTTTCTTATATTTTTTGCACCTGGTACTTTTCAGTAGTATTATGCAGTACAGTTATTGTGATGTTAGAATTTATTTAAGTTTTTAGTATTTTCAGTGCAATAATTAAAAAAAATATAAATCCAGTACTCACCTTCTATGCTTATTCCATATGTTGAATACAATGAGTGCTAAGGCTACTAATATACCACAACTTGAAATTGTACACATGCAGACAAATAATGGCAGCGATACTGTGCGTAAGACGCGACGTACAATTGTGCGATCCTGGGGTACCTGGAAGTTTAGAGAAAATATAAAAATACAATAAAAATGTTTTGGAGCTGAAAATATGAACAAAATTTGGGAAATATTGTGAAAATTTATTTCGTTTATTTATATTTTACATGAAACATCTGATCAATTACCTTTTGGGGAAAAAATTTGACTAGTGAATACACTTGAGTTTCCTTATGTGACACTAGGCGTATGCGTAACATTCAATGCGACAATTTTCTATCCATATAACCCATCATTATTCTCTGCCAAATCACGAAGACTCTCAAAATTCGCATACATTAAAATCAGTTACATATACACTCATTAAAAATTCAACCAAGCGCCTCACTTGAGCATTTCTTCCTCTTCCCAACTAACTGCAGCTCGAATAAAATTTATTGCCTGCCCCAGTTTAGCAAGAAGCAAGAAGAAGAAAGGAAGGCAATCGAGCGAATGCTGCGACCAAAATCAATCAATGCCTGGTGACTTTTGCCATTAAATGTTTTTGCGCAAACTATTCCAGTGAGATTTCACAAAAAAAATGAGAGAGAGCTCTCAAAAATTAAAATGAAAGTGGGGGGAGGGGGGAATGAGCAAACAAAATACCGTACGAATTGGCACAAATTGGCATTCCGCAAAATTAGCATGCAAAGAATTACCAGCGACAGCAATTTAACTGCAATGCCATGCAGTTGTCAACCTCAAAACATACGAACACAAGAACTTGTGCAAAGCAAGCAGCAAAGAGTTTGCCAAGTCGCCGTGGTAGAGGAGGTTATGTAATATTTAAATGTGCAGCTGCTAGCAGAGAGAGAACGGCGCAACTTCATCAGTAATTAAGGCAATCGAACTGTCATTGATGCTGTGGTGCACAAGTTCTCTGCGAAGGCGGCTAGTCAGTGGGGAAAAGTTTTGCACATGCAAAATGGCAGTAAAGTAGAAGAAGCGATTAATTGCAATGTGCTAGTGACATCATGCGCTTCGTGAGCGCCGGAAGTTTTTAATGAGTGTGTAGTGAGTTGGAGTGAAAGAAGAGAGGATTTACTGTTATTTTCATTTTCTTTTTCAGTAGGCGATGTGGAAAGATTACTAAAGTTGATGTGAATGCATGGGATGTAGGCCAATATTCAATGGTAGCAGCTAAGATTGAAAGCATTTTGAAGAATTTTACTTGAAAAAAAAATTTCCAGAAAAGTGGCAACCCACAAAAAAAGATTTTAATTTATTTTTAGTTCGTATATTGAACTTTTTTTTTCGTAAAAGTCTTCTTTTTAAATAGAATCTGTAAAATGTATAAAGAAAAATTTCCGAAAAAAATTTTGTTTTAGGTTGTATATTTATTAATTCACTACTTTTTTTTGGTAAAACTTAATTTTTTTTAATTGATAACATTTGTAAAAAATTAACAAAAAAGTGTTATTCTAAGAAATTGTTTTTTTATAAAAAAAAATTCGAAACTATATTAAAAAAAAAAAAAAAAAATTAATGAAAAAAAAAATAAATTTTCACACAAAAATTTATTTCCAACAAATTAATAAAAAATATTAATTGCAAAAAAAATAATAACTATACCGTGTTTTTATTTTGCTTTAGTGGTTTTGCTTTAATAGTTCCTAAAATAATATTTTTATAATTTTTTGCAAAAAATGTATTTAAAAATAAGAATTAAAAAAATATTTAAAATTATTATTTTTTTTTTAAATTTTTGCAAAAAAAAAATTGTTATAAAAATTAATTGCATAAAAAATTGTTTTATTTATTTAATTTTTTATTTTGTATAGAGTTTTTAATAGTATTGAAAAAAAAAAACGTTTTTATAAATATTCAAGCTATTTTGTTTGGTAGATTTTATGTGTTGACAAAATTTAGAAAATACGGTAACTCTCTTCATAATATTTATTACTTTGTGCAACATCAATACTGCTCTTCAAAATTAAAGAGTGTTTGCTGTCGGTTCGGTATAGCTCAGAACATAAAATTATATCGTTATATGGCAACCCTATTCCAATTAAAATTTTTCGGATAACGTCTGAAGAGCTAATTAAGTAAGTCGTTTTTATTGGTACGGAATTCACATAATTGACTAATTACTTCGTTTTCAAAAATAATTTTTCTAAATATGGTAACCCTGTTCATATTCAAAAATTAAGATTATTTTCTCATTTTACAGATTTCTATTTATAGTAAAAATTTATTCAATTTTTTTTTTGCAAATATGGCAACTTTGTTCATATGAAAAAAATTAAACCTCTTCATTAATTTAATTGATTTTCGGTTAATGCTCAAAATTTGTTCAACAAACAGTTTTGTTCCAAGTACGGCAACCCTGTTAAAAATCAAAAAAAAAATTAATAAAATTCTTCAATTAGTTTACAGACTTGTTGTTTATAATCAGAAGTATGTTTTTAACATTTTTTTAAAAGAATATTTTCTTAATATGGCAGCCTTGTCCAAATTAAAAAATGAATTTTCTTTACTTATGTTACAGACTTTCTGTTTATACTATAAAAAAATTAAAAAAAAAAATTATTTATTTATTTTTTTAAAAAATGGCAACCCCGTTCTAATTAAAAAAATTCCACCTCCTCATAAAAATAACTGAAATATTGATAATTAAAATATTTGTTTAGTCAGTGCCTTTTGTTGCACATAACTGCTCCAAAAACTGTACAGTTACTCTCCAAATTACTCTCCATTCAACTGTATTTCAGCTGTCATGAAGCTCTCAATTCCATTGCCCTACCATTCACCGCCAAAATAAACCACATAATAACAATAATTAAAATTCACTCAACAAAAAAAATTACGTATACGCCCCACAACACCGACTACTAATGCCAACACTGCATTGATGCTCCACTCGTGTGTGCGAATAACCCGCAAAAAGCAATTTGCACCATTTTTCCACTGTAAATATATCATTCACACTCGGCTGCGCCTAACGTGCCACAATCGAGGCATACCCAAATGGAGCAGCATAATTTTTTCACGCCAGCAATTCAAATTCAACGTCAAATGCATGCAAATTGATACACACACATTGACACATATTACTGGCGCTACGAATAGGTGTGCGCACCACATTTAGTGGGTAAAAGCGAAAAAAGTGAGGCATTCACATTTATAAATACGTTTTAGATTGCAGTTGCACACTTGAAATGCTTAACAGTTAGCGAGCGATTCGATTTCAAATAACTGGCTAACGGTGGCTCTGTGGGTGTGTGCATGTGTGTGTGCGAATGTGTGTGTCGCTGGTGCATGAGTGTAATCAATTTTCACTCTGCATATTCGAGAAGCCATTTTCGGAAACACAGAGGCATGCATACACAAATATATACATGTGAATATATACGCACACACATGCATACATAGACAGTGAAGCGCCTGCCTGTTCTTCGCAGCAAGCAAGGCATTTCGTAGTCACCTCGGCTGTCTAACTCTGCGCGCCTATTAAAATATCGACGACAAGCCGAATTGGTATGTAGTGGAAATAGATAAAATAGGCGAGTGCCAGAGAATGTATGTATATGTGTGTGTGTGTCTGAAGTATGTTTGTGCTGGTGTTAGAGTCTACACAACGGCTGACAAATTCAATTCATTGCCCACTGGCGCTTGGTAAAGTGCACTTTTCACATCCATTTGCCGCACGAAATCAAATAATCCTTCAATTTCACGTATACGCCATGGCACACTCCTACTCAGGCAGACTTGCTCGCTCTCTTATACGCTTAGCGGACAGTTGTTGTGATTTCGGCGTACTTATTTTTTACTTTTCAACACAATCTGAAATTGTAATTTTGTTGTTGTTATTGTAGGTTGGTGAATTTGCCTAAAAAAGCAATGATTTATTCTCAAGCACTTCCGTCAGCAAATCAACAGCGGCAAGTCGGTAGTGAAAAGGCTTTATAAAAGAGCGCCGACTCACTTGTGCAGAGTCACTTTTGGAATATATATATGTAGTATATATCTGTGTATATACTATATGTCTGTGCGAACATCCTTTTTGCCACCGTAGCTTTGCGCATTGAAGTGAGCTTCATTTTATCACCTGCTCAAGTTAAACGTTCGGCGCGAAGTGAGTGAGTTGTGAGTGTTGTTGTGAAGTGGCTGAGTGCTGCGCTCGGTCGCCGCCTTTGAGCGACGGTGTGAATTGAGCTGCTGGCTTATTTGAATAATTTTCTTAAATATGCAAGCACATGCCAGTCAAGGACGCCGGCACTTGCCTTTCATACATATTAGTTGTAGGCTGTGGCATTGAAATAACTGTGGATATGTACTTCCAATTGGTTGGCTTGGACGCCGAGTTGTTAAGTCAAAGTGTGGCGCTTTTTATTGCAGGAAAGCAGTGTGGCAGCAACACTAAAGTAAATGGCTAGCGAATATGATTGACTTACACCTTTCACATGTGGGTGGATTAAAGCTGGTAAGAGGAGTTTTTGTTAAGGCAGGCGTTAATGGACGCTTATAGATTGAAAGGAAATGAAAAGCGAGTAGTCTTAGCAGAATGTTTAGAGATGTGAATTGATACTCTAGTTTTCTTTTCGGTAGCGACGACAGACATGCTTTTCACAGTTCCCCTTCTTGGGAGATTAAGAGAAGTAACTAGAGAGGACGTTCTCACAAGACATTTCATTCAATATTGGAAAAGGCATACGTAGGTTAAAAAAAATTAAAAAAGTGAAGGATATGGCACTTGAAAATCGTCAGATTAGTCTTAGAAAGATGGTAAGAGAGCTAAGCATCTCTCACGAGTGCATTCAAATGATTTTGGTGGATATTTCGGGTATGAAACACATTAAGATATCTCAAATTGAAGAGTTAAAAGTATAATGCATACTTTTAGGCGCACGATGTGCGTAGTTTTTAATCTAGCTTCTGCGTTTTCTCAGCCTTAATACTCTCGTACTTGTTGGAGATTTTTTCATTAATTATTTCATAAGAAGTAGCCTACTTTTTTTGACCGTGTATCAAAGTTTTTACCGGCGAAGCAGCAAAATCAAATTTATATTGACTATATTTAAAAAAAATAGTTACTAGAGACCGCTGCGTTTCAGTTTTTTTCTAATTTATATTGACTTTATTGGGAAAAAAGTATTTTAAGGATTTTAAGGCGACTGGGTTTCAATTTCTTTTACATAGTTTTTCATAATGCCAGCTATAAACTACTATAATACAAGGTTGCTGGAAGGTTTTGTTTTTTACTAAATTACACAAAATTATTGGCCTACCTTTTGGGTGCGTGTTAAAAATTTAAGTAGCAAAACACCAAAATCAAATTTTTATGTTTTTTTTGTTTGAAAAAAAAAAGTGCTTTGAGATGATCGAGTTTCAGCTTTTTTCACACAGGTTCCTTCTTTTAACCATAAATTATATTGCCGGAAGATTTTTTAAACATTTCGAATTAGTAGCATACCTTTTGGCGGTTTATCAAAGTGTTCAATAAAAGTATGAATACCGGTTACTTTCACACATTCTATGCGTTAAACATTTCCTCCTCATAAAAAAAGACAATTAGTCGAATATCGCGGAAGTACTAAAATTTCCTTCTTTTATACTAATACCACTGTGATCAAATTGAAAGGTGAATTTTGTCCATTTCATCTGCTTCTAAGAATCAATAACAGTACTGCCACTTACAGAAAAAAAATTCCAGATTCGAATAACCCGCGAAGTATATATTAAAAATTCACCCTTCAATTTGATTGCCATAGTACCTGTGAAATATTGCCTGCTTTAAGGCGTTATTTAAAAACATAGTATACATTTCATTGCATATTTTAACTGATGAAATTTTTGGATAATATTTATGTTATAAAATATACTCGCATGTTGAGAATGTAGTAAAATTTGCGCACTTTTATAACATTTATTATATATGGCCAACTTTTGGAGGTTACTTAAGGGGTTAGGGGTAGTCAGAAGCACGAAAAAATTAGAATTTTCAGTATTTTTTTTTGCTATTAAATCGTGTTATTTTACAAAAGTAGTAATATGGCATTGTTATAGAATGTGTTGACTTGAAGTCACGAAAATTTCAAAAAAAAAAAAAAATTATTTGCAAAGTTATAGTTGTTTGTGTTGACCCAGTTCCAAAAAAAGGTACTTGTGGTAAAATCAATTGAACAAAAAAAATTTGTTTTGTTTTATAAAAAGATAAACTCGGGCCTAATCGAATGATTTTTTTCAAAACTTTACAAAATGGCGGACTCAGGAAATTTTTGTCTAAATTTTTGGGAAAAAATCAACAGTTAATTGGTCTTAAAAAATCGAAATTTTTGAAAAATCCTTCGATCAGGCCCGAGTTTACTATGTATTCTAAAAATTTGTATAAATTTCATTAAATCAACTGAGCGATTTTCGAGTTACAGTTGTCACCAGTTCAAAAAACATGGTTTTGAGAAAAACGCGTTGAAAGTTCGCCTTTTTGCCTTGAAGTGCCCGAGATGTCTTTGTTATTTGTCAAATAACTCAAAAACTAATTATCGGATCAACGTGAAATTTTCAAAGAATATTTCTAAGATATTACACTTAACGAAAATGCAAAAAAAAGTAAAATTAAGTTTTTGAAATCTGACTACCCCTAACCCCTTAAAAACATAATATACAGTTTGGTGTTTATCTCAATTCTCTATATTTTTGGTAATAATTTTTCTTGAAAAAATGGCTTAATATCGAGTATATATTGAAATTGTTTATTTTTACACTAGTATTTGTTGAATTTTGCTTAATCTAAGGCGTTATTTAGAATTATTATTATTAGCATTATTCGAGAATATGGTGAAGCCGTTTCCTTCACACAGGTGTTCCTTGTCTCAAAATCAAAAATATCATGCTGTATACCGTGATTGTAGTAAAATTTGCCTACACTTTTACTAAGATTTGAATGAAGATTTGATTGAATATTGCCTACTCTAAGGCGTCTTTTAAAAATATAAATAACTTTCGGTATGTAAATATTATATTATACGCTGCATAATGAGCATGTTTTGTCAGTTTTTGAAAGACTACTTAAATACATAAAGAAAGTTGAATAAATAAGTGTGTAACGAATTTTTGGGACTAAAATATAGATATTCCGATTTTTCGATTTCTTCAGGATCCATTGAAGTATATCCCATAGCAATTTTAAGTTCATTGCCAAGGATTTTTAAACATCGAAGATTTTTTAACTCATAGCTTTTCTGGAGTGAACTAGAAGGAGTATGTACCAATAGGCTTGTTGACAGAGAGATATGGTAAGACATCAAATATTAATTTTCTTCATTCACATTGTTTAAGGGGTTACATACTATACGTCCAGAATTTTCAAAAAAATCGATTTTTTTATAGGTTATTATTCTTTATAATTTTAGGCATATTTCTGTGAAAGTCAATTGCAAAAATTCCCCATAGATACAAAGTTATGGTAGAAAATCAGACCGCCCGACGAGAGTTTAATGCACACAGGCAGCTGTCCTTCGTTTGAGGCACATGAAAGTTAAAACGCGTTTTTCTCGAAACTGCTTTTCCCGGCACGGTCTGCATGATAACTCATACAGTTTTTAACACTTTTTGATGCAATTTTTTTTTAAATATTCGAAAATGTTTTCTCTATATTCTGCCGAACCGGATTTTCGATATTTTTATTAAAAAATTTTATAAACATAATTAAAGTGTGACATTTATTTACTAAATTCTATAAATTTGAAAATTTTTCGAAATTAAAAAATTCATTTTTTTATAAACTTTAAGTACCAATAAACATTATATAAAATTTCTTTGTATTTATTCCTATTGTTATCCCTTCTGAAAACAGTTTTTCTTTTAGCGCATTTTTGGTGCTGCTGGATAACAATCTAATATTTAGAAGAAAGGATTACTTTCTACAAGATAAAAACCCATTTAAGAGGTTGTAGATATGTATAACAACATTGTTCGTAGAGACTTTGTTTTATTTTTTGCCGCCATTTGGCTAACTTATTGGTCTTCTGAACCAAAAATCATATCAAAATTTGTTAGGTAGAATACAGAATTTTTAAAATAAATATAATTCAATTATGGCTTTCATATAATCAAACAACCACTTAAAAAAAATGTGGAAAAGTTAATGATTTTATGGTTTTAAGATGCGTTATGACAAGTTGTGAATCGCCTAAATGAAAAATAAAATCACAATAAATTTCAAAAGATCTAAATTTTCTGTACTTACTTTTCCACCACTCCACTGCTCCATATTTAACCACGTTAAATTATCCAATTGCGTATCGTAATAACCCAATTTTTCATATTTTCCATTCACCATTTGTTCGATCTGGGTTAAGGCAATACGATCACCTTGCGAGCTGAATGCAACGACGCCCTGTAAAAATATAAAAACATTTTTTTTAACTAAGAGAGAAATTGGATATATTTTGTTTTAAATGAAAAAAAAGTAAGGAAGAGCTAAGTTTGGATATAAATAAAGAGGTTAAAGCCAGGGAAGTACCTACAGGTACATAAGCCCTGTTAGTTATATGAGTATAATTTTTTAATTAATTTTTTTTCATAAAAATTATAAGCATTTCACAGATTTTTTTAGAAGGTTGTATGGCCGATTTGGCTCTGACGATAACCATGATTTATAGTAAAATTCTTGAAAATATTTTTTTCCAGCTCCAGGATCAGATGGTACGGTTAAGACTATATAAGACATGTTAAATTTTTTCAAATGTGAAAAGGCTTCTCGTAAAACTCAAAAAATTACTTAGTTTCCATATGTATACTTATGTGTTGTTTTGTCTTCCTTAAGTGAATTTAAATCAATAGTACAAGACAATTCGCCTAAAAGCATGCTATAAATTTGCTGCACTTTGTAATTGCGAAAGTGAATGCATTTGCACTCGACAAATATATTTTATGCACCAAACAAGCGCTCGACTTTATTTTTTATAATTTTTTTCTAACTTTTAGTTGCTTTAGCCTTCAGTCTGGTCTATTTTCGTCCCTTTTTTAAGTTGGAAAATGCATTACCGTCATTATTTAGTTGTTAAAGTTACTTTTTATTTGAATATTCTAGTTATTCGAAGCAGTTTTTTTTCTTTGTGGCAACTCTGCTTTGCATTCCATGAAAGTGCAAATGGTGTTAGTTACTCAGGGTAAAAGCACTAACTGCAGCTTGCAGTTATTCCGAGTGGCGGTTAGTTGAGAAAAAAGCATTTTTCCATTTAATAGTTGCTCTCTACAGATGAAGTTAATGGCAACGCATATTTTACTCATATTGCTTCAAGGGGTGTACTCAAAAATGTATCGTAAAGTTTGAAAATTTGAAGAAAAGTAATAACATGTTAACCTTTATTGTTTTTTGTAGAACAATATTCAATTTCGAAATTTCAGTATTTCATTTCAAATTTGAAATACAAGAATTGGAACCCAAATATATAGATGAAAATTTTCAACATTTGACATTTGATCACAGGAAGAATGACCTTTAATGTTTGAGATAGGAAAAAATAAATTTATTTTTGATGCGCCTAAATGTAGGCCACCTTTCATTACAGTTTTTAAGATCACATCTATTATGAAAGTAAAAACAAAAACAATTTTTTTTCACAGGTTAGACCTTTAGTTTTTAACATACTAAAATCTTGAACCAATATCTGCAATATGTACCTCTCAAAATTTTTATTCTTTAAGTTCTAATACCAGGTCTAATCTGGTTTCTCTTTCTTCAGTGCCACTTAAAAAAAGTTTTTTGATCCTTAAAATGAGTTTGTGTCTTGCTTTTATGTTCAAAAAGTTGTCTACTTTTAGGTTTGTAACTTTGCTAAAAAATTGATAAAAAATACTGCATAATTTTAGGCGTTCAACTCAATATGTATTTCAAGAAAAAATTATAGAATGGGTTTTAATAAAAATTTTAATCAAATAATATGAAAAAGTAAACTTTCAATTAAGTGTTGCCTATTTTTAGGCTAATAGGTAGAACTGATTATGACAAATACATACTTTTAGGCGTGAAAACCTATTTTTTTGTATCTACGGGTAACCATTGACTGCACCTTATTACTAATTTTAACAAAATAATATGATATTTTAATAAAATATTGCCTACTTTTAAGCGCGAAAACTAATTGTTTTACTGCTATATTGATAAAAAGATATTAAATGAATCTTAGTACAAATTTTAACATAATAATAAGAGCACATGCATTTTAAGCTAAATTTTGCCTACTTTTAGGCGAATTTTTTTTGGAAAGTTTGAATTGTGGGTTATACGCATATTAAAATGTTTCTTTGTAAAGTAGAGCATACAGAAAAATCATGTATGACTTGCTTCTCTTCGCTTTCAAAAAACCGTTGTCTACTTTTAGGCAGTCTAGCTAAATTTTTAAGCGAATTATTGCACTCTGCAGCTCCAGCTGCTTGCATGAAAGCTAACTGCCGAAAATGGCTGCACTGAAAAACACCTCTTTTACAGCGCCCAAAAATATGCAGCATTTTTAACGCAACACCGCATCTACCGCAGGCACCAGGCTAACAACATCATGTAACCACTAGACACAGCGGTAGGTTCCGACTACTTTAGTGCCTAGCAGAAGCAACGCGCATACAAGCATGCTGGTGTTGTCAGCCGAAAAAAGAAGCTGCTTCCCTGCAATGCCGTAGCGAATTGATAGTCTCGCCCCTTTGGTGCTTTAATAAAAAACTAAAATAAACGGATGGCAGAAAATAGTGCAGAGCGACATGTGCCACGCCACCGAGCATGGGGTCCCGCAGGACCGTGGATATGCCAGTCCGTTGCTATGTCAAGCAGGAAATGGCACAGTTATCATTTGTTGTTGCTACTTAGTTAGCTGGCTGTGCGAGGGGTGTTTGCTCGGCGTGGCAAGTGTGCAATTCACAGGGGCGCAAAAAATGTTCTCACTTGTGTATTTACGCATTGCTGACTACTGACTGCTGATTGCCGGTTGCCGGGGCTTCACCAGCCGTTGTTGGCTGCTGCCACTTTTTGAGTTTTAACATACTGGGTACATGCATTCGCAGATCCCCCTCGGTGTGTGTGTGTGTATGTATTTGGTGTTCGTTGCAGCGAAATTTGTTTTTGTGATTTTTCTTCAAAATAGCTGCAGTACTGGGTTTTTCCTAAAATGTTGCAAGTACTTTAACAAGCTCGCAATTTACGGTGCTTTTTCTGGTTTAAACGCCTAGTTTTGCATAAAATTTAATTTCTCGTTATTTACTCAATTAATTCGAACCAAACATGATCTATAACCTTTTCTGAAACTCTATGGGATCGGATTAAAACCACACCCAATTTCTATTTGATGTAATTTTCAACTACCTGATATGGCATTGGTTCGTTTAAAAGATATAAAGTCAAGATAGCGCTTATAAGGTATGGCAACTTTAATATGAAAACGATCGAAGTCGAACCTTTTCGAATTTCGATACCGAATGTGTTACATTCCGAGCATTTAGTAGATATGTTACCGAAAATATCAGTTAATTTAAGGCTGCTTTCTCAAGGTCTATTTACCAGTCTTTCTGTCCAGTTAATAGATTGTACTTAATAAATAACAACAAATTTTGGGGCCGGCCAATGTGCATGGTTAATGGAGATGTCCGCTTAATAAGGCGTCCAAAGAGCTTCCACTGTATTATTCATTTACGAATTGTTTTAACCATCCTATCTTCTAAGTTGGTTCGAACTAGACACAGTGTGCTAAATTTTGCTAAAATCGGTTCAGTAGCTTAAGAGTCCATCGCGGACAAACAGCGTGATATACAAAGACATAAGTAAATCCGGAAAATATTTTAACGTATTTTTCAGCGCCTTTTTCTGATACTAATGTAACTTGATGCTTATACTGGATATAATCGAATCAAAACTTGCTTTAGTCTCCATAAATTAGGTGAGGTTATACTGGCCGGTTATCAACTCTTACATAGACCTACTGGCCCTTAGTAGTGTCAGATGAAATTTCAGTGTAATTTGAGGTGATGAATTAGCTACACTTTCGGCGAACTTTAAGAGCGACTTCATGTCTATGTTTGATATTTCGTCCAGTCCTTTGAACTTCCGAAGCTCCGAAATACTTAAGACGTGTTCCAGCTAGTGCTGCACAAAGAGATTGGATGTGTTCTAGCATCTCTCTCATGTTAACTACTCTGCACTTTCAGCGTGTATCGTTATCACTTACGCCCATCCGGCTCGTATGTGATACAGGTAGGTTGTGATATGTCAAGAGGCCAAGAGCCGCCCGGCAGTCCTTTCGAGACCGTGTGATTAAAAATTTTCCTAATGGTATTTTGTAAAACATCTTGTTGATCCTGCATGTACTTAAGGCATTCCATCTCACGCTGATCCGCTGCTCAGCACTTTCGGTAATTTCACTGTGTATCGTTTTGAGCCACTTACGTATTTTATATGCTTTTTCGGTAGCCAGACGGATGGCCTTTTTAGCAATTTCATCAGCTGTTTGATTTTCGGAACTCTTTTGTGGACTGGAATCCATTATATATTTAGCCCCTTTCCGGCAGCCGAAACATCTATTGTTTCTCTGCTTCTAAGGCCATTCTTTGATGTAATGCGATTTGAGAATATTGCTTTAAATGCTGCTTGGCTATCGACGTATATATTTATCTTCTTTATGTTATTTCTTGCGTTGTTAACTTTCTCGGTCACAGTGCCAACTGTTACTGTTTCCACCTGCAAAATACTGCTGTAATCCGGAAGCTGGAACGATCGTCGAAGATCCATCTTCGAACAATAGATTCCGGCTTCCACTCCATTGGCCATTTTGGATTCATCTGTGTAGATGTTGTTAGTTCCACTAGTATGTCGCAGGCTTCTATGGCATCCATCTTCCTTTAGTGTAACTTGGAACCTTCTCTCCTAAATAAAGCGTATGGGTATGTTTTCTAATTTGTCCACCAGCCTTCCGCTTATTGAGCTATACCCAAAGGCCCTTGTAGAGAAGGCCTTGTAGAGAACTCACTTAATATCGCCAATCTTGCAGCTATTTTTTGCCGCAGAGCTTACTACTACAATGCCGATTGGTGGTAAGTGAGTAACTTTTTTATTTCCGCCATTGAAGTGATTTTTAGCGGTCCTGTTATGCAGAGAATAGCGTATAGCTGTAGCCGTTCCATCGGTTTCCTGTATGAAATTTTCTTTAAAGCAATCCACTACACCAGAGCCCCATATTCAAATCAGCTATATTAAGTCTCGGGAGTTCCCATGGCGGGATTTTGTACCTCCTTGTAAAGAGTACTAAATCTATCCTTTTAGGATTTATTTTATTCCAACTCCACTTTTACATTTTTCATTATCTTCACTTGCTTTTGTATTTATTTTTTCTGCTGTCAGCTTTTTTATGATACTTTCTTCATTCAATCGCATTTATTATTCCTGTCTTGCCCCCTTTTATTCACTTTGTTGTTTATGCATGTACTTTATTGCACTTTTGTGGCATTCTAATCGCATTTCACTTCTCAACACTTTGCATTTCTAATCGCTTTAGCAGTTTTTATTTATTTTTTTTACATTTTCTTTGCGCACAAGGGTGTTTAGCCCTCATGAATACTAAGTTCTCTTGGTGGAGATACAATGTGATACAAATGTGTTTTTCTTAAGAAAAGTTACGCGTCTCTTTGTTTGTAAATGATTTGCAGTTGAGCGCTCGGAGACATTTGATAGTTTCTTTAAGGAAAATAACTGTTAAATATGTAAAACTTAAATTAACAGTTATTTGTTTTAAAGAAACTATCAAATGTCTCCAAGTGCTCAATTTAGTGTAATGTGTTACGAAGTTTTAAACAAGTTGAAGAATTTGCATTAGGGATCTAAGATACAATTTAATTCAGATGTGAAGAGACAATGGTCTTTTGTAGAAGGCCTTGCTTTGTACGATTATACCATATTCTTATTCTTTTTGCAAATTTATGACGTTGGGAAATTTAATATATTTCCCATTCGCGCGCGTTTCAGTTTTATTTCATATTTTTGGATAAAAGCCATATTCAGTCTCTAACTCATCACAGTGACTTTCAAACTGTTACCAGAAGGTCAATGTTTGCCGAGCACATTTTAGCTTTCTTGTGGCTTCTCAGTTCATTTGTTAAATATTCTACTATACAACATAAATCTCTGGATATTCCTATCTCACCAAAGGGCAAAACCCAATGAGCAGATTGGAGCGAACTCCTTGGGCTAACTGCTACCCGCAGTACCAGGTTTCAAGTCTCCGGTCAGATTTTGTACCTTGCCACTACCAGTTCAGCACCTATCAGACTCAATGACTGGTGACATTTGCCGCTTGAACTTCCAATGTCTTTTCATTAGAAGGAAACTCAATCAAAATCTATAATATCAGTTCATGCTGAGTATTGTAGTACTATTTCTGGCCAAGCCAAAAACACGGACATAGTGCCTATTTTAGTCGCCTCTTACGACAATCTTATCTTACAGCGTGCAAATTCTATTTTGTGTATATAGTCATAATATCTTCCTTGACAACGAGGAGGTATTTACTCAAGAACCATTAAGGCGGTTACGTTTCAGATGATCCATCCGTTGAGCCCAACTTTCGATGACCTTTTAGAGAATTTCTACTGGTAACTTGCGAATGACAAGCGCGATGTTTGCATAGTCTTAGTCTTTACATATACTCACAGGAAAAGTCGTACGGTGTGATAGCACACGATCTTGGTGACCAATCGATCGGTTATTTGAGTCGGCTATTATGGGGCGATAAAGGTTGCCATTGATGCTTACGTTCTCACAGGCATATTTTTGAATAAATATGGATTGATGAGTCTACTGACTCACAAACCATACCAAACCGTTATATTTCCTGCATGAAATGGCGACTTTTGAATCTCTTCAGGTTGCTCTTCGTCCCAAATGTGGCTATTTTGCTTGTTTACATGCCCATTGAGCTAGAAATGGGTCTCATCGCTGAACAAAATTTGGCTCGTAAACGTCGGATTTTCTTGGAACTTTTTCAGAACACATATTTTTCAAATATTTGCTCAATAATTATTCAGGCCTGAAATTAAGGAAGAATATTTAATTCGAAAGCGGAGCTTTTAACTCGAATTTTTTTCAAGGAATTATAAACCAGAAACATAACATAGTTACTGGAGGCCATTTGTATGTCTAATGTCTTACTTCACAAGAACAATACCCTTTGCGACGACAATATCCACATCTTATAATTAAAACTTAAGCATTGTCCCTTCAGAGTCCATTTTGCAATTAGGTTTTTTACTTGCCCATGACAACTTGGCCACAATTTGCATTCACTTCACTTTTAAAGTAAAACAAAAACACAAGACGGTGAAAGCAAAAAATAAACACGTTTACCTTTCAAATAAACTTTCGTAAAAGACCAAATCAAAATGAATAATTTTTTATTAAAAAAAAAAATTGAAATACGAAACTCCAACGGCACTCTCTGACACTGAGCCGATAAGCGGTGTGAAAACTTCTACGTAAAACCACAAAAGTCGAGACTTTAACGCTGTCAAACTTTTCGTAACGACCGACTACTAAATGCTATCCCTACTAATAAATCAACATTTCAGGCGCACACACCCCCACACATACATATATGCAAAATACCATAAGAGGGCGCTGTGTGCATGAAGAAATTCGTTTTACCGTAAATAAAGTTTCGGAAAAGTTCAAAGACACACTTGTATCAGCTGAGGAAATTTGTAAATGTTTAGTGTCAAAGGTGGGCAGTTAAAATTAAGACAAGAAACCATTAAGTCTTAGGGTAAATGAGTGAGGATGGGATGTGTAGCGAGACGAAGATAAGGCAGACGGGAGAGAGCGAGGAAAATGGCTAAGTTTCTTGTGATTGCAAATAAATTACGCAGCGTCAGCCAGGTATTGCTTTGAAATATTTATAAGCGTGTGTTGTGGTTAACAAAAAAGTTTAAATTCTTGGTGATAACTGTACATTGCAAGCAGTGTTATCTGTATTTCCAATTTGTTTCACTGAAACTTAAAACCGTTCAAAATTTGTTCGAAAAACACTATGGCTTTACATATTGATTACTACTCAGCTTCTTGGAGGAAGTGGTTCCGTAGAGTGCGGTGAGTGTCACCAGAAAGATATTGTTTAACATATCGTTTAACCATGTGGTTATATATCTTGACTTCACGCAAAAAATGGAAAGTTGTTCCAAGACAGTACAGTCAGCTCCACAAAGAACTAAATTTGCCTGCCATTGATAGGCTCAAACGAACTGTTCTATTGGTTCGCGGCTCCATTTACACCTGGATCGATTACTTTATATTATTTTAGAATATTGAAACCAAACTTTCAGAGTTCTAAAGTAGCTAACCATTTGAGATCGTCTTCTCTTCAAGTCGATTACTTAATCCACGTCTCTATCTTAACCGCTTGAGATCGTCTTCTTTTCAAGTTAATTACTTAAACCACAATACTACTAATATCACGATCCTCCGAAGGCCCAAAATCTTACCGTTCTGTCGCCATCATGAAGTTAATAATTAAAATCACATATTTTTCGCCGCATATAGAGATCCTAAATTCAATGAAAGAGTGAAGTAAATTTGGTTGGTCCGTTCTCAGATAAAAGTCTCTGTTCTTTCTGTTTATGACTACTGCCTTGTCATCGATAGACATTAATCTTATCTACTTATTGCTTGTGCGAAATAAGTTAAGTGCAGTCAAAATTGTAGATCTGAGAGCAATCCTTTACTGAAATCTCATTGTATTAGTTGAAGCACATAAATTCTAAAAATACCTCTGTGTTTTACAGGAACTCCATTTTTACTCTTCGTATGGAAGAGTTTGTGTTAAACACACGATTACCAACGATAACATCTTGCTTTTCTGAGTAGACTTGGCGATGATACTGAGGCACTAGCCGTTGGCCATAAATTCCGGTCCTTTCTAGTTACATACCATAAACTCAACTGAACAGAACTGTTGTCAGCCAGCGTTAACCCTGTCGTATCATTTGATTTTCTTTGCTAATTTTTCCAATTTCATCCACAATAAATTAGACATCATTAGGTTAAGCTTGGTTATGTCGTAGGGGCCGATCCTTGTTAAATAGATCCCACTTGAACAGCTGTGAATGCGGATCCTTTGTGATTCCCAATACTTTTACTATAGATATGGTTCAACGAATCCACATATATTGACGGAGCATTTGAAGCTTACCGCAAATATGTTAATATCAATATGAACCACTCTGCAACATTCTTCGAAGGTCCGTCTATCGAGATTTTTCAATCTTAATATCAAAATCTGCACAGTTGAGGGGGAAGAGTAGATGATTCTAACTCAGCTTTTTCTTTACAGTTTGTCAATTTGCGAAAGGTTATGTAGCTTCACAGGGTGTGAGACTGTTGATTAGTGTCCAATCGGTATAATTTCTATGGCGGCGACGTGAGCCATGCTAAAAATAAGTAGTTTAGAGAACCTCATGTACTACACTTTGGGTCAGAAGAACCTTGTGCCGTAAAAGTTTTGGTGGTTGACCAGAGATCATGAGAACAATCATATGAAATCGGTGCAAAGGTGCCTTCCTTAGCAAGCTCATTGGCTCATTCAGCTCAGTTCCAACGATTCCGCTATACCCGGCGGCCAAACATGTTGGACAAAGTAGCTTAATATCACTGATATGGAGGTCAGTATTGCAGTTCTCCTGGCTGAAAGAATGCATTTCACCGGTTACGTGTGGTTCGAGGTCCGTTGGAATCATCGGTCCATATTTCTTCAAAAATTATGTCGGTGAGACCGTAACCGTCACTGGCGACCATTATCGCGCCATGAAAACCGACGATCTTGACGATATCTGGTTTCAACAAGACGGCGCCACTTCCCGTATCGCATCAATCAATTGATTTATTGAGAGAACACTTCGGTGAGAGAATTTCACGTTTCGGGCCGGTCGATTGGCCACCAAGATCGTGTGATATCCAACCATTAGACTTTTTTCTGTGGAGATATATAAAGTTTGAAGTCTATGCGGACAATCCCGCTTCTTTTTAGGCCTTGGAAAAAACATTACGCTTGTTATTCGCCAGTTCCCAGACGAAATGCTCGATCAAGTCATCGAAAATTGGACTCAACGGCTGGACCGTGTGAGACGTAGCCATTTAGTTTTTTATCTCGCTGTAATTAAATGAGCTAAAAGCTGCTGGAGATAACACCCCTATTTTCTGAGTCGTTTTATTAAAGGGTGTTCAGTAAAAGGTCCAAAACTTCTCTAAGCTTCCAAGTGACGCATATTTGCTACGACTTTAACTGGTCATCCAGAAACTACTAGCATTCTCATGCATAAATATTACAAACATTCTCTTTTACCCGACCGAAGTTGCTTTGTTCTCAAATTCCTCGCCTTGCACAAAGGCCACAAATGACATGTAATTCTCTAATTTGCTGCCAATTTCAAAATTAATTAATACATTGTATAAATTGCATGCCAAAGGCTCTGCCGTAAGCTTACGAAATGCAAAGCAAACGTTGGCAACAAATTGACGCTTGGAGATATGGTATAAAGAAATCAAGCAACTGCAAAAACAAATATCTATGCGAAAACTTTAAAGCAGCAAACGGCAACTTAGTGCTAGCTTCATTTGCAAAATTACATAACGTGAAAATATGAGAAGTTATTAGCTTTCGGCATATTCATATTCATTAGTTCCCTTGCCAATGGCTTTGTCGATGTGTGTGTATGCGTGGAAAGTTTGTAAACTCTTACATGGGAGTGCTAGAATTTTAAACAACACTTAATTGCAATTAGTTGTGCATAAGCATTGACTTTCATTTGCGGTTCGACTTTGTGAAGTCATTGTATACATACATTGCTCTTAATTAATACCATAAAGTAAATTTTTTAAAAGTTGTATGCTTTGGTGCATATTTTGAATTAAGAGAGGTTTTCATATGAGTTAAGTTGAAAACCGATGCGGGTTTGATTTTCGATTGTGAATAGCCACTATACATACATACATACATATGTGATTGCTGGAGCGAAAAGTCTCTTTTAACCTAAGTTCCGTCGAAAAAAATTGGTATATGTATATTAAGCCCGAAGTACTTGTGGTTTACGAAGCACACCAAAAGATTTCGGGATCCCGAAGCTGTCAGTCCCGAACTTTCGGGATTATTAGAATTATAAAAAATTAAATCAAGCCAAATAAGTTGAAATGGTCGTTGAAACGAATAATTTCTTTCAACCGAAGTTTTCGTGATCCCGAAATTACTGCTCCCAAAAATTCCTAAGTTTCATCGAAGAAATGGTGTTATTTAAGCTCAAAATGCATTTCGGTTACAATGCACACCAAAAAAATTTCGGAATCCCGAATTTATCAGTCCCGAAATTTCGGGATTCTTATAAAAGTTTAATTAAATAAAATCACTAGTTTTGGTGTTGTAAGTTTTTTTTTATGTTTTACTGCACAGCAAAAATTTTCTGGATCCCGTACTTAACAGTACCGCAATTTCGGGACTTCAAAATAATACAAGTTTAGATCAAGAAATAAAGAATACTAATTGATAATTACGAATAGTAATAGTAAGCAATCGGAAAATAGTAGAGGCATTGTCGGAGACCAAAAGTAAGGCTTTGGAACCGAGGGTGGAGCAATGCTCGTCCTTACCGCAAAAAAGTCTTCAATCTGAAAGTAAATTCTTATACTGTCAGATGTTACTATTTCGCACGTAAAAGTAACGAAAACTTCGGTATCCCGAAGGTTTTATTTTTAAATCCCGAAAATTCGGGATTACCATAAAACAAGTCACTAAAGTAGTATTGATTGGAAACATATTAACACTTACAAAGCAAAAATCTCCTTCCTTGTACTTAACCTTCACTTAAGGCAAATTTCAATTTTCACCTCAATTCACGACTCATCTTTGCATTCGATTGAATCCCTTCAAACTGCCGCAAGCCGAGGCAGCACAAAATGAATTGTCTACAAAACCGCAGCAATTCAAGTCAACATTGCCTACGGAGCCACTTGCTACAAAGCTTATGCTAACGCTGGCAAATCAATCAACAACAGATATGTAAGTGAGCTCACAAGCTAAAACCCTTGAAAATAGACTTTGCTTTGCGTTTCGCAACTGTCTGTGCTGAGCCAAAACTTTCCCTATAGCCCTTCAGCTACATTGTTTGTCTGTTTGGCAAAACCGCTTACCTCCACTTTAGCTTACTTACCGATATGCCAAGGAACTGTGTAGAATTCATCGCCGCATAAATTTCATCGGCAATTTCCTTGTCTGTGTATGTAAAATCTCGTAAGGATTTCTGTCGTTGCTTGAGGCGTTCCATTGTCTTATTGAATGCCAGCGCCACACTCCAGACAGCGTCGTAGGCCAGCGGCGCCTCTTGATAGCCCTCCGGATAGCGATCATGATTGATGTCGTAACCTTCTTCGATAAGCGCATGATTCAGTCGTTGTCTGCAATGAGGTGGAAAAATGATAATAATCGTGGTACGGAAAATTTTAAAAGAATATGTGGTAAGCGCTCCTTAAATAAAAATTCAGGTGGATAGCGGCTGAAACTCTGCCCTTATGGTAAAGAATAGTGTGATTCGAATCAAAGGAATTTTTGACAGTGAAGTAAGAGATATACGGTCTAGTTTTGAGTTAAAAGAAAAACTGTGTCGCAGAAACTAGGAGTTTAGTTGGGTCCGCAACCTCCTTTCATTTCTGTGGAATATTGAAGATTTGAAGTAGCTTTTAACCTTTCCTTTCATTTTCAAGGAGAAACAAAGCCTATTTTCGAAATCAGGGATCTTGGAGTTTCGAGCTCGGAACTTCTGTCATGATATCAGGACTTCTTTTTATTGCATACCTCTTCATTTTCGGGCGTTCCAAACAATATCTAAAGATAAAATTAGGAGGCCTAGCGGAGCCTTTTCATTAACTCTAAATCTGGTAGGATAAAGGGTGATCTTATTTAAGTGTAACTTGATTTATAGCTGCAAAAGATAGGCTCCTTTAGTTAGATGTAAATTAACTCCGACAGCAGAACTGAAATACTGGCTTTGAGCTCCCTGACAAAGAGTTCCCGAATAGTCAAAGTCAGAACCTTTTTCTCTAGCGTCAAAAGCAGCCTAGGTCACAGCGAGAATGCTGAAAACTGCGATGTCGATGAGTTTGCTGGAGAGAGATCCTAATTTCATCCGATTGACAACGAATCAGTAACCCGCTGCCTTATAGCGCTTTGGCGTTGGTTCAATGAAGCTTTCGTGGGCTCGAAAAGCGTTCATCAACAACCGAAACTTGTGCAGTTACGAAATCCTTCTGAGCCAAAGTGGAATGCAAGAGGTTCTCTGAAGTATTTTCTCTTAGCAAGCTTCATTTGGACGCCATGGAGGAAGACGAGATGTCAGCTTTTCCAAACTGAGGTTGGAATATCTGGCTGGGATTGGTATTAGCCACCTGAAAAAATGTTTGGTAAGCTCAAATCGCATTGATCGATCTATAAAATTGTTTGTGATTCTTAATTGGGAGTTCTGGGAATGACTAAGGAACAACGTTCACAACGGTTCTGTGGGATCCTGCGTTACTTCTGCTGCGAATATCAGTCATACTACCTAACGACCTAACTTAAACCAATTACTCGATCTTGAAAGTTCCAATTTACCTTTTTCCAATTCAATCAACAAAGAATAAGTCCTTAAGTACTATTAGTTACTGGAATTGACGCCTTTAAGAAATTGTGAACCAAAAGCAGGAATGACTGATCCTCTTTTTGTGAATTCCTTCAGATTTATAGAATATATGGTTGAACCTAAAATGACCGAAATGTTTTCTCATCTGTGATTGGATAGCCATTTATTATGACATTCAATATGGAGAATCTATTTTTGAAAAAAAGGTATGCTTGGATCTTCAGAATATGAAGGTTGTTGTTAACTGATTGGGAATAGATAATTGCTGAAAAGGAGACTTAAATCTTCTCCGTTTTTTACTTGTTAATTGTTACTATTGATTGCTTAGTTTTGTGGATTCTAAGAGTCAGGTTGAAAGCACCATTTTGTGTTTCGGGTGAAGCTTCAATTAAACATGATCACTTTATCTCGAATACTTTCTGAAATAGCAGCGCCACCTAGCGGACTTACTATGTCTAAAATTTTAATTACCACAATTTTTAGCAATAGAAAACCTCCATGTTTCACATAAATTCTTTATCAGATTTCTAAGATCTCAACCCATGAACCCCTTAAAGATTTAAAACTTTTCTAGCACACATAGCTACCCGAAACAGTGCCTGTAGTCAAATAAAAACGCAAGCTCACCGAAATTCCTCAGCTGTCATGCCGGAAATTGTCGTTTGATTGTTCTGATTCCACATAAGCGCTTCCGTTGTTAGATGTCCTTCGGCCGCAATGCGCATCTGTTCTATCGTGCAAGTGATACCCTCATTTTCCAAGTTCACCTCGTACCAATTGTCCTCGTACCAGCCTAAAAGTAGATGAAAAGCAGATGATACCCATAAATACCCGCCAAACCATATACATACAAACATTTACATATACATATACCACATATATATGTATAGTATATGTGAGTATATTTTCTTATATAGTAGCTCTTTAAGTCCTTAAATAGCGCTAGAGATAAGAAAGTCACCGCAATTGATGCCTTCAAAAGTTCCGTTATTTATTTGTACAAACACACATACAATTCACACATACCAATGCACTCATACTATTGACTGGTGGCGCAAAGTTTTCGCGAAAAATACGCGCACTTTGCTATTTTCCAAAGTTAAAGGACACACATACATACACATGTATACTTATATAGTTGACCGTGAGTGTAGATGTGAGGATGAAAAGATTTGCTACTAGGAAGGAAGTCAGTAAGTGACGGAGCGGTTGGTGTGTAACACAATGACATTTGTAACGAAAAACTTTGCAAAGTTTGCCGATAAATGCTCACACCGCACTTTGGTCTGCATGTGTGTATGTGTGAATGTATGTGCGCATGCATGTGTGTGCTTTTTGTGCGCCTTTCTTCCTGCTTGCGCAAGCATGAGATGATGCTTTTGTTATTGAAATCGAAATTCATGTAACGATTCATTGTGGCAATATGAATATGCGGGAAAATCGTAGCATACACAAAGGCGCATGCATGTGTTATGCCATTAGCGGCGTTTGTAGTGCGAGTGTGCTTTCATGAATGCCGAAATAAATCTTAATAATTATTTTTCATGCATGAAATTTAACTTTCGAACTGCTGATCGTTTGTTATTGAGCGAAAAATTGAAAATTTGCCTGGAAATAATTGTGAAATATACCTTTTAGGAAATATTTGTTTTAAAATTTTTATTTATTAGCAAATAATAATTATTATTATTATATTTTAAGGTTTTTTTTTATAGCAGCTAACTTTTTGCCCTAATATTTGTAAATCTGCCATTGTAAGGTAAAATTTAAAAAATAAGAGTTGCCACCTGCATTAAATTTTTTTTTAAATAATCTTAATAATAATAAGTATTAATAAGTACATCAAAATAAGATATTTTTGGCGTTTAAAATATTAAGGGTTACCACCTGTATTTCCAAAACTGAAAAACCAAGAGTTGCCACGTGTATTAATTTTTTCTTCACAAACTTAATAAATAAAAAAATAAAAAAAAGTATTTCTGGTGTGTAAAAATATCAAGGGTTGCCATATTTATGACATTTTTTCTAGAATGACCTTCATATTTGTTAAAGCAACAAAAGAAAGTATTTCTAAAAAATCAGGGTTGTCACCTGTATTAAATTTTTTACCAGAAAAAATTAATAGTTTAAAAAAAAGATACGTCCTAATCTTCTTTGTACCATACATAATCGAGGGTTGCCGTCTGTTTTTTTTTTTCTAGAAAAAAACTTAATATATTTTGATGGAAAACCATAAAGTATTACAGTGCTACCTGTTGTAAAAAAACTGTTTATTGAAAATGAATATCTTGGCAGGATATTTAACCAAACCAAAAACGTTAAAATTTTTTTTATACTGTTTTGTAGTTGCCACTGTTTTTTCTAAAATAATTAATTAGTTAAAAATTTGTATTAGAAGTTTGGTGGAATGCTGTTTATTTGAATTTTCTGCAAATAATGTTTGAAAATCCGCCAACCGAAGATATTTCTAAAGTTAAAAAACAAGGGTTGCCACCTGTCTTACATTTTTTGCGGAATAAATTGAAAATTTTGGTTAAAAAAGGTATGAAAAAACTTCTTTATACTATAACACCACAGAGAATTGCAAGAAATAAAAAACATGGAGTTGCCACCTGTTTTAAATTTATTTTCTTGAAATTTTAGGTTATTTTGGAATATGTTTACATACATATTTAGTTAAAAAGCTTGAGTAAACAATTTTTTTTAAATAAATTTTGTAGTTGCCATTTGGCACCAATTTGCATGATATATTATTTAACCTTGTTATGAAAAATTTATTTCTTCAGGTTTTTACAATAAAAAGGTGTTCAAAGTTGCCTTTTAGGCATCATTAATAAATTTTTTTATGAAAAAAATTTTGAAATGTGGCTACACTCTAAAAATTAGAAAAATTGCAGCCTTTTTGAAAAACGCAAGTTGAAAACTCTTTTATCACTTTTATTTTGATACATATGCATGTAAGTATATTGTAGAATTCCTGTAATCGATAATCCATATTAATTAATAGGTGGCAGCTTTTAGTGATAGAGCCTCCGATAAAAATGTGTATATTAAATATAGTTAATAAACTATATGATGTTCTTAAAATGTTTGATTTTTTGTTAAAATAATATTTAAAATTTGATTTGAATAAAAAATGTGGCAACGCTGTTTGAAACTATCAACTGCAAAACTTCTTAAACTTATTTGCTTTAATAAAACTATTATAAAATTTGCGTTGCAAGTAATATTTTTTAATTAAAACCAAATTTTCAAAGGTGGCAACATCACTATGAAAAACTTTCATCTTCAGGTTTTTACAATAAATTTAGTTTAAAATTGCCTTTTAGATACCACTATATATTTTTCAATAAAAAAAATTGTGATAAGTGGCAACGCTGTAAAAAATAAACAAATATGGCCACCTGTTTGAAAGTTGCAAATTTTTATAAAATTTGTGTAGCAAGTAATATATTAAAAAAAAAATTCAAAGGTTGCAACTTCACTATGAAAAATTTTCATCTTCAAGTTTTCATAAGAAGAAGAATAATTTATAGTTACCTTAAAATATATGTTAATTAAAGAAATTTCTAGGGTGGCCACATCACTATAAAAAATTTTTGTTTCTTTTTTAGGTCAAACACCAACATCACTCCAAAAAAAGAGAGAGTTTTTTTCTAAGAGGCCTTTATATAAGTCTTGCAACTTTTGCCTAGGACTTAATCTGCTAATTTCTTAGCTTTTTGTCTCCAAATGCACTGAGCTTAAGGTAGTGTGTGTATTTCCTAAGACAAGCCAAGATTAAAAGTATCAATATTTGTATCATCTCTACTTACTTTTATTCAAATTCCATGTTCACAAATCAGATTAACAATTTTCAGCAAACTTTTAAGTCGCTTTACAAGCATTGAGGCAGGCTCAGTACATATTGCAGCTGCAAGTGGAAAAGTGATGGAAGCAACGCGCAATAAAAATATCTCTGTCTACCAAAACCAATTTGTGTTTACTACTTTCTTTGTACTCTCCTACATAGTATACTCCACTATGTAAGTACTTAACCTCACGTATGTATGTCAAAATTCAAATTCGAATTCAATGTTACACGAATTACTTTGAATTACTTTGATCAAATCGGATTAAAATTTTCCATGAAACTTTAAAGTGCTTCAAGTATTAAGAACTAAATTTTATTGCTGTTATATATACAGCTGAGTAACTATTTGGTGGCTTTAAGGCCAACGCTGTCAACACATTTCATTCACTTAACCGCTCAACGAAAAAAATATTGTTCGTTGTCAGCCATTTTCATTGTCGAGTTGCCAAATTGATTAAACACCGAAAATGCATTAGCACTGAAATGATTTTATTTCGAATCTATGCTAAAAATAGTAGTTGAACTTATTCACTTTCAGGTATTTTCGTACTTAATACATTTTTCCACCTTTATTGTTGGTGTGGAAGTGTCATTAAAAATAACATTCGTGTTGTTGTGCACTTATAGTGTTACTAATTACAAATTCCTAGAATTCTTAATGCAAATTTCGTTTGCGGTTTACCGACGCCACAAATTTAGTCAACTACAAATAACTTAAAGGCCGCAGCAGTCAAATTGCATTTCAGTGACGTCACGGAGAGTTGGAAATAGCATTGGTATTTTTATGCATATGAAATAATAGAAATAGCGACTGTTTTTTTCTAAGGTTCGAAATATCCTAAGGGGATAGTTGTTAGAGTAAAATCAGGTATTTATTATTAGTACAAGTTTTCCAAGATTTTTTGTAGGTATAAGTTTCCTAGAGCGATAGCTGTCAAATGAACTGTCAAAGTTAACTCATGTTTTGGTTATTTATTATCAGTAAGGAATATCTACAACAATTTTTGATCACTTAGAGTCAGAAACAGCTATTGTGTATATTTTTTGTGAAATTTCGGAAATAGAGGGTGTTTTTGAGCGGTTTGGAACATCATAAGGAGACAGCTGTCAAACGAGCTGTCAAAGTAAAATCATGTAATTTTTAATCTCCAAATTTTTTGGAGGTATCAGTTTTCTAGCGGGATGGCTGTCAAATTAGCTGTCAGAAGAAATTCATATTTTGAGGTTTGAAATATCATAAGTAGATAACTGTCAAACGAGCTGTCAAAATAAACTAATGTCATTTTTACTATCAGTATAGACTATCGCCAGAAATTTTTGGTCACCGAAAGACTGCAATAGACACTATACATAATTTTTGAAATTTTAAAAATATATAGAGTTTTATGAGAGGTTTGGAACATACTTAAGGGTTATTTGCCAACAAAGCTGTCAAAATACATTTAAGTTTTCGATATTTATTATCAGCAATAATTGTATAAAGGTCCTCAAAGCTGCGCGAAAACTGTCAAACAAGCTTTAGCTGTTTTCTAAGCATATTCTCAGAATATTATAAGACTATCTCCAAAAATCTTAGTATTGAGAATTATATGTATAACTTTATTTGAAATTATAGAAAAATAAAACTTTATTTAATGATATTTCTTTAGAATTTCTTAGAGGGTTAGCTGTCAAACGCGCTGTCAAAATAGAGTCATGTCATTTTTAATAACATTATAGAATATCTCCAGAATTTGTTGGTCACTAAGAGTTACAAATAGCTACTATATATTTTTTTGTGAAATTCTAGAAAAATATAGAGCTTTTTTTTAATGATTTTGGTATATAATTTCTTAAAGGGATAGCTGTCAAAGTAAATTTCAATAAGGAAAAAATTAGTTACCAAAAATTTTAGGCTCACTGAAAGTTAAAATGATTTAAATTAAAGAAAAATTGTTTTTTATTAATTAAGGAAATACAGACTGCTTTCTAAGAAGCTTAGAAAATAGAGCTGTCAAAATAATCACAAGTTTTAGGTACTTATTATCATATAAGAATGGATAAAAGAGTCAAAAAAATTGTGAGGTATAGAATTTCATGTAAAAGTCACCGTCAAACAAGCTCTCAAAAGATGTGATTGACATTTAGTTTAGCAAATACAGAATAACATTTTCTAAAATAAAAATGGTTGGAGATATGGAATTTCTTTGAATACTTTTAGTAGCTGTCAAACAAGCTGTCACAGTATTCACATGTGCTCAATATTTATGTATAGTAAAGACTGAATAAACACAAACAGTCTCTCTTTCTTTTCTCTTTTATTGGCTAAACCCCTAAGCGGTGTCTAGGCCAATAAAGAAGAAAGTCTAAATAAAGCTTTCCAGAATTATTTGTGGATATAGAAATTCCTAGAAGGATATCTGTCAACCCATCCGTCAAACTAAGCGCACATGCTAAGTACTTCTCTGTAGTAACGTCATGTTAGAAACCTTCACACCTCTAAAAACCCACACTCTTTAAAAAATAAAGAAAAAAAAACAATTCCTTCAAGCTAGCTGCCTTTCGCTCTCATTTCAGTCTTGAAATCGCGCACTTCATTCCAATTAAATTTTTTTAAGCTGCCTTACAACTTGAGCGCCATAATCCCAGAAAATTCGCTCTACTTACGTTCAGTGCTTTCATGCGCTCAATAAGTTTTCTTGACATGGAAAATAAATCTATTTTATATAGCAAATCCTTTTAAGCCGGATTTCCAGCAATAAAACAGCATTTTTGTACAATTAAAGAAAAGTTTTACATCCGTTTCCCTTTTAGCATCCGCACGGCTTGTTTGTCAGTTTCTTTGCTTTGCTTTTTGTCTACATTTTATACTGCACACTTTGCCGCCACACTGCCATCTTATACAGTCGTGAGTTTCTTACACAAATATAACTTGCGTCTAAAAGAGGAAAATTTAATCCTTTTAGTGGCATTTCAAATTGTTGGCGAAAGCAAATTTATTAGATATTAATAAGCAGGCGTTGGACGGATATTATGAGTTGCAGTCAACTTAATGGATAGCTGTGTGGACGTGAGAAATTATTGTGGAGCAGAAATATGCATACTCTTATAAGAAAGTTGTGGAATGTTAAGATTTTCTTATAAGAAAGTTGTGGAAAGATGACGATTGGCTGTTGAAAGTTAATTGGCTGGTTGAGCAAGTAAAATAACGAGTGAGTTCCCTGACAGGCTTAGAGATAAGTGGAGTTTATGCAAGAGATTTGCTTTTACGAAAGATCTACATACATGCTTCTTGTGTATAGCCTTTATAAGAGAGTGACTCTGTTTTTTAGCTGATTTGTGAAAGAGATGGATATTGTTGCTGAAAGAGGACTCTTACTTATTCACTGCTAGTTCACAACTACTACCACGGCAGTTTCAGGGGAAATATGGATTCGTTACGCATTCTTTAAGGCGGAAAAGATCGATTACATTTTGATCTTGACTTCCTTCCATACTTTTTAGGATTTGGCAGCTTACCTATACAGGTCTATGTACTGTTAAGGTTGGAAAGATCTATTACATCTTCTTTTTGACTTCCTCCCCTACTTGCTAGTATTTGCCTGCTTATGCATGCTGCTACATATATTGTTTGAGCTACCGAACATTATGTAGTCTCTACTACAAAAAGTTGAATGTCGAGCTTTTTAATATCTAATTATTAATTGTGTAGGTTTTATAATTGCTCATTGATTCTCAAGGTAAATGTTCATACAGATCTTTGCAAAGCCTACTATTTTCACTTCGAAGAGTTAAGTTTCGCTCTAGAGCCTTTGGATCAGCAGTCATTATCGTCGTATGTTTCTCTTAGTGCAGTACAACATTTTATTTAACATCAGCAAAAAAATAATTGAAAAGTTGTGAGCCCTTGATCAATAAATTGAGGAAAAGTTTGTATATATATACCATACTCTGTGAAAGTATTCGACGCAATACACGCCGGGGGAAGCAGAGGACCTTACATGAAAGATCATGTTAAGGAGGACCTGGCTATACTTGGAATTCTCAATTGGCGCCAAACTGCAAAATAAAGAAAGGGGCACTGATATCAAAATATCTTTTGAAGTCATACTTAAAAGTCAATTCAAAAATATCCTATATTTATTACATGAAATAAAGTATTCATACCATATATATTATCCAACAGATGGTGCTGCAAGAAAAATAGCTCTCAAATCCAATTCATTGGAAGTTCACTGCCGTAAGGAATATTTATTTCATTATTATTTTCCTTTTTTGTTAATAAACTCTTTTTCTCCAGTTTATTTTTCGTTATGTCAAATTCAATGACGCTTATTTGATAGTTATACGATTTTGACGACACGTTATTTCTGAATTAATGAACATTTTTTAAACAACAGTAGCGATCTACAAGTATTGTTTGAGTATGAAGGCAAGTGTTGGATGAGTAAATATTTTGGCGGTAAAATAAAAAAAAAATATTACTTTAAATTTTTATTTAACATTAACAGGTTATTCTTCTTAAATTTTTTACAAAAGATTCCAATTTTTTCATAAAATAGAATATATTTAAAGGAAACCGATATCAAAGGAAGCAACAAATTCCATAGATAATCGCTTGCGAGAAGGACATACTCACCGTAAGGTAGCACCTAGAGTTCATTGCTCTACATCCATAAATAGAATAATACGTAACAAAATGAAAAATTTGCCAAAAAGTGGAAGACTGAAAATGTCTTCTATCTCAGTCGCTGAAACGCAAAATAATTAAGCAAATCAGGACAGGTGCATGTGATAATGCGGTAGAAATGAATATGCAGCCTCGGAGAAATTATCAGCTTAACGTTTGTGTTGAAACAGTTCGCAACGTCTTACGCGAAAACGGCTTGAAGGGTCGTTTCAAGGTTAAGAAACGTCTTTTAGCAAAGCGCCATAAAAAATTGAGGCTAAGTTTTGCAAAAACGCATAAAAATTTCACAATCGAAGATTGGAAGAAAGCGATTTGGTCAGAAGAGACCAAAATAAATCGCTTTGGATCAGATGGGAAGCAGTGGCTGTGAAGCCGGAAAGGTGATTGATGAGGCACGTAAGGCCAGCACTTAGATTTGGTGGCTGTTTGTTGATGCTATGGAATTGTATAGATGAAATGGGGTCAGAAAATGTTACAGGATTCTAAGAGAAATGACCGCATCCGATTCTATTTATATTTTGGATCAAAACCTCTTAGGAAGTTTGAGTCAATGGGGTCTCACTGTTGAAAATTAACTTAAATTGCCCAACCATACCGCAAGAGTTGGGAAAAGTTGGTTTCAAAAGAAACAAATTCAAGTTCTAGATCGGCTCCCGCGGTCATCGGACTTCGACCCAATAGAACACCTTTGTGAAGAACTCAAAAGACTCTTGGCAAGCAGTGACTCAGTTCTCGAAACCTCGACGAACTTTGGCAACAAGTGCCAGCACACTATTTAGGTCAAGCTCAAATTAATGATCGAATGGCTTTATCATTGTTTATTTCACTTTTTCTTTTTTTCAATTTTTGAATAAAATATGCTTTGGTTTTGAAAATGTTAGCCTCCCATTTTGTTAAAAAAAAAAATATTTATATTTGATTTTCTTTATATTTTGTTTTTTATCCTTGAATTAGTTAACACACCTCAAACATTCGATCATTTATTTCAGGAAGTTTACACATGTAAATGATCGGCATGTTGAGCTGGGTCGATTTAGACACCCCCCTCTATTCTTCAGCATATACACGAACTAGTCCCTAAGCTTTTGAGATATCGTTGTGAAATTGTGCTTCGTACTTCCTTTTCTAAGAACTTTGTTATTTTGTCAGAACCGCAGATATCGGATCACTATGGCATATAGCTGTCATACATACTAAGCGCTCAGACTCAAGCCTTTGTGTGGAAAACTTTTTTATTTAACGAGATATCTTAACTAAATATGGCACGGTTTATTATTTTATACAGCGCTACATTTTTCGGATATATTGTTCAGATCGGTCTACTATAGCAAGTAGTTGCCATGCAAACTGACCGATCTAATTCAAGTTCTTGTAAAGAAAACTTTTTAGTTCCAGCAAATATTTTTATGAAATTGAGCATGAGTTAATATTTAGAGCTTTTCTACAATCTCCCAACGAATTTTTCGAATCGGACCACGATAGCATATAGCTCCCATATAAATTGGCCGTTGGAAATCAAATCCTTGTATAGAAAACTTTTTTGTTTCACCAGATATCTTAACGAAATTTGGTGCAGATAATTATCCATGAAAGCACTACAGTCTACGAAAATTTCGTACTGATCGAACTATTATAGCATACATCTGTCATATAAACTAATCGATCGATATCAAGTCTTTGCAAGAAAAACATTTTATTTGACTCGATATCTTCACGAAATTTGCTCAGAATTATTATCCAAGCCAACGCTTTAAACTCCAGAAACATTGTTCAGATCGGACAGCTTTAGCATATAGCTGCAATACAACTGACCGATCAAAATGAAAAAAAAAATTGCTAAAAATTTTGTGTTTTGATCTTAAGTGCTTTGTTTTGATATTCTTAATAAACAATAAATATTTTTTCTTTTTCACGCTCTAAATATGTCCTAGAGATCTCTAGAACATTCATAGAAATCGGTTTTGGTGGTTGTAATATACATATGTATACGAGAATGTATGTATGTACATGCTATCGAATCCAGTTGCATTGAAAACGTTTTCATTGAGCGCAACCACAACAACAACCACAAGAACGCACTTTTGACAGTTTTGCAGCACAAATTATCGCCATGCCAAAGGCAGCGGCACTTTGAAAAGAAATCACCCAATTGCGGTGTTGCACAATTGGTGTAAAAGACCCGACCCGACCAACCCAAACAATTCGACTCGAACAGCGACGCGCCGTCGTGGCCAAAAGTGCTCAAAGAAAAGCGGCAAAGTTTAAACAAACAAATTAAAGTTTTCGCCAAGTGCAGCAATGAATTTGTATTTATTTGCAGCCGCATACTATTTTACAATCGACATACGCGCCACACAAGCGTACACACCGATACAGCAGCACGCATACACCCACACATTCGCACAGCGTTGTTGGGTGTGACTTTCGGCGATTTCACTTCCGTTAACTTTGACTTTGTTGCTGCAGCTGAAATTTGATGGCAAATAAACAAAAGTTTTCGCAATGCTGTTGTTGTAGTTTGTTATTGTTATTGTTGTTGCTGTTGACATTTGACTTGCCAATAGTTCGCAGTCATGGCTACAACTGCCACATTGCTGCTGCTGGCAATATTTGGTTGCTATTTGTTGTTGTTGTTTTCAGAACTTGCTTTTGTTGTTATTGTTTTCTGAACTAACTGTTGTTGTTGTTGTAGTTCAACTTTGCTGCAAGTATTTGGCGCTGCTATCAGCAGCGATTGAGACTCTTGCCGCAAATGAGTTGGCTGGCATTGTTGTTGTTGTTGTTTTGCGCTGATTTTCGTCACCACCACATACATATATACTCACATACATCTTTATTTACTCTTCTTTCTTTATATGTATATATGGCCCTGTTCATCCTTTCAGTTTGCCCTTTGACCCCGCTGTCACTTTGCATCACTTCCATTTTAATTATTATATTTTATTGTTGTTGTTATTGCTGTTTTTCTCTATCTCTTTAGCCTTTCGCTTCGTTTTGTTTCAACTTTTCTGCATTTCCTTTTGTATTTCCGTTGTGTTTTTCCGCCAGTTGCAATTGTCTTTTTGTTGTTATAGTTGTATTTATGCTGCAGCTGCTGACTGTCACGTAATTTTGAGGTTAGGGTGAAAGGTTTGATTTCTGGCTTTTGTTAATTTTTGCGCTGCCTCGGCTAAGCGGCGCTGCGCATTTCATTTTCCCCTCTCTTCTTCTTATTCTTCTTCTTCTTTTGTTGCAAAAGTTACTTAAAATTAAATTTCTTCAATGTTTTGACTGAAATTCAGGTGAAACACAATGGAAATTTCATTAACTGACCTTTGTTTGGCATAAACCGTTATTCCTGTTTATATTTGTAGGTGTCAGAATGTGGCATTGTAATCTTTGTTAATGAAAATTAATTTTCTGTGAATGGACTTTTGAGTGCTTTTGTTGTAATAAATGAGATGTTGCGATTTCATAATGAATTTGAATTTCTTAAGGTAGGAGTTGAGCTCTTATCAGCTGCTAACGCTACATGACCATGTTGGGGAGCTTACTTTATACCAATATTTGAGTGGCAAAAGCATTCTGCGAAGATCGTGAAGTCATCAAAAACTTGCCTCTTCTAAGTCGTCCATCTACCTTAGTTAATGAAGATTACGTCGAAAAAAAAAACAGAGGAACAGTGCTTGGAAATCGACGAGTTGGAGCCACAGAGACAGCAGAGGATCTCAACATCTCCTGTGGGTCGACTTAACAGATTTTGGTTATTACTTTGGGTATTGAACATCTCTATTTTGCAAGAACGACGTTGAGTAGAGGCCACGAAAGAGATGCTTAAGAACGTAGTAGAGAATCCTACATTTATTATAAGATGACGAGACGTGGGTTTATGAATAAAACAACGAAATGGCCCAACAATCTAGCGAACGACAATACAAAACTGAGACAAAATTGAAGAAACCACGTCAAAGTCGGTCAAAAACCAAGCGTATGATGAATTTATTGTATGACATCAAGAGGTCAAAAAGGAATATTACTGGCCAGATTTGTGGGCAGAAAATTCATGAATTTCTCTCCACGATAACATGCCATCACAATCTGGCATGATTGTGATACACTTTTTGACAAAACACGAAACGAGTCTCATTGCTCAGCCACAATATTTTTCTCCTATCGAAACTGAAAATTTAGTAAGATAAATGAGCCATAAATCCGTTGAAGCTATTAAAACTTGTTCTCTTAAGGTACTGAAATTCATCTTAGTCTAGACTTATAACAAGTGTATGCAAAGTTGGAGCATTGGTTTGCTTAAATTGACTAAAAATTAGTAAACTTTGTTTTGAGGAGATTTCTGGTTAGCAAAATCAATCGCTTTAGATAGGAAATGGTAGGAAGCACTTAGTGCTTAGTTCGTACCAAAACGTGGATGCATGAGAACTAGCTAACTAAGCTGCCGGGGGGCCTGTAGAGTTATTATTAATGTGTGCGGCCTGGTGTTATGCCGATAAAACAAAATTGCTCTCCCATTGGCCAAAGCGAGCTTCTTATTGTCTACTAATTACTTCAGATTTTCAGATAGTCTAATTTTTTGGCAGCTCAGGTCGGATTTAAGAGATTGGTCATAAGGAAACGTCGCGTAGAAAATGATTCCCTGTCAATCGCATCAAATACACAGCAATACTGGCCGTAAATTCTGGCTTCTTTCTCGTTTGCATCGGGTTATTGCAATTCCACCCCGCCCGTTAATGCTGGACGTTGTCGTAAGTGGCTCACTTCTTCAGCAGTAACAAACCATTTGACAAATAAAAAAAATTTTTGCTATCCATTGGCCATCCGCAGATGTATGAAAATCCGATTCCTGAGGTTTTTTACGTCAACTTTATTGTGTGTTCAACCTACTACAGTAATGTCATCGGACGTGTGTCTGAGACTCACCGGTTAGTACGAGAACGAAAATTTCATTAGTAAAGAAGTAAAAAACATGTGTGATGTGGTAAAAAGTTTATGTTCTAGAGAAAGTAAAATTGATATGTTGTGAATATTGATCGTTTTTATTAACTCCAATTTAGCTATTTGAGTTCCATATGAATGAAGGAGTGAAAAACTATGCCTAATGGGAAGCCCTTTATTAATATATCAACTGAACTAATTAAAATAATTAGGAGTTGTGTGTGGAATGCTGTTACGATGAAAAATTTGCCTATTTAACAATGAGGACCCGTTTTGGATTCATACACCTTCAGCACATTCTACGATTAGGTAAACGAAGTGTGGTATTGTTCTTGCTATAAAGTGTTGAGCTGAAAACTCTGGTTTAAAATAAAAAGTATTTAATAAGAAGAATTTCGTTCCAGTTAAAATATCACAAGAAAAGGTGCAATATAGAGTAGGGATTTATTATCTAATATTGGGAAAGTGTCTAGTTCGCCTGCCGATAAGTATACGGCCAAACCTCATGATCTCAAATACAGTGAAGTCATATGAAAGCGAATTTGAGCGTAAGAAAGTAGTAAATCTCTAATTGCAGGGATATATGTCAAGGGGTAGTAAAGTATTTTTTTTTTTTTGCATTTTTATTTTTTATTTTCTATTAATCTACAATATCTTAAGATTATTCTGTGAAAATTTGAGAGCAATTAAGGCAAAATTGACGGAGAGATACACTTATAAGCCTCCGCCCTCCGATTTGATTGTGAGCGGCTGTGAAACTTTAAACGTGTTTTTCTCACACTTCACTTTTTCGAAGCCGGTGAACTCTGTAGCTCAAAATCTACTGAACCGATCCTTTTGAAATTTGGCACAGTCCTTCTTTACATAAATTGTGAAGTAACGCTGTTGAGTTTTTTTTTTTTGTTTTTTAATTTTAACTTATTTTTAAACAACAAAATTTCTAATTTTTTTGATGAAAAATCAGTATTTTGAGTTCCGATCGTTGTAAAAAATTGAAAAATCATTAAAGAAAAAAAAACTCGACAGCGTTACCTGAGGAAACTTATCAACTAATCAAATCAATTTGGTTTTTTAATTTCACATGATCCAGTCATGAGTTATGCGGTTCACCGCGGATCAATTTTTTTTGAAACGTCTGCGAAGATTTTCTGTCACCGGCTCATTTTTAAATATTTTTCTTTGAAACTTTCATAGAATATTCTTTTAATATGTATCATAAAATTATGCTATAACTATACAGAGAAATAAATATTGATGGTATCTTCAAAAAAAAATTATTGAAAAGACGCTTTTTTTCGCACGAATTTACCTTACTACCGTATACCGCTCACATAGTGGAAAAACTATATGAAATACTACTTAAACCTAGACTGAAAGCGGCCATCAATAAAGCTGGCGGACTCTCCCCTGGGAAAAAACTTCAAAAGCGCTAGATCGACGCTCTAAAAAAAGAAAAAGAATGGACTGACTACCTTAATGCTGTGGTGCGAAGCTATCTTAGTAATAATCTTAGTAACAGAAAAATGCTGTACGAGACTAAAGAGGGACCACGACATATAAAGGTTACATCAGGAGCAGCACAAGGGTTCATGTTAGGCCCAGACCTGTGGAACATTAGTTATGACGGAATACTAAAACTTCAAATGTCAGACAAATCATATTTTATCGCCTACGCGGACGACATAGCACCAGTAATCACAGCCTAAGACACAGAAAAAGCCCAATGAAAGCTGAATCAGGTCATGATATAGACGAAAACATGGCTTGACTCACATAACCTCCAGCTTGCTACAGAAAAAATGGAGTTACTACCGAAAAAGCATGCAAATAAACATGCAAATGACTAAGAATATTCTAAGGACATAAAAAGTTGAGAATTACTTAGGCGCAAGACTGGATCCGAGACTAACCTTCTGGGCAAAAATTCAGTACGCCGCAAGAAAGACAGCGAAAATTATCTCTTATCTTAGCAGAGTAATGGCCACGCCATTTCACACAAGGAATGAGAAAGCTCTTAATATCAACAACCACAAGTGGCTTACTATAAACAGCAGAGATTTGAGCGGATGAGCTTAAAAAGGAAAACCGCAGCAGCTGTCAGGTGATGCAATATTAGTCATAAGTGATTATGCTTCCATTGACCTTCTAGCGCACGAAAGAAAAAAAGATGTGGGAGCTAAAGAAAGCAGATACAAATAACAAGAGCTATTGACCGAATAAAGAAAGACATTGCAACGAAGATTGGAGAGTGAGAGTCGCGGCAGATGGACAGTCAGACTTATAAAGGCTTTAAGGGTGGGCGACGGTTCCTTAAATTGGAGGTTTTTAGCGACCAGCAAGTGGTACATAACGCTACAGTGACAACGGCTCTGATAATACGGAAGATATTTCCATTCCTTCACACGCAAAAAAAAAAAAAAACTTGTAACACCCAAAAGAAAATATCGCAGACTCTTTTTGAGAAACTGACTTGAAATTTTGCATATTTCCTCTTCGCCTAAAGAAGCTGCCCCTTTGTCGCCAATGTGGCAACATTATCTGATATAGCTGCCCTGCAGACAGATCGATCATTATTAAGCTTTTGTAATGAGATGAAGAAAAAGATCCTTTGATACTCTTTTATGCTATAAGAAAGGAACTTTGAAATCGACTCTACTGAAGTTAAAGTTTTTCTTGATTTTTATACAGATATACCTGTACAGTACTACAAATACAACACGAGTCAAACCGCATTCGCTTGAGATGAAATCTTCAGTGTACTTATGAAGTAACTCATCAAATTTATATGTGCAAAACATAAGTAATAATAATCAACATAACGATGATTGTATATGAATATACAAGATCGTAATAATAAGCAATACACACACACATGCACTTATTTACACACACATACACAGCATGATTACTGGCTATAAAAGAGCGAATGACACAAGGTGGGCGAATTATGAGCGGAAACTTGCCGCAATGAGTGCAGTTGGCGATACCGTTATACAAAAGTTAAAGTGAGCATACTTTTATATAGCGCTAATATTATATATACAGCTACAGTTGCGTTTGTGGGTAGCTGCCGGCGCGCATATGTGCAGATATGAAGTGGAAAAGTTTTGCCTAAGCGAGTAAAACAAACGAAAGAAGTCCCGAGCATACGAAGCTGGCTGATTATGTGGCATGTTGGAAGTGTGGGGCGAGGTGCGAGTAATTTAGCTGCCTGAGTGTATGTGTGTGTGTGTTGCAGGCGTACAGGGATACATTTGATGGCGTGCATGTTATTATTTTATTAGATTATATATAGTAGATACAGATGTTGCTAATATGATGTTGAGAAACATATATATGTATACATATATGTTTACATACAATATATGTGTTTATATACATTAGTTTCGTTTATTTTATGTGTGTAAAGGTGTATATATGTATATAAAACTTTGCTAATCCAGAGTTTCGAAACTTTTTACCGCAACCTCGCGCATCTGCTACATTTTAGTGAAGATATTTTGGTGCTATGTAATAATGGCATTTATCTTCAACGCTTTACGCGTTTTTCTACGCATACATATATGTATGTATGTGAAGAAATTGCACGTAAGAACTGACGAATTTCGTTATGCGCTTTTTTGCTTAATTTTGATGGCTCACCAACGGCATGTGAGTTTTGTTTTACGCGAGAATTTCGTGGATAAAAGTTTTGCGGTTAAACAAAATGTAAGAAGTTTTTTTGTTATTTGAATTGTATAGAAAAATCGCGCAGTGCATCGGTTTAAAAAAAATATTGTTTTTGCCTTGAATTATATTCTCTGCCAAATTTCAAGAAGATATCTTGTCAAAAACAGAGTTCTCCATTCAAGAACTTAACTTTGATCGGTCAGTTTGTATGGCAGCTATATGCTACGGTAGTCCAATATAAATGATATCTGCGGATATTATAGCATTGTGTAAGCAAATAATCTGTGCCAAGTTACGAGAAGATATCTTGTCAATACTAAAGATGGCTATACAAGAACTTAATTGTGATGGATCACTTTGTATGGCAGCTATATGCTATAGTAGCCCGATCAGAGCAATTTCTTTGGATAATGTTACATTGCTTTCGAAAATACTCCGCACCAAATTTCGTGAAGATATCTTGTCGAATAGTTAAGATCTCCATACAAGAACTTGATTTTGATTAGGCAGTTTGTATGGCAGCTATATGCTATAGTAGTTCGATCTCAAGAATTTATTGGGAAATTATAGGGTTGCTTTGGTTAATAATTTATGCCAAATTTGGAGAAGATATCTTGTCAAATAGTTAAGATCTCCATACAAGAACTTGATTTTGACTAGTCAGTTTGTATGGCAGCTATATGCTATGGTAGCTCGATCAGAGCAATTTGTTTGGATAATATTGCATTGCTTTGGAGAATAGTCCGTACCAAATTTCGTGATGATATCTTGTCGAATAGTCAAGATCTTCATACAAGAACTTGAATTTGATTGGTCAGTTTGTATGGCAGCTATACGTTATAGTAGTTCGATCTCAATCATTTGTTTGGATATTGTAGCATTGCTTCGGATAATTTTCTGTACTAAATTTCGTGAAGATATCTTGTCAAATAGATGAGATCTTCATACAAAAACTTGATTTTGATCGATCAGTTTCTATGGCAGCTATAAGCTATAGTAGTCCAATATCAACAGTTCCGACAAATTAGCTGCTTCTTAAGGGGAAAAATACGTATGCAAAATTTCAGCGAGATATCTTAAAAACTGGTATACATAGCTTTAAAAAAGAAACCTTTAAAATCACTTTTTTTAAACCATTCTGATTGACCTCTCAAATTAACTTAAATTTTTTACCTCAAAACTACATTTACTCTTACATACATATATTTCAACAATTTAACATACATCACACAGCATTAAATAGTCATAACACACTTTTATGGCGCTGACCTTGCCATCTTATCACCGCATTCGCTCTCAATCATTTGCTGCGCATCCCAACGACTCCACCAACGTTGTAAATTACCCACCACAACACTTAAACTCCACGTAATCCTTTACAATTTTATTTGTTTTCCGAATTATTTATTACTGCCATTAATGCGAAAATACCTGAAATTACTTTGTCGCCGGCAATAAGTAAAAAACTTGCGGCGAAGGTAGGAAAGTGCGAGAGACAAAAAATAAAGCGTTGGAAAATTGCGAAACAGCCATTTGGCTAACAGCTGGGCTAAAGAGCGCATATTTCACGCTCGCTTAATGGCGGCAAAACAATGAAATCAATTTCTATCGATTTTTTGTTGGCGACTTAAACCATTTGTCGGATTTCGTATTGTTAACTGTGACCCCGGCGCTGTTGTCTCAAACTTGCCCGGTGCGCCGGGGTTCAGATGTTAAATGTTTGGCGGCGATCGCTTAAATGTATGGGAGTTTAGTGTTAGTGTGCTGTTAATTTCTGTGTTATACAGACTTTATTCCAGCGCATTATGTAAGTGACATTTACAGCGGAAGGATCAAGGGGTAAGTCAATTGTCATTGGGAGAACTGAAACGTTTTGAAGAGTATTAATTGATGCAGGAAAGTAGTGAGAGTGAGAAGTGTACAAAGAATAGTGTTTAAGAGACAGAACTAAGGTGGGAGCGAGAGAGCGTTGAAGAGAGTATATTCTAACAAAGATATATTGTAAAAATGTGGGAGAACTGACAAGATTCTTTGAAAAACTTAGTCAGTGTGCATTTTTCCAGGCTGTAAGGACACAGTAAATGCACAACCCAACTTACTCAAAAGAGTTTAGGGCAATAAGCTCAACTTCCTACCTGTTGAAAATGCTAAAGAAAATCTTGGACAAGCACATTAGAGCCGCAATGCCTCCTAGAAGCTTGTTAAAGGCGCATAACGCATATACCAAGGGCAGATCAGTAAAGACTGCTTTCCATGCTCTGTAATTTAATATCGAATGGGCTCTCGAGTATAAGGATTATGCTCTTGGAGCATTCCTAAACATCATTGGAACGTTCAAAAACGTCTCTCCACAATCTATGCTGAATAGTATCCAGTCAATAGGTATTGATCCTACTATACAATGATGGATCAGTAGCCTTTTGACCTCTAGAAGGATAAGAGTATATTGGATTGCTGGAATAACCAAGGAAGATTCTAAAGGTATTCCGGAAGGAGTCCAAATAGTACAGAATTGAGCATCGCAAGCGGGTCTGGGGTTGAACCCCGGAGAAAACGGATCTGCTTGTGTTCCTTTTGTTAATTGGAACACAACTCTCTCTCATGGACCGCACCAAGTATCTCGGGGTAGTCTTGAACAGCAAACTGCTATGGAAGCACAACCTGGAAGAAAGAGAAAGAAAAGCTGGCAATGCTTTTTATGCGCGTAGGAAGATGCTCGGCGCAACCTGGGGCTCTCTCTCTCTCTGGACCTAGTAATTAACCTCTAGTACTTTTAGCCAAAATTATTATATGAAAATTGTATAGTTAATAGGTGGAGAATTTCAGAAAAGTCTTGCAAGACGAACGAAAAAATAGGCATGGTATAGATCTGCTATGCAAATATTACGAATAAATTGGGAAGCCTTATTTGGACTGTGCTGATGTAACATAATTTATTTCTTCCATTAACAGATCTTATATGTAAGATGGAATGGAATGAGATGGATAGGACTTATATAGTGAAACGATCGAAAAATTGTCTTTCCAATGTTACTGGATGGGAAGTTTTCATGGAAGTCAATATCGAAAAGAGGAGCAAAATAGACATCGATTGCCTTATATCGCTATGGAGGAGTTTTTGGCAAAAAGTTTGCTCTCTCACCGAAAGTGGTCCTCTGGCTCTAGGACACCATAGTTAAATCCATTATATTCTATGGAGTCTTTAGATGGTAGAGGGCTCTAGAAAATATCACACTTGCAAATAAATTCGAGAGCATTCAAGTGGCGGCGCACTAACGCCTTCTTGCCCATAGTGTCCGTAGACATCGTCGCAAGGTGTATGGCTGTGAAAATTGCTATTTGACTGTGGATTTTTAAAAGAACACGTATTTGAACATTCGGAACACTTGGATGTTGCCAAACCGAACTCTGGCGACTACTTTTCTGCCAATACACCAACTAGGGAGTTGTGGGTGGAAAGAAGCCGTTGGATGATAAGCCAGTTAGCTTCTTTACGGTTGATTTAAAGCTTGGGGAGAAAGTTGGTGGAGAGGTTTACTGTCAGGAGCTCTCTATCAACTCCAGGTTCAGATTGCCTGACTATTGCAGTATCTTTCAAGTCTATTTTAGAGCCATTAAGTAGATCCATTCACTTAGATAGCATAGCGCCGATACTAGCATTGAACTAATCTCGCTATCAATACCATCAAGTGTCTTAGTGATGAGACTTCTATGAGTGCCAGACCAAAGCAGTATCTTGGGTGGACTCAGCACTTTTTGGTGATTGTTTTGAGTATGAGGCGTGGCAATATAAGCAATAAAAATGACTTGTACTGAGAACCCTACAGTCATTTCGTCGAAACTGTTCAACATTCTAATGCATGGTCTTCTAAAGATAAGCCGAAGCTGAAAAACCTAAAATCCCTGAATGCTTTAAAATATGTTTTAAGTATTTTTTTTTTTTTTTGCCAGTCCGGGTCAAATTTGATCAGATGGTATTAAATATTTGTTATTAAAATTATATCATAAAACAATATTTACTTTCGTCTTGCCTATATTCAGGCAACATACCCTTTTGAAATATTCGGTTTTTCTGATTGAAAAGATGAAGTCTACCATAAAAAATATTATAGCATATGATGTCTGAAGAGGACGATTTGAAAATAAAAGTTTTTCCAATTTTTTGTCGGTTGTTTGAAACCTAAAATTATTGTAGCGCGTTGAGCAAAGTCGCAAACCACTTTTGCAATTTTTAGTTTCTCTGAGTGAAGAGTAGAAGTGATTTTTTTGAAGCTACTGTATTAAAATAATATAGCATAAGAAGATTGTAGAGGGCGATTAGAAGTTAAAACTATTACTAGTTTTTTTTCTTGTTTAAAATTTAAACTATCATATGACTTTACATTTTTTTTCTCCATTTAGTCTTTTTAGAAGAAAATTTATGTTTTAAAAATTACTTTGAAGATTTCAATGAAGAAAAAAATTTTATATAATTGAGTACCAATTAATTACTATTGTTAAATAATATTATTGATTTAAATTTCTTCTTAAATTCTATTAGTACCAAAGTCTTTCTTACTAGTCCTTCTTACTTGCCTGTGGTCAAAATTCGAAACCCATCTACTCTAACTTCAGTTGAACTCATCTACTCAAATGCTTATATATATTAAATTTCTAGAGAATTTTAAACTAATTTACCTGCATTTGAGCACAAATTGGTAATTTTCTACTACTCATTTGATTAGATTTCAAATACTTTTAGACCGCTTTCAAGTACATCACTCAGGAAGTTCAGCATTTGCTTGCGGTTGCTGCCATTAAAAGGCACTTGAGCTATAACTACAAACAAATGTATATACATATATATGTGTGCGGCTGTGTAACCGCATTTTACCGTTCACTTAAGAGGATTGCCAAATATACATCAATCATGTCACACAAAAAAGGTAAATTTATTAGTGAGCAATTTAAGTGAGTTCGAAGAGAATTGAATAAAAGTTTTCGCTTGTTTTTCGAACAACAATAAAAGCAACAACAATCGCACAGGTAGCAAATAGCCAAATATTGTGATATAAGCGAATAATAGCAATGAAAACAGGATAGTGGAAAGTAGAGCCACACACAGTGAGTAGCAAAAACAAACACAGCAACAAAAAAGAAGATAGCAAAAAAGCAAAAATAATATAAACAACAACAGCAACAGAAAACTATAATAACAACAACAACAGCAGCTACTTTCATTAGCGTAAAACAACTCAATCCAATAAACGCGGGAGACAAGGTAAAACGAAATAATATAGAAAAGTTTAGCTGATACCCGAAATGAACGATAAAATTTTCAGGCAAACAACAATAAAAAAGTAAAAAATGTTAGCTTCGACTGTTACGAAGCTTTAATAACCTTCACGGCTGCATTTCTTATAGCATAAAATGTTATAAAGAGATCTTTATTTTGGTTTGGTCGATCAGTTTGTATGACAGCTATATGCTATAGCGGTCCGAGCGCAACAATATTTTCGGAGAATATACCGTTAGCTTTAGCAATGATCTATGTAAAATTTCGTGAAGGTATCTGGTAAAATGTAAAAATTTTCCATACAAGAGCTTGATTTTGATCAGTCGGTTTGTATGGCAGCTATATGCTATAGTAGTCCGATTTCAACAGTATTTTAAAAAAATGTATTATTTTCTTTGGTGATAGTTTGTATAAAATTTCGTGAAGATATGTCGAGAAATAAAAAAGTTTTTCATACAAGAACTTGATTTTTATCAGTCAGTTTGTATGACAGCTATAAGCTATAGTAGCCCTTTATCGAAGATTTCGATAAATAAGTATCTCCTTAGGGAGGAATGAAAGTTTGCAAAATTTCAGATCGATATCTCAAAAACTGACTGTCTAATTCGCGTATATACTGGGCGACATCCTTAACGAATTCGGCTCAGCTCGTCATCTCTTAGGGTCCAGGATCTCCGAAGTTTGCTTTTGGATTTTACTAACCTTTTGACAAATTTAATACATCCTGTATAGTATATAGCGAAAGCAAAAAAAACAATTATATAAATTCTTAGTAGGAAAACTGCGAGCTTTTAAAAGCTTACATCGAATTTCGGATATTACCCTCATGTAAGTATATACATATATTTAGAGGATAATACCCGAAATATATTGGTTTGCTTACATATCTATGTATACATTATACAGAGATAACTCACTCGCCTCCTCCCTTCCACTGCTTCCCGCGCATAGCAAGGTTAATTTAGAATTTTATGCGAAAAACGTGCGGCACGTGACCAATCGAAAAATTAGTGGAAGCTCCAGTAAAAAATAGAAATTTTAACACTAAAGTTTACCCTTAGCAGCGCAAGTGAAATGAGGCATTACCGGATTGTAATGTCAAGAGCAGTTGCAGCTGGAGCGACCCCGGGCGAGGTAGCAGCGAATGTTATCGCAAGCATTTTTCGAACGAAAATAGTTTTCATTATTGCGTCGGGAGCTTCTGTTCTTATTGTGCCTTTTATATTTTATTTTGGTTGTTAATTTTATTTTTGTTGTTGTTGTTGTGTAGTGTGCTGGAATTGGTGTGTTGTAAAGGTATGCTGCTGGGCATACCAGCTTTGCACGTCCATTTTCGTTGGACTCGCACAGATAGAGTTGCCATGCTAGTGTTTGAGCGGTTGCAAACAGGTTGAGTTGGGGTTGAGTTGAATATTTTGCTGACAGTGACATTTAAAGTGGCTTCTGAGAGTTGAGTTACAGTACTTCTTTATTTGAGACTAGTTCCCATTTATAGCTTAAACACTGACCTATTTTGATAAAAAAAATTTTACTTTCCGGGGTGTTGTTTTTATACAATATATTGAAATATGTGAAAATGTTTTTATTTCTGTCAATCCGGGTCAAATTTGATTTTATGTTGATTGTTGTTTTCTCTTAAATGAAGCTAATACCTTGAAGCTTTGTATTTCATCCATTAGAAGCTAAAGCTTATAACAAGTATTTGGAAAATTTGCTTAAGCTTTGGCATGCATACTTTTAAGACAATTGTGTTTTATATCTTTGTTTTTGCCAGTCCGGGTCAAATTTGATCAAGTTGTAATAAATTTTTAATCTTTTCATCGCCTCCTAAATATTGTGATATATTGTGAAATATTTAGAAGGCTATGATGTGGATTGTTATTGGAATACTTGAACATTTTTTTTGTCAATCCGGGTCAAATTTGATCTTATGTTGATTTTTGTTTTCTCTTAAATGAAGCTGATACTTTAAAGCTTTGTATTTTTTCCATCAGCACGATCATTTTCCTTAACATCAGATGATATCAGCTAGTAGTTTTTGTACCTAAAAGGGCTTTTCAGGAAAAAGAGTTTAGAAAATTCCCACAATAGCCGGTTCTACGTTACCGGAATTGATTCCGGATTTTATTTCGGTGATTTAACCCCGCTTAGATTGGTAAATCTTAGTCTTAGAAAACTGCCTGTCTTGAGATGCTCTAGGATAAGGTTTATAAATTTTGTGATATGAAAATTCTTTGCTTGGCTTGTGCTATTAGTTGGTACTACTATATTTGTAAGTTCAGCAAACGAGTCTGTTCATCAGTGAAAGATCTTATAAAAGACGAGAATGTTAATGGTACTTTAGAAGCGATTCTTGGTTATATACGGTGGCTATTTAGGAATGTCAATTTTGAGATTTGATGAATAGGGTAACTCTTTATCTGGAGGCGGTGCTATTCTAACACTTTCAACTAGAGCGAAAATTTGGACTGACTGCATCTATGTGATATTCCATTATCGATGATACTTGAGAGCCATTTGCCTTCAAATAGCTACCTTCAGGAATGACTTTTATAAAAACAATTTTTAATGAAAAAAATAAAAAAATGCTGGCAACTCTGCACATAACAGCACACTCTAAAATGCGCGGCGTGAGAGAATGTGCGAGAGGATTAGTGCTCTAAAATGGCATTTACCTGCCAGCTAAACTTAAAATATATGCAAATCGTGGCATGAAGGTTAACTATGCGCTTTCGTATTAAAGTTGGGCTTCATAAAAAACAGCAACAACAAGTAGTACAGTAAATATAAAGGGTCGTAAGTAGAAAAGGATAAAGTGGAAAATGTGACAAATCAATTTGGCACTGAAGGTATTTCGGGTCATTTGTCATGGCAACAACTGTGGAGGGGAGGGCAGGAAAGCAGAGAGTGCAAGGCAAAAAGTGAAACTGAAAGAGATTGGGCAGCGCGTTGTTGGGAAATTAGTAGCTAATGGTTTAGTGGCGATTTAAGGACACACTTTCACAAACGCTTAATTGGATTTTGAGTGAGAGCGTAGAGATTAGCGATAGAGGTAGAGATAGAGCATGGAAGGGTTCATGATTTATTTATGAGGAATGTGGGCATTTTAGATCTGAAATAAGTTGGCATTTTATAATAATGATGTTTTAATTAGTAGCCTCTCTTAATGTATGCTACATAGAAGGTAGATCAAATTGTTATGTGATTTAGAAATCTAAATTTTTAATATTTTTTTTTCTATTAAAATTTTTTTCTATTAATTTTATTTATATTTTTTATTTAATTTATTTATTTTTAATTTTTTTTTATATTTTTTTTATATTTTTTTTATATTTTTTTTTTGTATTATTTTAAAAATTTTTTTTATTTTTATTAATAACAATTTTTTTTTTATCTTAAATTAATTTATTTGCCAATATTCTTAGCTTTTATGACTCACCAATAAAAAACCACACATGCGCTCGTCCATACAGTTGTTGTTTGTACATTTCGCAGAGCACACGCCGCGCGGCCACTACATAGAATAGACCGACTATAATGCGAGCATCTTGTCGGCGTAGGTTGCGTACCGCATCTGTTGGATCGGATAGAAATGATTGTCTTGTGACGATTTCGACGCCCGCTTCCATGCAACGATTTTCAAGATCTTCAACGGTCTGCAAGGAAAAGAAATGAAAGCTGAACATTTTAGAATACAAAATTACAAAGTTTTGAGTTATATGTATATATAAAATGCATAGATATAAAGTATTCTTATTATATTAAAAAATGGTTGCCTACTTTTCAGCGCCAACGAATTTTCTTTCAGTTAATTTATATACGAGTGATAGGAATTTAAACTGACAGCAAAATCTCTTTTATTAGTCTGAAAAAATTTGAAATGTTGCATACTTTTGAGCGCCGTAATTATGTTTAGTTATATGAAATTCATAACAATTGATTGAGGTAAGCTTTTAAGCGACTTTATACTATATAAAGTTCTGCTTAAATTATCTCTATCTAATTTTTATATATGTTTCGAGGGACTATTATTTAACTGCCAACAAATTCTATTAATTTTAGCTTCAAAAATACATTTGCATACTTTCGAGCGGCATAAGTATGGGATTCATACAAATTAACTAGCGTAAACTTCAATGGTTTCACATGACACCAAATTCTATTTAAATTACTCCAAAAATTACATGTTGCATACTTCTGAGCGCCAATGACTTTTAAAAGAGCTGTTTCAATTTCAAGTCGTAGAAGTTTAAATTGACAGAAAAATACATGTTGCATACTTTTGAGCGCCATTAGTATGTTTATTTAAATTAAATTCAAAATAATGAACTGAGTTAAACTTTTAAGTGCCTTCACACGATACAAAATTCTATATAAATTACTCCAAAAATTACATGTTGCATACTTTTGCGCGCCAAGCATTTTCATAATAGGAAAATTATTTAAACTCACAATAAGTTCATTTTAACTTATTTAAAACAAATATTTATTGCATACTTTTGAGCGCCTTAAGTGTGCTAAGTTATATGAGATACATATCAATGAGCTAGTAAAAGCTTTTAAACGCTGCCAAATGACAGCAAATTCGATTAATATTATTTCAAATAATTATTTGTTGCATACCTTTGAGCGCTAAACATGTTGAAGCATAAGGAACTTCGAACACTGAGCTGTTGCATACTTTTAAGCGCCAAGAAATAAAAAAGAACATTAATTTCGGCAGGGGCGAAGCTTTAATACTCTGCACAGCTGAATTTGTTATTGGAAAAAGGGTATAAAAGCAACTTTATTTTAATTTTGATCGATCAGTTTGTATGGCAGCTATAAGCTAAAGTGGTCCGATCTGGATAATATGTATTCAGCTTGCAGAGTTGACTTGGAAAATATTCTAGTCCAAATTTCGTGAGGATAGCTTGTCAAATAAAAAAGTTTTCCATACAAGAACTTGAATTGAATGGATTAATTTGTATGGCAGCTATATGCCATAGTGGTCCGTCCTGAATAATATCTTATGTAATTGCTCGTAGCACTATCTTTGATAATAGTCTGTGTAAATTTTCCTGAAAATAATTCATCAAAACAAAAAGTTTTCCAAAGAAAAGTTGATTTGGAATGTTCGATTTGCATGGCAGCTATACGCTATAGTCGACCGATATCATCATCATCGATAAAAGAACCGCTTCTTAGGCTGAAAAATATCTGTGCAAAATTTCAGATCGATATCTCAAAAACTGATGGGGTAGCTCATGTATATAGAGAGTAACGAACGCCTTTTGTTAAATGGACTCAATTCGTCACGCTGGTAGTTTACATATATACTTTATAGGACCGTCGGCATTTCCTTCTGCGTCTTACAAGACTTCGTGGCAAAAGTTATACACCCTATTTCGGTTATAAAAATACACATTAGCACACTTTAATAACCCTTTTATACCCCTATTAGTCACAACACAATAAAGCAACATATTTAATCAATTATATTATTGACTTAGCATCACTAGAAATGGCAGTCAAAATATTCCTGTAAATGAATGCCTTCAACACACAGCTAGTCTTAATCTATCAATTAATGTTTGCCAGCCAACATCTATTGAATCAAGGATTATTGAATTACGCCTAAATGTGTGCTTTCAGCATTACAGACAAAGGCTGTTAAGTGCATTGAATATGATTACATGTTTTCGTATTTGCCAAGTCAACAAGTAAAGGGATTTATATGTAAATATGTATTTATATTTATTTATATATATGTAATATATATTTAGAAATCCTAGGTAGCTCAATTAACTACATTTGGCTTGCTTCAATTGTTCGTTGCCAGCTTTGACGCCTGCGGGTATGCTTTTAACTAGTATAAACCAGATTTATTGTTGCGATGGTAAAAGTTGCAATTTCCACAAACTGCTTACAATCAAATCAGCTTGCAATTATGTAACAAAATTAAACAATGCTACAATGGAGATAGGTGAAATTGATAACGTTGAGCCGTAAAGTATGCAACTGCTTAACAGAGATTGAATATGAGCCGACTGATAAATGAATTAAATGAATTGAAGTGGTTGCGCAGAGCTCTTCTCATAGCTAAAATTATAGTTTGTATTATATTGTGCTTTGAAGTTTTACCTATATATGTATATACTATACATATATACAGCTACGGTTATATAAATAGCGACACTTGATTAATAAATATGTTAAGAAATACAGGTCGAATTTGAGCATTTTAGTTCGAAAGCGGATGTTATGGAATTTTTATTGCTGAAATTGCTGAAAATAATAAAACTTGTTAAGATGGAATACGGGAGGTGAAGGTTAACCAGAAATGCCAGAAACTGGAAGAGGAAAATCATTGGCCCGCTGCTTCTTACCCATAAAGGATCTCCTGTAGAATTTTTAGCATGATTTCAATTTCTGCTGGCATCTCACTAATTGTTATTCGACTAGGGAACTAAATATAAAACTATGAACTTTTTTGAAGAAGTTTGGAAGGAGAGGGCGTGGAAAAGTTATACACAAAGAGCAACAATTTCTTCTGGAGAAGCTATATGTTATGACTCAATATGATTGGTAGCACTGAATATATACGACTGTAACGACATTTATTGATAAAATACGAAAATACTTTTTCGACTACCCAATAGTTAGTAAGGAATTAGAGCGAGAGAGGAAGATATATAGAGAAAGGAGAAGTCACAACGTTGAGTTATGTTATACCTAACTTGAGAGAGAGTGAGAGGTAAAAATATGTATATTGACGAAGAGAGTGAAAAAAAGGAATAATAACACTGACTAAATAATATATTGAAAGAGAAAGTGTGGTATATACTCAAGGCATCGCAATTCTGATCTACCTGTACTTGACTCGAGAGTGATAAGGGAAATTTTCGGAGAAGGTTCTTAAGATTTGGAAAGAGAGCAGAAACAGAGAGAGAAACATATGTATAGAAAGAGACTGAAAAAGATATATGTAGTAAGGTGTGTAAGTAATACGAGAAACTTTCTTGAAGATTTTATTATGGCTCTTGAAATAATTTGGAAAAGAGAGAGCGAGAGCCAGAGAGAAAGATATATAGAGTAATATAAATGAAGAAATTGGGCGAAATATACTCAAACCTTTACACCACAGAATTACATTTGACTGAATAACAAAAAAATTTAGAAAAGATGGTTAGAGCTAATAGAGCTTTGTACAGGAAGGAGAGTAGTAAAGGCGCAAATATATAAAGAGAAAGAGATTGGAAAAAACATACAAGTATTCAAGGCGCAAAACCACTGATTTATAATTCTCGGAATTGCTTATTAGAGCCTTGGAAAATGGGAGGGATATATACAGATACATAATAAATAATATATGGTAAGAGAAAGGAGAGAAGATACTCACGGTTTCTCAATACTGATTTATGTATATACATATGTATGTATCGAGAACTAAACTATCATATCTGAAAAGGTCTGTGCTAATAGTTTTAAGATAAGAGAGCGTGGGAGAGGATGATATAGAGGTAAAGAGTGAAAGAGAAAAATAAATAGAGAAAAAAATAGGAGGAAATTTACTCACACGATCACAACACTAATTTATATCTGATTCGGGAACTAAGTGATATTACTGGAAAATTATTCGGAGAAGCTTATTAGGGCTTTGCATTTTTGGAAGAAGAGAGAGTGAGAGAGAAATATATAACATAATACAGAGCTATTTCTCTTTTATTTCTCTGAAAAAGGGACACTCAAGGCTTAATTCGTCTTTGAAAATTGTTTGGTAGGAGAGAGAGAGAGAGTGGAGAATGAACGAGAAAGATAATATGGAATCATATTTAAAAGAGAGAGAGAGTGGAGGAGAAAATAATTTCAAAGCGTCACAACATTGACTGAGAGTCAAAGAAAAAGATAATATAGAGTAAAATATGAGAAGAGAGAGGATATGGGAACACTGATTTCTAACTGACTCGGTAACGAATTTCATAATAACAAGAAATTTTTGCGAGAAATTTGTAAGAACTTTCTAAATTGTTTAAGCGAAGTGAGAGTGGGAGAGAAATTTATATAGTACAATATATAGGAAGAGTGAGAGAGAGAGAGGAGGAAATAAAGTCGAAGCGTCACAATACTGATTTCTATTTGACTGCGCAACTTAGCGACATTACCAGCAAAGCTTGCGCAGAAAAAATGATTTACATATAACTCTGGAATTAGTTTGAGAAGAGAGAGTAGTAAATAAAGATATATAGAAAAAGAGAGTGGAAGATGTGTATAAACTCAGGCTTTCTTTATCTACTTCGGTTTAAATGCTTAGAAGCTTCTCAGATCATATCAGGGTTTTAATTACTCCAGAGGTCAGATTGAGATCGCATCCACAGAAGTTGAAGATTTCTTTAAGATTCTCTTAATTTATTCTTAAGATCTTTAATTAATGATACGCCTTTGGAGACTATGAGGATACTAATGTTCTAGTGATTGATTATTCAAAAGTATTAGGCGAAAATAACTGAGTGAAACATTAAAAGAACTGATAAAACTCGCTCTATCTCCTTCTAGTTCATCTCACTGCAGTATAGGAGCCTCAAAGGCTAACACAGAGAAACATTTCGTGCTCAAAAAGTAATAAAAACTATCTAAGAAAAATGGAATCTAACGCCATACCTATTACCAAGCTCAACTTCTGTTTATTTTTAATTTTCTTTCTGCTACATTTTTCGCTCTACCATCAGCGCCCATCTTCTGCCTAAAATAGTGCAAAAATAAATCCAAAAATAAGCTTGCAAGCATATACTTCATACATACACAGTCACTTCCAGTCAAATATAAAATAATATGAGATTTGCGACACTCCTTAACGGCTGCAAAATGTAGTCGAGCAGAAGTAGCGCAGCTGCTCAAGGACAACGCCTTCAGTTTGACAGTTGCGCCGGCCGAAGTTGAGTGAAGGCTTCAAAGTGAGAAGTTTATGAAATATGCGAAGTGAAAGCCTCACACACACATGCGCTCTCAAACAGTCAAATATTGCGGTTAAATCTGAGAAAATGTGTGTCTGTTTGTATGTGTGTGTAGCAGACTCTCCTTTTATGGAAATAAGGCAAGCGTAAAACAACCCATAAACCCGGCGAAATCTTTATGATTTCCAATGCTTGAATGCTTCCAAAGCATCAAACGCCAAAGATGTTGGGCGTAAGAGTTTGCAGCGCTGTAAGATGATACGGAAAAAGCTTGCTATTTGACGCAGCAACAACTTGTGTTGGCCAAGCTGGTTGCCGAGCTGTGAATGAGGAAAAGTTGAGTGAAAGCTGAAGGCCGCCTGTCGAATGCCGAATCCTTCAAGTGGTTTAGGAAGTGGTAATGGGAAATGGGACTAAACTGTTGACGTTCAGAAAGTTTATAGAGAATTTTAAAAAAAGTTGGATGTAATATGAGTTTGCACACACTGACAAATACACGTATTTTGTGATTTTGTTTTTATTATGCGGCGCACTTCAATATATATGGAAATCGTGCTGCGAAATTGAAAATATCAGCACAATTTTCTGTGTTAATGTATTTGAACGATTGACTGTAGTTAAACTTACGTTTATTGTAAAATTTATATATGCGGTAACATATTAATGCCGATTATTTTGATATACAGACATGCATATGTATTTGTATATGTAAGTAGTATGAGTTGTTATGTCTGTAAGGGGTTGTTACGAAATGCAGGCAATATTAAATTTATATTATTTTGGTTGTAATGAGAGTAGTATTGTTGTTTTAATGTTGAATTTATTTTAGAAGTGTGTAAATAAAAAAACTCAACTTATTTAAGAGACGCAAGAAGGTTGTAAGGATATATTATTTGAATTTAAATGAATATTTTAAGCCAAAAAATTTTAAAATTAAATTAGAAAATTTTTATGAGAAAATTAATTATAAACTGAAATAAATCAATAATTTAAAGAATTAAAATTAATTAATTCGTGAAAAAATTAAAAATTAATTAATTAATTTAACAATTAATTAAAAATTAAAAAGTAATTAATTAATTTTTAATTAATGAATTAATTTAAATTTATAATATATTATTTATAAACTTAAATTATTCAATAAATTAAAAAACTAAAAATTAATTAATTAATTAATTAATAAAAAAATTAAAAATAAAATAATTAATTTATTTAAATTCATAACTTATTTTCTCATAAAAAATGTATAGTTTTAAATTAAAACGTAATAAATTTATTTAAATTCATAATTTTTTTTTTAATTTAAATTTTTAAAATTAATTTTTAATTAATGAATTAATTTAAATTAATAATATATTAGTTATAAACCTAAACTATTCAATAAATTAAAAACTAAAAGTTAATTAAATAAATAATTAAAAAATTAAAGATTAAATAGTTAATTTATTTAAATTCATAATTTATTTTCTCATAAAAATGTATAATTTTAATTTTATATGCATTATTTTATTATGTATAATTTAAATAATTAAAATTAATTAATTAGTTAAAAAATTAAAAATTAATTAATTAATTAGTAAAAGAATAAAAAATCAAATAATTAATTTATTTAAATTCATAATTTATTTTCGCATAAAAAGTGTATAATTTTAATTTTAAAAAATTAAACATGAATTAATTAACTAAACAATTATATTCTCATCAAAATGTTTAAATTCTAATTTCTTAAATTAATTTTTAATTAATTGATTAATTTAAATTTATAATTTTAATTACAAAAATAATGAATTGTGAACAGAAATTAATTCTTTCTTATTTTAATACGAAAAACTTTTACGTAAATTAAATTTTTGTAAGAAAAGTTAAAAGGGTTGGCGACTTTAGTGTTTCAAAAATCGTATTTTTTTCGCTTAAACTAACTTTGCTTAATAATCAAAAAAATAAGCTTGAACTTGAATTTCATTGAGGAGAATTGGAAATGAATTTAAGCTTATATTGAAGCCTACTTTAGGGCTCTGCTATAGTATTTCCAATTGGCATGACAAAAACCTTTGACAATTTCAAACGTTATCCTGCATGAAAATATCTCTTCGTCCATGTTCGACTTCGAATTTATCCAGGCCTGGAAGGTATAAAGTCTCCAATGCCAAATGGCCTCTACAATGGTGGCATACTTTTAAGCGCCAAATATGAACTTTTATCTTTACGTATAAAGGTATTATGAGGCAAGGAAGAAACGAATAACGTTATTTAGATAAGCGTGGCATACTTTTAGAAGTCATACATTTCTGTACAAAGGAAGTATTTGAGAAGTGTTCTGCTGTTGTAATTTTTACAATATTTTTCCCAATAAAGGAACTTCGGTTCCTTCGGACTATCAAATGTCGTAGTTGCGATTCCTGCCCTTGGGTCATTGACGAAGTTTCACTGGTTTCTACAATTTTGCTTTCGAAGAAAAGACGGTCGGACGGAGTCTGTAAGATCGTAACCTACCTCAGAGAGTCGTACATGAGGTTTGAGTAAATAGTGGCATATTTTTAAGCGCGAAATGTGAACTTTCACATTTACACATTATGTTAGTCTAGGAAGTAAGAAACGATTAACATTGCCCTTATAATATTAAAACACTTAAAACAGTTCTAGTGTTGAAATATTAACAATGTATTGATCTCTACTTAAATTTAGCTTTTCAAAAACTTAAAACTCTGTGATTCCAAGTATATTTTGAGGAGCATATTCAGTATCTCAGTTTTTATGCAATTCCTGTTCTTGTCGCAGTCTTTTTTGAGTGGACCATAGCTTAAAATAAACGTAGCTCATAGCCTATAGCATACCTTTAGGTGTTGTCGCTCTTACAAACCTTTTTATATATCAATTTCATTACTTCAAGGCATTCAATATATTTTAAATTCGTTCTTCTTCATTGCTTTCAACTACAAAAAATGACATATCTTTGTAATTTTTCTCACGCTCTCTTCTTCCCACTTCAAATAAATTGCTGTATCGTTATAAATTACATCCTGTGCTTTGTGTGTCTGCTCTTTTTTTGCCTTGGCTCGTCACTTTGTCTGTCTGCCGCATGTATCTACTCGCACGAAATCTTCTTCATTTATTACATTTCCGCATGCGTTGTCTCCTGTGCGCTTTGTGCGTGACTAAATGTCCATATACGCCGTTAAGGTGCACATATTCTCCGTAGAATTTCAGCAAGCTTCAACTCTGTATGCCTTTTCAAATTGCTACCTTAAGGAACGTGTGGCAGTTTGTATATGCTGTATGCTGTATGCTGTAAATGTATAGTGTATGTAATGTTTATATAATTTTTTATGCCTTGACAACGGCTTGTTATACCCTCACACACACATTTACACACACATGCTTATAACTTTTGACGTCATAATCCACTTTGAAAATGTTGAAATGTGGCAGTTCTGCGCTTTGCTTAGTTATGCACATAACTGTAGACATAGACAAATATATATGCACGTCTCTCCAAGCTAATACGTCATATCTTGTCGCCACCGCAGTCGCTCGCGCTGTCGCATAGTAATTCTTTGTGTTGCCCCCAAGGTGTCTATGCGAACGACAATTTTCTCAACAACATGCCTTGTTATTCTATTTTACAGTATTTTATTATTGTGTTAAAATTTTTACGTGCACCCTGCAGCGTTACTCTCCAAGCAGCAAGCGACAGTAGCAATATTAAGTTGGGTTACTCATACGCCAACGCACACACGGCAGGTATGATTTATATTATTTAGAATGAACGTGTGTGTGTATGTACGTTTGTGTAAAAAATGGTATATCACCTATTTGACGGTGAGATAGAGTGTTGTTGTTATAATTCAAATAACTCTTTTCTTCATCCTCTCCGAGGCTGACTTACAAATATTTCCATGATGCTACTCGTGTGAACCTTTTGCTTTTCAGCAAGTTGCAATCTTTAAAGTTCCTTAATGTAATGGTTTGTAGGTCTGTGTAGGTTTTTATAGGAAGGTGTATTATTTAGTCTCTTAACATTTCGATCAACACTTTTTTTATGAAGCAAAGATATCTTTTTCTGGAATGAAAGTCACTGGAATACTTGTTAGGTGTGGGAATTTTGCGTTGTCTCGTGAACCTGAGAGAGTTGTGTCGTACCAAAAATATTCACGCCGAAATCCTGAAAGCCTAACAACTTAAGGTATATCTAAGTGTATAGCTCTCAGCGTGATAAAGACTTGAAGCGATTCTTCGAAATATTTTCATTTTTATAATCTTTCACCAATGGACAGGGTTACCATTACAACAAAACAAATTTTTTTTAATAAAGTAGTAATGAAATATAGAAACATATATAAAAATTATATAAAGATTCATAATGAGATTCGGTGGCAACCACGTGAGCCATCTCAGCCGCTAAACTTTCTGGTAATATGTGTCATATCCGATTAGCATAAGGATTTCAAAATATTTCTGAACCAAAGCAAATAATTCTCATGCCAGTCGGGTCTACGTAACCGGAACAGACCGGAGTGTTTTGTCCGGTCAAGGAGTATTAACTCGACAGAATTCTGAGGTTACAGCAAGCAGGGAGTTAACAAGTTTGTAGCATATTATTAGGAGCCATAGATGAACTATCACTGTTTTCCATAACTTTTTGTGCCAGAATAGGCAGCGAATGAGGAGCCTATGTGATTGTAGCATACTATACCATAGGTTTGGGTTAGTACATAGAGTGGATCCAAAATCGTTGGATCCCACTTGAACATATATTTTTCCTTTGTGTTACCAATAAACTACTGAAAGGAGGATCACTAGGTATTCAATCGATCGGCGAAGCATTTTGTGCTTACACATATTTATGAAGGCGTTAATAATCATCTCAGTTATCACGTTAGGTGCGCCTAAGGTGTCTCTATGGAAACATTTCAATCTCCGTCTGGCAAAAGCTGGGCAATAGAGAGGAATTGGCAATATAATTTCACTTCATCTTCATTCAAAAAGCTTTGGAAAAAAGCGTCCGACAGAATATTTTGACACACCTTGTGTAAATCTATTGGACAGAGTCCATTCATAACACTTATTATTGTAACGAGATTGATTAAATCCAGTAGCTCGTGTGACCTATTCCGTTGTACATAGGGCCAGAAAAGTCTCGCAGTCGCACAAGTTCTAATCGTTGACTAGCGTCTGCTGATCTCACTGGAAGTATAAGGATCAAACCCCAGAACGTAAGCATACATCGGAGAACCGACTCGACTACAAACGGAGGAAATTGAGGACTTCCTAGCCTCTATGGAGAAAGGAAGTCGCATTTTGGAGCCGTCAACTCCGCTTGAAAGACGCCACAGTGGTCTAATTGTATACAACTGGAGTTGATGAAGAGCCACCGACAGAAGACTTCACCACCTACTTTTCTCTTTAACTTCGATTAATGTGCGAAAAAACATATTACATGTGAATGTGTGAGAAGGAATGTCGGGAGAGGGTTCTGTGTTGCAGTGATCTAGGTTTGAAGTATATGAACGCACCCAGCTTCTCTAAGTTTAATAGCAGCTTTCACCGCCAAACATCTACCGTCTACCCCTCTATAGCTGCAACGTTTAGATTGCCATTTGTGGCACCACAAATGCCGATGAGGGCTGTTCTTTGAACAAGCTACAGCTGCTTAGATAGCGTGATTTTGCTCGTTCCCTCCGACAGAGAACGACATTATTGGCTTAACTACGGTTTCATAGAGCCAGAGCATCACTTTTGGAAAGAGATTCCGCCTCTACTAATTGCTCCTCTACAACAGTATGAGGAGACCGATAACTTCTGTACTCTCTCCTCCATGATTGAGTTCCATTAGAGCTTTCTATTAAGGTTAAGCCCAAAATACTTCCCAATGTCCCTCTGTTGAAAAAAAGAGCTTCCCAAAGAAGGGATTACGTATATCCTAATAAATGAAACATTCTCAGTTTTAGTTGGATTTAGTGCTAATCTATTTCTTGCTGCCCATTCGGTGACCACATTTAGATACGCTCGGGTTAGATTTTAAGCGGTGTTCAGGAATTTTCCTCTTATCGAAAGAGCTACATAGTTTGTGCAGGTAACCACCAGGCAGTATCGTTTTAATAATTGGCGCCAATTGGGATTTCCCTATTTACTTTCCGATGTACTCTCCGTACTCTGTCAGAACAGTTATATCACAAAGGATACAAAAGATGATATGTTTGAGATTGAGGATGTAATTATTGGAGCTCATAATATGTTTGAGATCGAACTTACAGCCTCCTGCCGTATCTTGTATATGCTTGAGATTTTGAGCAAATACAACAGTTTAAAATGTTAGCATAGTTTTAGGGATCATCTAAGGATTCTACTATTGAAACTTAGTTTCTTAAAAAAATCAAATTTCACCAAACCAAAGTATCATAGTTACTTGAGTCATCTCTGTCCTTATCGCCTTCTTTTTTGAGTTCATTATAACTCAAGATAAATTTAAATAATAACATATAGCATACCTTTAGGCGTTGGCTTTCATAAACTCCTTTTTTATGAGAATTCTTTACTTTAAGACACTAGTCATATTTTACAATCGGAAAAGGCCAACAAAAAGTGCCAAGAGGCTTAAAAAAGTTAGGAAGAAGTTTGATAACATATGATTGACAGCTGTCAGCTGATTTTAGTTTTTTTCAAAATATATTTTTCTAACTTTTACTCTTTTGAGTTTATTTGTGTCGTCTAACAACAGCGTATGAACTGTTTTTTTTTTTACCAGAAAATGTCAAACTAATAAAATTTGCATACAAATTAGAACCCCCCTAATGCACGTACTTACACTTTTTGCTTTCTCTTTACTTTAATTCAATTGATTTCAATTTTAAAGCAATTGGCTTACTATAACAGAGCAATATTTCAACTACAAGCACATAGCAAGTTATATGTTTATACATACAAATATACATACTATATATATCACACAACGAAACACTCATGTAAAAATATGTCATTCCTCACCTACGCATTCCAGTAGACAACTGTTGCCAACAACAAACACCGCATCTCGCATGCTTTACAAAGACAATATTTTATTTTCCTCTCATTTGCCTTCGGGCATTGTCGGGCTTTTAAATTTTACATATCTGTGATTTAAATTTGCTTTGTTCCCGTTATTTTTTTATTTTTTGTTCTGCTGCAGTCGGTTGGAAGGTGAAAGTTGAATGTACGCCTTAAATGGCAAAGTAAACTGTATGCTTCTACGCTTCAATTTATCCATACACACACACACACACCCAGATACACATATGAGAACACACGAGTGTATTGACATCTTCTATTCGCCAATTCATGGCATGAACTGTAATTTGCGAATCCTTTTTGCATGCAAATGCGTCAGTATAGACGAGTTTAATGTGATATCGTTGGCTGCTGCTGCTTCTTCTTCTTCTTCATTTCATGCGCAATGTGCGATAAAAGTATAAATTAGATAAAATGATAAGGATTTGCGAATTGCTCTGCGTAGGAATTACATTTGGCAGCGATTTAAGTGCTTAAGTGGAATTGGAGAGATTTAAGTTTTGTATTTAACAAGCTTCAATACGAAGAACTTAAATTTACTTCTTTTAAAAAAAAGTAAAAAAAAATAATCACAAAATCTTTAACATAAGAAAAAATTTGGTGGAGACTTTGAAAAATATCAAAAAAAGTTATTCACCCTAAGAAAAATTGCTCTGTGGACCTTGAATAATACCAAAAAGCTTCTTCAACAAAAAAATTTACAGTGGAGAATTTGAAAAGCATCAAAAAATATGAACACCATAATAAAAATGGCTGTGTGAACTTTCAATAATAATATAAAAATCATCATCCACAAAAAAAAAAAAATTATAGTGGAGAGTTTGAAAAGTATTAAAAAAGTATATACTTCATAAGAAAAATTCCTTTGTGGACTTTGAATAATATCAAAAAGCTTCTCTTCATAAAGAAATTATGGTGGAGAGTTTGAAAAATATCAAAAATGTTTTTGCACTATAAAAAAAAAATGCTACGAAGACTTTGAAAATCTGCAAAAAGCTTTTTAAACATTAAAAATTAATTATGGAGAGTTTGAAAAATGCTTTAAATAAATGTTTTAAATGTTTTTGTAAATAGTTATGACTTGTTGTTGGCCAATATTTAAAGCAAATAAATTGCATAAAAAATATCCTTAACCTCTTCTTCAACATTTTTGTCACCATACAACGCTGATTTTCGCTGCACCTGTGCGCCGTAACATTTGCATTGCCTTCCACTCTTTCTTTACCGTACAGGCCATTCGTTTGCCATCTGCTGAGCTCTGATTGCACATTTCTTTTAACCTCATTTAAGGCAATAAACATTTACTTCTGTTCAACTGACATGGCATTTGGGTAATAAAAGGAAAATGTTACGGAAATTGTATTTTTAATTTCCATTGGGAATTTTCTTACATAGTCTTGCTGACACAAGTTGTTGTAATGTGATTTTTTCCGCTAGCGGTAGGTGGAGCAGTGACAGTAAAATACGTTAGATTAAAAATGAGAATTAAAAAGATTGAATTGTTTTTTTTGTCGGTGCGTAAAGGATTCGATTTCAAATCTCTCAAAATAACTAAAAGAATTAAAAAAATTTGTAAGGAGCTATAAGAAGAAACTTTTTACATGAAATTAGATCTTCAAATAATATGTAACTTTCTCGAAGTCTGGCTACGACTTAGCATAAGTGTAATTGCGTTTATTTAGGCTCTTCTTGCTTTTGGAGACTTTGAAATCGTTTTAGAATGACGAAATTTCACTTTCAACAAACACTGTTATTTAACAGCTATATGTTTGCATACATTTTCAAACAGTGGAGACTTTGTAGACTTTTGAAAAAAGCGTTACTGTGTACCCAGGAGTTATTGTTATGTCATTTTAATGTGTGTCGAGGGTATACATATATGCAAAAATTATGCGAATTTTGGCAGTTTGTAAAAAATTGATGGAGAGTTTTTGAACTTTTTCCAAATTATTTGGAAAGCTCTGAATATGTATTTTTACAAGCAGATAATTTATAATTTAGGTATAATTATAAAATATTTTGTTTTCTGGAGACTGTGTAAACTTCTTTAAAAACAATTGTATAGTTTCGAAAATAATTTCAGCAAATATGTGATTATTTTTTCAAATTTGTAATTATGGGGATATTTTTAGACTTAGAACACCAAAAATTAACAAATATCTCCAAATATATTTTTAGTTCCAGAAAATTTCTAACAATATTTTAAGATATTTTTTGTGGAGATTTTGTAGATTTATAAATCCTTTATAAATTCTGCAAATATATGCTTATAATAATCCTATAATTATTTTTCAAATTTCTATTTGTGAAGATATTTTAGACTTGAACTATATGTTTAGTTCCAGAAAATGTATAACTATATTAAAAAAAAAAAATTTGGAGACTTTATAGACTTTTTGGAAATTATTTAAAAAGCTCGGAAAATATATTTTCACTTACAGAAAATTTAATTTAACTATATAAAGGTTTTTTGTGGAGACTTTGTAGACTTTTGAAAAATTATTTATAAAGCTGTGGGAATATATTTATACTTTCGGAAAATATTTAATAATTTTTCGAATTATTTTTTATTTATGGAGACTCGCAGCAAATTTAACTTTCCACCGCAATCGTGTATTTTGTTCTTTCGCCTCGTTAGTTACGCTCCACCTGCATTCCAACGCCAAGCCGCACATGACACTTATCACAGGAAGAACCGCTGACATGTGTTATACATGTCTGTCGCCATGCGCCCAACATGCACACTGTTTTGCCTGCCAAAAACAGCTTTTGCCAGCGCGCATCACCAATAAAGGAGCAGTCAGGCGAGTTGCCGCCTCTATGATCTCTCAGCAGCTGAGCACTTGCGCAGCTGACGCCACATTTGTCAGACAATCTCATGCTTTCAGCAACACACCTCGGTGCATTTTCTACCTGCTGTTTACCTGTCATTGCACGATTCAACCTGGCTTGTCATGCTTCTTCTTCTTCTGCTGCTTCAACAACTTGTTTCGAGAATGCATATGCGTTGTGTAGTTGGCCGCAGCTGAGATGTTCAGCCACAAATACATCGAGAAATATGAAAATTTATTTCATCACATACACACACATACGCACACAGACGCAATACAGGTAGCACTTGCTGACAGAGTATAAAAATACCTTTGCGTGCTATTTAAGGAGTAAACAAACTGTGTCTTCTTCACATTTCGAAGCCTTTCTATGCGCATAATTCAGAAAACTCGGTGCATGTACAGTTCGAATGTAGTTGTAAGTGTGTTCGCTTCTGTGTGGAGCTTGTTTATCTTTGCGCATATGTGTTTGTCACCGCTGTCATTTATGTTGTCACAAGTACCACATAACCTGGCACAAATGTCTTTCACCAAAATGTAGATAAAATGCAAAATGAAAACAGTGGCATGTTTGCAGAGATCCGTTTGCTGCTTTGAGTAATTGAGTTACATTGCTGTTTGTGCTACTTACACGTCGGTGGTTTCATTTGTGTCGTATATGAAGGCGTTTATAGTTATATAAAAGAGATGTGCAAATATGTTGTGTACATAAATATGTATTGCATATACATACATACATACATACTAATAACAAAAATTAATATTCTTGATTGTAATACCAAATTCTTCAATATTGCTTGAAAAGTTAAGCATTATTTATGAAAGATATAGAGCGTAAAGCAAAGTTTGTGAAGATATATGCATATTTTTTAGTGGAGACTTTGCAGAGTTTTACAAAATTACGTTATATTTATTTTCCAAGGTTTTTCTTTAGTTTATAAATAAATTAATAATTTTAAGATTTTTTATTGCTTCACATATCCACATTTTAAAAGTGGAGACTTTTAAAAATGTAAAGTGTGTATACTACTGACGTGCTCACACTAATTGTATGCTAAAAATACACAATTTAAAGCTGTGGAGACTTTGGAGACTTTTGATAAAAAAACTTATAAAATCGCTGGTCGTGCTCGTAGCTATCAAAATTTTAAAGAAATTGCTTTTCTTTACATAATTTATAGATAAATTAATACTTTTAGGATATTTTGTTGCTTCTTATATCCGTGTTTTATAAGTGAAGAATTTTAGAAATGTAAGATATTTACTTCTGACGTCACCACGCTACTTTTACGCTAAAAATACAAATTTAAAAGCTGTGAAGACTTTATAGACTTTTGAGAAAACGGGAAAAATACTTGTGGTGCTATCAAATAAGGCTTTTAAGAAAACGCAACGTTTTTCGGTAATATTTAGATAAATTAATAGTTTTAAGATACTGTATGGCTTCATCTATATCCCTTATTTAAAAGTGGAGACTTAAAAAATGTAAAGCATATACAATTCCGACTTTATCACATTAATTTTACTCTAAAAATACAAAATTTAAGGCAGTGGAGGCTTTGGAGCCTTTTGAAATAACTAAAGTATTTGTGCTAGTAAATACCAAGATTTTTAATAAAATGCAACGTTTTTCATAATTTTTAGATAGATTAATACTTTCAAGCTTATTTAGTTGCTTTGTAAAACCTTATTTTTGAAGTGGAGACTTTTAAAAATGTAAAGTATGTATGCTTCAGACATCACCACACTACTTTTACGGTAAGAATACATGATTTGGAGCTATGGAGACTTTGGAGACTTTTGAAAAAAACTTGCAAATGACTTGTTATGCTAATAAATACAAAGATTTTTAGAAAAAAGTTAGTTATCTATACATTTTACACGAGAAAAAACATAAATTTTGGGAATTTTCTACATCCATATTTTAGTTATTGTTCGGGTTTACTAACGCTTTTTTTCTGGTTATATACATATGTATGCCTAAACATGTTATACATATGTATGTATATGCACAACATACATACATATAGTACAAATGTCCTTCTACTGCCATTGAATTATCCAATTACAGCAGTTTGCAGTTTCAATGCATAATCTCGTTTATCAGCATTCCAACCGCAAATTGAAAAACAATCAAGTGACATATTTTAGAAATGCAAATTTCGCTGTCCATATAGTAAATGCAGTTGATAGTGTTTCTAAGGTTCATTGAAATTGAAAATAAATTTGGAATAATTTTTGGGAAATAAAGAACATAATGTATGCAGCAATGTTTGTTTATGGTTATGCTTGTGTGCAGCCATGCGCGTGCAAGTTAATCGCTATTATACAAAATATGTACATATATAAAAAATAAAAACGTACGTGTGTATGTACGCTGTATATACTATACATATTTTTGGTTGCGTACACGGTGAATGGCTATTTCAGTTCCTGTAACGCAATCAATTCGATCGCCTGAAAACAATAACAAACTGTATAATTGAAAGCCATAAAAACAATATTAAACGGCAATAGTGAAAACTAAACGAAATTTAGGACAAATATTGCGTTTGTAATAGTAAGTGTTTGGATGATGGAGTAATAATGCAATAGTAGATAAATAAGCACGGACCGTTAGTCAATAATATGAATTATTATTGAAGTTGATGTGTACGAATTTATAGCAAATAACAAATATTGTATTTATTTTGAACTGAAAACTTTTGAAAATTTTTTTAGATTTTTGAAGACTTTGGAGACTTTTCGATTTTGATAATTTACGCAATTAAAAGGTAAATCCTTTGAATTGAGAAGTTTTTTTTTAATTTCAAAATGGGTTTTATGTGAATTTTACTGTAGTGTAGAGTTTGAATATGGTTCAGTTACACATATTTTGTTGCTTCTGTGAATCTGAAGTGTTGAATTGCTATTTGTAAGTTTTTTGTTGCAGTGGAGACTTTGGAGAGTTTCTGAAAATTAATATTTTCAGTTTCTCATCATGCTTTTTTAGTTATAAGTAATTAATTCTTGCATACGTCATAAAATTTGATGTTTGGAGACTTTTCAAAAATAAATTTAAGCATCCTCTTACATTTATTTCATTTATAGCAACAGCTTTAAAACTCCCTTCGCAACACATATGTATGCTAAACTCTTCGTTTTAAAATTTTATTTGTATCTCTAAGCTGCACATTTCTCCAAATAATTGCTGTTATTTTACATTTCCCTATAAAATTTGTCAATTAATTATTTGCATTTCATTCCGTATTGCTGCACAAAATTTGAAAACAAAAACAATGCATGCAACAAATATGTAAGCAAAACAAAACTATGGAGCGTAAACACACAAACACAAAAACGTGTCAACAATCATAACACAAAATTTACTTGTACTTATTTAAATATTCATTTGGATATTTGTAAATAAAAGCACATTTCGAACATATGCCACACGCGCACACCCGCACAAACATTTATGCAAATATTTAACCGTTATGTGCTTATAACCATTTACATATACTCAAATTAAAACACATTTTATTGTTTTTGTTGTTGTTGTTGCTGTGCGCATTTTAATAAACATTTGGCAATTGCCAACTTTCCTTGTTTTCACTTTAATACAGTTAACTGTGTGCGGCGGTGCGGTTCCACTGTGTGGCCCAACGCTGCGTATACGTAATTTCTAAATGTGCAAATGGCATGCATGCATGAAAATGCGTCTGTTCGTGTGCGTTTGTAGGTGTGTGCGTGCATGCTGCTCCAAATGCTGACTAGCGACTATTTGTGTTTGCGATTTAAATTTGTTTACATGTTTTCGCATTAAAAGCAAAATAATCAAATCGTGTATTAATATTGATCGATACATTTAATACGCATGATTATGCAGGAGGCTTTTTGACGGAAAGGAGGGAAGTGCAGTATGCATGCAATGCGATATTATTGAATATTTTCATTGTGCTTTTCGCCAAACGGATTTGCATATTCAATGCAGGGGAGAAAAATTAAATTGACGTAATCAGAAGAGAATGGAAATTAGTATTTTGAACGGAAAATTTGGGAAATATTTTCGTTCGTTGAATTTTCAACATCACATGTTTGCTATGATAAAATTGAACTGAATTGAACTATTTACAGGTCTTAACTGTTGAAAATTTAATGAAAGCATTTTTAATATTTTTTTTTAAACTTCCTTCATACAATATATCTATATAAATAAAAATGAATCGTCAAAATGTATGTACGCTCATAACTTTCATACGACTGAACCAACTTTGATAGCTATTTTTTGAAAATGTTCGTTGAGGTTCAGAGATGGTTTCTGCGGAGAAAAAATTTCGAATAATTGCCGGAAACCCCCCAAAAACAGCCCTTTTCTTTTTCTCATACAAACGAATGAATGTTTGTTCGTTAGTAGCGCTAAGAGAACGGCTGAACCAATATTGATGAAATTTTAAGAGGTTGTTCGTTGTGGATCAAGGAAGGTTTAGATATAAAAATATCTTATACTTTTCATGAAAAGTCAGCAAATTGGATAATTCCAAAAAGTAACTTTTTTCCATAAACATTTTTTTTTCAATTTTTTTTATTTTGCTTTTCAATATTTTGATTTGTAAATTATTTGAATAGTTCAATTTCGGTCGCTTGCTTTTTTATTCCGGCTATTCAAAAGAAAAATTATTGAAAATTATTCAGTGAAAACTTTACTTCTGTTTCACACAAAGAGGTCAATTGCAGATTAAAATTTGTTACGAAGCCCTAATATCGGTCGGTGTTCTTTTTGCCATCAAAATATGGCAGCCCAAGGCAAGGCAAGAAGATCTCCCATGATGACATACGTGCAGAATTATGGATCGCGGTTAATCAGAAAGCGATCGTCACGATGTCATAGCACTCTGTTGAGTGGCAAAATAGAGGTTTTCCGCACGCACACATTCTTCTTTGGATGATGATTACACCAGATCAAATTAATGAAATAATTTCTCCTGAAATTCCTGATGTAGAGAAAGATCCAGTATTATATGAAGTGGTGGAAACCAATAGGGTGCATGGACCTTGCGGACACTACAATCCCTTTTCGATTTGTATGTCTGACAATAAATGCACGATGTGCTTTTCTTTCGGAAATACAAACTGGAAATGATGGATATCAACTCTATCGGCGTCGCTCACCAGACGACAATGGCACAACATTCAGCATTCAACTTAGAAAAGTGAATATCGAAGTTGACAACACATGGATTGTACTATATTCACCATTATTGTTTAATTCATATTCAAAACTCATATCAGTGATTAGTATTACAGTTTGGTGAAGTCGATAAAATACGTTTGAAAGTACGTCACCAAAGGAAGCAACATGGCGGTTATTGGTCTTAAACGATGCGTTCGATACGTTAACTGCAATAAAGCGCTTTGTAGGATATTTACTTTTGCAATTCATGAACGTTTTCCGACTTTTGTACGTCTCGCAGTTAATTTGGAGAATGGCCAAAGAGTGTATTTCAGCCCAGAGAATACAGTATAGCCAGTGGAAACATCGCTAGCAACAAAATTTACGTTGACGAGGTTTTTCTCAACTTTCGTGAGTCATCTGTTTGTGAGAACATTGCTCTATTCGGAAATACCTTGATATTATGCATGGAATGCATCGTCGAAGAAATAGTTACGCAAAAAGCAAGGCCAACCAGTAGATTGACATCCAGGTGTCTTATCAACTAATGGTTTAGGACGAATTTACACAATCCACCCGAAAAACGACGATTGTTTCTACCTTCGGTTGCTATTGATTAATGTACGCGGTTCAACTTTATTTGAGTCATTGCGTACTGTGAATGGTTCGATGTATGCAAGTTTTGGAGAAGTAAGCCAGCAATTACAATTGCTGGAACACGTTAATCACTGGAATGAAAATGAAGTTTGCATACTTTTCGATAAAAACTTCGACATTGCCAAAGACATTTTACATCGTTTTCGCTAAAAATTGGAAATGGTACAATTTCGGCTGATACTTCCGGTGGTTCGATATCAATTCCATCTTCCCTTTATCAATTCACGAAAGATGAACTCATCACAAATGTTCGGACATTGGCCAAATTATCGTAACTACGATTCCTTAAGTGCACGCGCAATGTTACCTGCCAAAAATACCGATGTTGTTGACTTAAACTGGAAGTTTCAAAGTCAAATTCCGGGAGACTTGCACTCATACAAATCGATCGATCGTCTTGACAATGAAGACGACGCCGTGAATTATCCAGTGGTATTTCTAAATTCTTTGGACAGGTTTGGTATGATACCGCATCATTTGCGTCTCAAAGTAGGATCAGTCGTTAATATTGTGTGTCGCAATCTTCATGCGTCGAAATTGTGTAATGGAACCTGACTGATTGTGACACACCTATCGAATACAAAAAGCAGAATGCTTGATTCTACGAATTCCTTTGAGTTCTATCGATTTGCCATTCCAGTTTAAACATATTCCGTTTCCAGTGAAAATTGCATTTGAGATGACAGGACACAAGGATATTCGCATAGTGTGTGGCATAAATTTGGAAGTACTATGTTTTTCACACGGTCAGATATACGTGGCGTGCGCACGAGTTGGAAAACCATCTTTTCTGTACACCGGAACAGAAACCAAAAAATGTTGTTTATCAAGCTGTGTTGCATTGAAAAAAAAAATGAAATGATAAATACTTTCTTTTCATTTCAAAATACATATTTTCACGCAGGACAACGGCTGCGGGGTCAGCTAGTTTTGAATATTTTTTAATATTATATTTAATTTATATTATATATATTATATTTAATTTTTTTGTATTTATATCAGTGGCGCTCATTTAATAACAACGCACCACTGATTTATATTGACACAATATTTGAATTTTTTATTTTTATTTATCTATACTAATATTATAAAGAGGAAAGTTTTGTACCTATTTTTGTATGTTTGTAATGAATAGGCTCAAAAAGTACTGGGCCGATTTAAAAAATTCTTTCACCAGTAGAATGCTACATTTTTCCAATTTGACATAGGCTACATTTCATTTTGAAAAAAAATTAGGGATCCTTGGTAAAATTTGAACAATGTAACCGAAGGTGTAGAAAAATGAGTCTTAAAATGTCTTTCTTCAAATGCGCTGCCGTAACTATTAGCGATAGAACAAAATAATGTCCAACAATATTGAAGAACATCATAATGTCTACAAAAAACTCCGCGGTAGCATATGTCCAACTATTGTAGTTATGTCACTACAATAACTTTTTTCATTTTAAACATTAATGAAACTGCTAATCAAATTCAAACCATGCTATTTATGTGTTTATATACATAAATCCTTATCAAAATAAATAATTTTATGGTCAAGACCATTTAACTACCTATAAAATAGTTTTTAAATTGGACTTTCCATTCAAAAGATATTACGAATTAAAAAATTCAAAAAGTAAACAAAACCGCCATAGCGCCGTGGCCGTTGTTTACGATGCATTCTGAAAAGCGCACTGGGCCAGAGAATGTAAAGTATAGAGAAGGTGCAAATTGAATTCTGTATGATGTTCGATTTGGCGGCTAACAGAGCCGATAGAATCAAAGTAAGGAATTCGACGTTGTCGCTGCTATTTATCAGAATTGAGCACGTGCAGTGGCAAAGATATATGTAGAACGACTGAATTCATTATTTATTACTGTTATTTTAATTTTTTGATTTTTATTATTTTTACTTTTTTAATTTTTCAAAAGCGCTCTATTGCGCACTTGAGTATAAAATTGTTTATAAAATACGCTTTAGTTCAAGTAAATCGAATAAATAACTCGCTCGCAATTTTGACGACCAGATGAAGAAAGTTAGTTTCGAGGAAATGAGCCTCAAATTTCTCCTGTTGTATAGACCGCAGCATGAAGTGCAATGGCTCTAGGCCTATTTCTTCGAAAATATTCGGAGTAAGCCAATGAAACTTTGGGACTATATTTTTGAATAGTTTTTCAATTGAAAAAAAAGAAAGAATTTTTTTTTAATTTTTTGAAAGTTTTAAAGGTATCTCTCTCGTTTCCATTCTGAAGGAATTTTCGATCTAGAGCAATAGATCTACTGGTACCTGTATTGTAGTCACTTATATTTGGAAATGCTGCAGTGATCAAGATGCTCAAAACTAGAGTGGGTAGGTAATTTCTGATAGTGCAGTTTTGCGGCGAGGATTCGTCTTCCCCAACTTTGATTCAACCGTAAAATAGCTCACCGCTTATCTTTTCCTTTCGAACTTATGCACTTCATTAGAAGCATATACACTACCTACCTTCACCAGCTAGTTCTTCCCTCCCTAGAAAGTTTGTGAGCAGAGAAACGACATCCAATATCGCTTGTTTGAATAAATGAATAAGTTTTAGAAACATGTATCTCTAAATATATTTGATACATGAGTTTAAAATTTTGGTATGGTGTTTTTAAAGGTATAGAAAATCGAAATATGAAAGAGTCAAAAAAAATATTTTTTCTTAATCAAAATTTCACATTAAGGGGTACTCTTGAGATATTGATTTTAGCAGTATATAACTTTTTTTTAACTATTTCGCCTAATTGTATGCTATGTTTTTAAATTTTGTTTTATTTAAGAATTGAATCATTTAACATTGCCTATATTTAGGATTTTATTTAATTCTGAAACATTTTGGCAATTAAGGATATCTTTTTTGTTTATATTCTCTAATGCTGTCCCAGTTTTCACACTCGGTGGTTTAATTCTTATATTCTCAAGACTGTACTGACACTTAATATGCAAAACAACGTATCAACAAAAAGTCGAAATTAAGTTTTTTATTACTTGCGATTCACTACATCATATTACATATACATATGTTCTATAAAATTTTCGGCTTTCGCCGTCAGATATATCTAATATATAATCATTTTATAACCAAAACTTAAATTTTGTTTCAATATGACTGGTTTCTATTATATCGTTTTTCCTTCGCCTGTAAACTTATGCAAAGTGATGTTACGTTATTTTGCATTTTAGGTGACGATATATGTATAGCCAGCTGCCGGTTTATAGTCTCATATCAGTTTTCTGTAACATAATAAAATAAGCCTTCATTATACTATCTCCATTTTCTATGAGGTAGTCTTGGATACTGCATAGACTTCTCTTCTCTTTATAATTTCTTCGTTTTAGCCTTAGTATCTAGTTCCTAGTGTCTAGCAGCTAGTCTCTAGATATTTGTTTCTAAATTTTAAACATAGTTTTATATTCTAATTGAAAATTTGAATCCGTCCGAATAATTTTTAGAATTAAATTTAATTTTAAGTCTTAAAGTTGGCAGTTCTGACTGTTATACTCGTAGGAATAGTCATTGCAAAATAATTTCTAGCGCTACGTGCAGTAGTTCTTAATTTTTGAAATATCGATCTGAATTATTATCTTTTCTTCTCAAGAAGCAGCTCATTAGTCGGAACTGTCGATGTAGGATAATTACAGATTATAGCCACCATACAAACTGAACAATCATACTTATGCTCTTTTATGAAAATCTGTTTCATTTATCAAAATATTTTTACGAAATTTGAGACAGATTATTATTACAGCCCACGATATACTCTCCGGAGAAATTGCTCAGATCATATCATTATAACATATTGCTGCCTTAACTGAACGACTAAAATCAAGTCCTTGTATAGAAAACCTGTATATTGGTGGAAATATCTTCAAAAGTGTTTATAAAAGTAATTGTGTAAGACCTTATACTTTCTAGCCTATGTTCAATAATCAGTAGTCGGTCTGCTAACTAGTCAGGCATACTTAGTCCGAAATAAGTTATTTAGAATCAAGCCTTTGGCTAACCGAGCGAAAATTGGCAACAGTGCTCGCTCATCTATACTCTAAAGAGGTTATTATTTACAAGTTCGTGCTTTCAAACTTCAATCCTTAACCTTAGTTATTTCTCATCTATATTTTTCCTTTTCAAACTTCACTACTTTTCATATTTTACACTTCGATAATGTAATGGAATGTTGCTCTCCAGAACTAATTGCTTCTCATTGTTATTATATGTATATGAAAGAAATTCCATGAATCCCTTCATAATTTCCCGCTGGCTCCTAATGAGTGCAAACTTTCGCCCATAGCAACAACTAAAGGCAAAACTTTGATTGCATTTCTGCGGGCAGCTGCGCTCCGGCAAATTGCAACTTGCGGCAAATTAATAGCTTTCCTCAAATTAACAGCTGAACGTTGTAAAGCGCTGCATACAAAGAAAGGAAATACCGTTACTTTTCACTAATAATTTTGGCCTTTCACCGCAGGCTTTTAGAATCGTTACAATAGCCCATCAAAGTAACTTTGCCGCAAATTTGCAGTGAAGCGCCTCTGTTGCAAGGGGAATCAGCTGTGTTTGCTTGCAAATTTCACTTCAAACCCTAAACGTTTGTGCGATTGAGTTATAAATCAAACAACAACAACAAAACGGCTAAGCATTAGCAGATGTATCAAAAATTGAGTGCCGCTTGCAGGGAATTGCAAAGCTTGCAAAGCTCGAAATGCAAATTAATGCAGGCAACAAAGTGGCGCAACCATATTTGCTTTGAGTATTTTTGCTTGTTGTTGTACGCATTGTTCCAAATTTTCCACTCCGGCATAGCAACAAAATCGGCAATGAAAACAAAATTTTGCAAATTTCCCCAGCTGCAGTTGATTTTCTAGCCAAAAATTTAAGCATTTCGTTTGCTCGTAACTGTTTTTTCCATACTCTCCTTGGTTGCTGTGGTTGCTGCATTGGGGTATGTCATGCCGGAACGGCAGCAAACGCAACTGCCGCATTGTTAAGCTGTTTGCATAATCATCTGAGCAACTGAATTGCTATTTTGTATGTGTGTGTGTGTTGCTTTTGAAGAGATAACAAGCTACAACAACAATTTTAGGCCTCTGCCAATTTAGAGATTTTGCTGGGAAAACATGGGACGCCTACACATTTTGCTCATTCTGCTTACTCATTGGCTAACAATTTGGTAGAAGCAGTGTTTTTGCAACCTTTTAGCTCATCTGTAGAGATTTATCTCTGCTTAGCCAAATAAAGAACCCTCAATTGAATGCAAAAGCGTTTTGTTGGAGATTCTTTTTTTAGAGGCAAGAAATTGGTAGATGAATAGCAGAAAGGTCACAATTTTGAGGTGTTATTAAGCTTCAAAAGAGGTTCGAAACTTTATATGATACTTTATGTCGATAAACCAAGATATATGCATAAATAATCACCTAAAATAGGATTGCCAAGTTGGCGTAAAAATTTAAAAAAATATATAACTAAAAAACTGTCAAACTAATGAGTTGGAAATGAGGGTTTTCGTTTTAAAACAAAATTTTCAAGCACTTTAGTTTCTCAGAGTTGCCACCTTTTTTAACAGCAAGCAGTTCTAGATTACTAATAATGCTTATAATTCTCTCATCTAACTCAAAATACAAAATATGCAGATAAACATAAATTTTAAGATATAGGGTTGCCACATTGTTAACAACAATGTTAAAATATTTTTTTGGGAAATTGCAAACTAGTTCAAGAAAACCGAATTTATAATAAAAACTTGCTTACTAATTTTTTTGTTTTTATATTTTTCTGAATTATTTTATGTATCGAAATTCATATTATTTCATAAAAGGACTTCAACCAAGGCTTAACAAAATTAAAACTGTTACCCAACAGTGTAGCCACTTATTTTAAATATACTTTCAAAGAAGTCTTAAGGATGAGATTAAGATTTTATGAGAGAAGGTAGATTATTGAAAAAAAATTATAGAACATTTTCACTGAATAGAGTTGCCACGTTTTTAGACATTTTTGAGAAAATCCTTAAAGAATTGTATATTAAACTGAATAAACATTTGCGTTTTTTTTTTGGAGAAAAATAGAAATAAGGAAGATTTTTCTTTTTGTGCGGTTGCCACGTCTTTAGAAAATATAATTACATATAAATGTATAACAAAAAGCCAAAGAGTAGAGATGCCACCTTCTAACAGATACCTAAAAAGACCATCATAACAACATATCTAATTGTATATTGAAGAAAGTAAAATTTTGCAATTTCGTTATATAAGGATGACAAATTTAATTTTTTTTGTGGAAAGGGTTGCCAAATTATGAGAAAGAGAACTGCATACTACATATGCAAATATAATGTATTATAAAAATCCTAATATGAAACTCACTTTATTTTATGAAATAAATTCCACGAAGAAGCTATGAAAAAAGTGTAAAAAATATTTTTTACAGAGTTGCCACCTTTTTAAAAATATTTTGTTAAAAAAGAATGTTTTAAATAACTTGCGACTTCTTCATTCAACAAAATTGTTTTTTTTTCTAGAAAATGGTTGCCAAGTTTTCATAAAAAATACTTACATTTCTAAATATAATTTATTATAAAAGTGCAAATAAAAATTAGTTTATTTCTTAAAAAATGCTATGAGGTAACCATGAAAAAATAAAAAAAAATTGATTAGAGTTCCCATCTTTTTAACAAATAGGTTACCATGAAAACAATTTATAAAATACCGTTGAGTAGAGTTGCCACCTTTTCAACATATACCAAAAAAAGGATATCCTTCAGAATAGCATACAAAGCTGAGTAAAATTTCGATACTTCATAATTAGCGGATGACAAGTGATGAAATAGTGTTGCCACACTTATAACAAATAATTAAAAAGAACGTGTTAAGGAATATTATATTAAATGTTGCGACCTCATAACATACAATACGACATAAAAAATTTGTGTGCAGTTCTAAGCTGGGTAATTGATATAGTGACAACTATACTTTTGCAGAGCATAAATACGATTTTAATATTAGAGTTGCCACTTCTTTTTCAATGAGTTAAAAATTAAAAACGTTCTTGTAAGTTTTCTTAAGTTATTATTTCGACAATATATACATAAATATGTATTTAGAATATGTTTAAAGGCCGTACTTCTGAAAAGAGTTGCCACCAATTAAAAGCTGTTTTAATTTGACATAAAAATTAAAGGTGTTTTTTAACGTTGTAGTGGGTTGTCATGAGTATTAATATAATATATTTTAAAGCAAGTCATCTGAAAAGGGTTGCCACCTATTTCAAACAGTGATAGTTTGACATAAAAACTAAAAGTGCTTTTTTAACGGTGTTTTAAGTTATTTTGAGTCTCAATATTATGTAATTCAAAGTAATGCATCTGAAAATAGTTGCCACCTATTTCAAACATCGTTCGTTTGACATAAAAATTAAAAATGTTTTTAAACGTTGAATTAGCTTATTTCGAGTCTCAATATTATATAATTCAAAGTAATGCATCTGAAAAGAGTTGCCACCCTTTTAAAGAAAAATTGTTTTTTACTAGTGTTATTGTTAGTGTTACTGTTTAGACAAAAGTATGGAAATCAGTATAAAATTATTTGGTGTATAATTTCCATTAATTTAACTATAGACTGCAGGAGTTGCCGTCTATTTTAAAAATAAAAAATTTCAAAAATATATTAAATACATATATAAAAGAATTAAATAATTAAAAAAGTTAAATAATATCCGCAAAACTATCAATATGTTTTATTACTGCTTCGTAACAAAGTGATAAGGTTGCCACATTTTTTTAAATTTCAAATACTTAAAATTTGCTTCCTTAAGGTTATTGACTTGACCTTTTCGCTAGTAAGCAGTTTTGTAATTATCGTGCAAGTCTATATATGCTTAGTCAGCCAATTTCATAAACTCATTATTCCGAAAGATTTAACAATTTGCCTGCATTTACATCTACATATGACTCCCTGCATAGTTCAATAAATAATTTCACTTGACAGAAATATCGGTAAAATACCGGAAAATAGTGAAAATCAAAATATGAAATTTGTGCAGAAAGGCAGCAAAGTTACCTGCCATAAGCACGCGCTAATAAGCAAAAGCAGTCAACTACTTAGGCGGAAGTCGATGACATGGCGTATACTTGACATTAATTTAATATTTTCAATTTCCAGCGCAGGCGACAGCGGCACACATGCTTAAGTATTATATTAGAGGTATAAGTAAGTTAGCGATGGCTAAGTATGTGTGCAAATATACTAGTGTGTGTGCCATGGTAGCATTTAACCGTTTTGCCGGCAAATGAATGATCAAAGGAAATGAGGAAAACGTTGATAACGCACAAACTTTCAGCGCATAAGTAAATGAAGTGAAACGATTAAGCAGAATTGAGTGGAAATGCATTTCACGCACATGCAAACACACATTTATGTATGTGCGAGTGTGCAATGCCATGCCACTTGGCTTGCCGCTTATGAAATGCCATAAATTAAAAGTCGAAAGTTGCGCTTGAACGGCGACACGAAAGGTAAACTAAAAGAATGGTGACAAAGTCAAAGCGCAGAGCGTTAGAAAGGTGAGAGCAAGGGTGGGAAAAGAGGCGGTAGAGGGCGTGGAAATAGCAAGCGAACGCTGAATTAATTTGCGCAGTCAGTGGAAATAGTTTTTCATTGAAATTCTTGACAAAAACATAATTGGCCACTTGATGTCAGCGAAAAGACAGCGCGAAAAGGGTGGATGAAGAAAAACAAGGTGGAGGAAAAGGAAAAGGGTGAAGGAAGAGGAAAAAGGTGAAGGAAAAAGAAAAAGGTGGCAGAAGAACAAGCAGCAGTGCCTGTCTTGGCACCCAAAGTCAGCTCAACAAGTTCTACCGCCAAGCAGTCAGTCACCGCTCTTATAAAGACCGCCAACAAGATGATAGTTTAAAGGTCTTGACAGCCACACTTGGCTTGCCAATCAACAGCAGCTGCAATAACAACAGCAACAAACACCAACTCAGCGAAAAATTCAATTAGTGGAAACGTTTACATTTGCGGCCAAAAAGGTAAGTGAAAGAAAGTAAAAAGAAACGCGCTGTGTGGTGACAGCTGACGCAGCAAGCAAGTGATTGCCTCGTGCAACCTTCGTGAGTGAACGATATGCCTTTCCGCACGGTAAAACCAATTGACGTGAGGGTCTCTATACAGCTTATGGGTATGATGGGCGTTAACCGGCTTGGTCTGGCTTCGATGTAAGGTTTGTCAATCAAATGGAATGAAAACGAAGTTTTTGTGGTGAGGTTGTGGTAGTGCGTGTAATAAAGCACGTGAAACCACAAAAAGGTGGTAAAAGTAAAATTGTTGCAATAACTTTTATTAATAATATTAAAAACAGGAAAAAACGTTAACCTCAGCTGCACAAGTGCATTTCTTATAGCATAAAAGGGTATCAAACGATTTTTAACTTGATTTTGAACGGTCAGTTTGTATGGCAGCTATATGCTAAAGCAATTCGATTTAAACAATTTCTTCGGAAGTTGTAACACTATTAGCTTAGTACGCAGCTCTCAAGAAACGTAAAAACTTCATATAAAAAAACGCTTAAGAAACGGTCCAGAAACGTTCCTGCGATAAAGTTACTTGTGCTAGTACGCAGCTCTTAAGAAAGCTAGTACTAATTTTTAATACTTTTTTTCAATAAAATGTGAATATGGCAAACCTGGTTTTGAAAAGAAACATCAAATCAACAATTGTTTCTTGCAGGAAATTCGAAGTAATCGTCAAATTCATCCTAAATTAGTTGAAATCATTATTATAAAGTATGTTCCATTTTGAAATGTTGTATAAAACCAACCAATCGTCAACAACATTCCTTAAATCTCAATGAAAATATTTGTGTTACCATACACATACATACATACGCACAAAGTTTGTTTACTTTGTTTATTCTCTCTTGCTCTTCTAATGTGGATCATTCACAATGCGTAACCAGCTGTCAATATTACTTCAGAAATAATGTATTTTTGTTCTTGAGCAATTACTTGAGAGCTGCGTACCAACCTATTATCATTAACTTTCTGTGCAAAATTTTGTGAAGATATCTCGTCAAAACAAAAAGTCTTTCTTACAAGCTCTTTATATTGATCTTTCAGTTTGTATGGCAGCTATATCCTATAGTAGTCCGATATCGGCAGTTTCAGCGTGTGAGGAGTTTCTTATTGAAAGAAAAACGTGTGCGAAATTTCAGATCGATAGCTCGAAAACTGAGTGATTTATTCGCGTATATACAGAGGCTTATGGTTCAATTGACTCAGCTCGTTAAGTTGGTCATGCATATAAATTTTTTATGGGGTCTCCGATGTTTTTTTCTGCATGTTCAAACTGCATATTACTATTCGCAGCTAACCTACTTAGCGTAGGCCGTCCAGTATCAGCCAGCTGTGACTCTGGTAGTAGTCTGAGCTCAGCCTTACCAATAGAGCCAAATGAATACACTGCAGCAACAACAAAAAACTCAATAGAATGAACAACAAAACAAGGATGGCAAGACGAGGATTACGAGACGGTCTTCCGTTGAAGAAGTAGGATACTTAGATCCCCTATACTCACCGTCACTCCAAAAAAACAGACAAAACTGGAGAAAAGACTACAAAGGACACTCCGGACACACACGCACCACCGGCAAAACCCTCAGATGGAAAGAGCACCTCAACTGCTACTAAAGAAGGACCTCAAAACTCAGCAAAATAAGAATACATTACCCAAATGAGACGAGTAGAAGAGGAATCCCTTGAAAAGTTCATGGGTATCATGCAAAAAATGAAGATGGCGATGACAAAACAAGAGATCGTTAGGATGCACGTTAAGAACGAAGCGGCACAGCTAGTCGAACTCTTCGACGTCATCAAGAGTTATCGCAGAAACTGGCTAAGCTAAGCAAACGCATCACAACCCCCGAGTCAATAACCTCGAAGCGGCGAGCGACAAGCCCTGTGGAGACTCGAGAAACAGTGCGCTCACAAAATGAAAACGGCGGCCAGTGGCAGAAAGCCTTGTCTAAAAAGCAAGGAAGACCCCCGCAATCGAAGGAACGGAGCACAAAAACCCAAAAGAGGGACAAAAAGGGAGGAATATGGCTTCCAATCAGAGACCAAATAGTAGGCCCAAACGACAATCGGAGGCCGTGATCACTAAACCAGCAGAAGAAAATGCTACGACGAGGTCCTCAAGAATATCCCTAGCAAGGTAAATCTGAAACAAAGATCAAAGAGACCCGCAAAACAAGAACCGGAACCCTACTATTAGAGTTGGAGAAAGGACAGTCTACGAAAGCTAGCTTCTGTGAGGCACTCAAGACTTTCCTTCAATAATCTGCAAGTGTGGCCGACCATAAAACAAAGGCTACTACAGAAATTAGGGATGTAAAAGAAGCACTACAGGACCTTATCAAGCACTGGACGATAAGCATAACAGCACCTAACACAAAAGAGCAGGTAAGGGCATATATTATATAAAGCTGATGCAATGATGTGACAGGCATCCATTAAATTGGTTGAGATAACTGCAGGCTGCGGCTGAAAGAAAATCCCAAAAGATGCTTTCGTTCAATTGGGAACCTGTGACTGCAAAGGATCCGATAGCAGAAGACAAGTCCCCCTCATTCTACAACATTCCGGGCTCCGCAAAATATACCGCATATAGGAACTACAAAGACATATGATTATCCTACAGGCCAATATGCGTAGATGTCAGGCTGCTGACGCACTACTTTCGAAGGATGACGGAGAACGGCTAAGAGCTCATCACCATTGCTCTGCCGCCGCCTATTTGGCTACCACCAGGGAGTAACGCCGTCACTGTAGATAAAAGTAATGGCAATGGGTTCGTTTGAGCCAGATTCGACTTTTTCACAGTAATTACCTGCTATTTGACACCAAGCGACACCATAGAAGAATTCCAAGAAAAGCTCGGCAATATTGAGGATACATCAAGGTCTATAGATTGTCAAATAATTATCGCCGATTATCGATTTTAATCCAATATTCCATGTTCAGAAATGTTTTTGAAAACAAGGACTCTCAAAACTCTTCCATTGAATATCCATATAATTTTAATTTATTTGAAATTTAGAACAGGTTGCAACACTGCCGAAAATTTATTCGATTTTTATCCACCATAGAGCTATATTTAGACACCTACATATGTTTTTTGTAATTTTCTGTTCAGATTTTTAATTTCTGTGCATTGAAATTTTTAAACAGGTGGCAACTTTCAAAATTTGTTTTAATATTGTTAAGCGATAACAACCCTGCACGGAAATGTTTTCGAAAATAAGGTTAGTCCTCTTCCTTTGGGTGTGCATATCAATTAATTTGTTTCAAATTTCGAGCAGGTGGCAACCCTCTCAAAATTTGTTTAATTTTAATCCATCATACCATATTTAGACAACAAGATATGTTTGTTGTAATTTTCACTTTAAATTTTTAAATTTCTGTAAATTGAAGTTCTTAAACAGGTAGCAACTTTTCAAATTAGTTTTAATAATTTTAAGGGATGGCAACCCTGCTCATAAATTTTTTTTGAAAATAAGCACTTTCAAAACTTTGCCATTGGATATCCGTATCAATTAATTTTTTAGCAAATTTATAACAGCTGGCAACCCTGTAAAAAATTGTACTATTTTAATCCGTCATACAGCTCTATTTAGACAACTACATATGTTTGTTGTAATTTTTAATTTGTGTACATTAAAATTCATAAACAGGTGGCAACTTTCCAAATTAATGAAGTATGTTAGTAGCTATTTATACATATGGCTTTTGTTGAATATTTTCAGTGCTTGTTGCCTTGATTATAGTATTGAAATACATTTATAAGGGTACTACATACATACACACACACTAATACACCCATACACTCCCACATATTGTACATCGGCATACATGAGTGCTGCTGTTTTCCACATCCTTCTTCCGTTTGTGCAATCGTCTGCCTAGAAAACTTGGTAATTAAGCCGAGCTATGTTATCAAGTAGCAGCAACATGCACATGTGAGCACAACAACAACAACAACCGGCAAATGTGGCAAAGGAAATATAGCTGGCGGCCCACTCATTGGAAATGACTAGCCATGCGTAGATATAATGAACAGCAAAGCGGCCACAATAGTGGCACACAACAAGCACAACAACAACAAGATGTAAGCTAATAGCATTAAACAAAAGGTCAAGAGCATTGATGCGTAGTACAGTTAGCTGCGCACACTCGAAGTGCTCAACCTCTAAATCCAAACACTAAAATGCATGCTAACACACACACACACATTCGAATACAATATGAGTACATGTGTTGGTATGTATGTATGTGTGCTTGAAATTCACTATTTTCGCTTCGCATTGCGAGCTCTTGAGCGCCTTTCGGACCTTACACTTCACTAATAAGGTTGGTGTTGTTTTGTTGTTGCCTCAAGTGGCGTTAGCGCTAGTTTTTGATACACGCCTCAACTCAGCGCGCCTGTGCATCCGGCCCTCTCGATAATGCTGCTGTTGATGGCTTATAATTGTCGGCTATGAATGAGTTCGGTTCAGCTGAGTTGAGTGGCGTTAAAGTGTTGGTTTGGCGTTGATTTGTCTTTGATTGAAATTTAAAAGGCGCAAGGCATGGAGCAGCGAATGATTAGCTGTAGCTAGTTGTTGGGCCTTTCGAAGTTGGCTATCTAGCTGGCTATTGCAGGTCGTGTTTTGTTGTTGTGCGATAGAATTGATCTTTGATTATTGCTTGCTGTGTGTGCTGTCTCTTGACTTGTTAGTAGCTAAGGTTGGAATAATTTTGGGCACACGCTATATGCTTGGAGTGTGTCTGCATCCGATGGTTTTTATTTTTTTTTATTTTGTGTAATATATAATTTGTTCTTTGGTTAACAAAAACAAAAAAAAAAATAGTTTTTTACAACCGCATAACTAGTTACTTTTGAACTAGTCTATTTCTAGTGAGACTAAAACTAGATTATTTGCATTTATTTTGGTTTGTCGTTCTCCCAACGCTAAAAAGCCAATATCGAAGTTAATATAATTGTGAACTTGAAGAAATTTCTCGTGGTGGGCAGAAAAATAGTTCTAGTAAAATTAACTTATTGTTATATTTCAAAATTAGTCCTCAACTAGTTACAAAAGGAATCATATTGAACTAGTTACTTGAGGACCATTATTAATTTATTTAATTCTTTAGAATTTCATATTTCTTGATTTTTTAACGCGAAGTCAATTTAGTAATTTAAGGCAATAATTAAATAATTCCCCTAAACAATGAAATTTTTTTTTTAAATTTGTCCAACTTTCTTGAACTAACCACTTGAAAATTAGATCTGAATAGTAATTTTGGAACAGTTTAAGGTTTAATAAAATTAATTTATTTAACATTAAATACGCTTTCTTAACTATTACTGAACTAGTTACGAAAGGAACAATATTGAACTAGTTACTTCAGGACCAGTTTTTATTTATTTAATTTGTTTGAATTTCATATTTCCTTCTTTTTAACGAAAAGTCAATACAGCAATTTGAAGCAAGAACTAAATAATTTCTCTAAATAATGAAAATTTGTTCTAAATTCACCAAAAATTCTTCAGAAGTAACTATTCAGTTCTAGTTAGTGAATAGTTACCTTCAGTTTATGGTTTCATAAAATTTCAAAATTAATTAAGTTAATATTAAATTATCTTTCATAATTTTAGTAGTTCATAACTAGTTCTCAACTAGTTACAAATTGAAATTGAACTAGTTACTTTAGGACTAGTTTTTTTTATTTTAATATGCAAATTTCAAATGTTTTTTGAAACACTTACTTGAATCCAATATTGAACTAGTTACTTTAGGTCCAGTTTTTTAATTTAAATTATATTCAATTCTTATATATGATCTCGTATTAAAATTTCCAAGAGTTTTCTGAAAGATTAAAATTTCAAGACTTTTCTGAAAGATTAAAGTTTCAAAAGTTTTATTAAACAGTTAGTTGAATCCAACATTGAACTAGTTACTTTAGGACCAGTTTTTTATTTAATTAATATTCTTGTATATGGTCTCAAATCCATTTCACAGACCGAACTATATACTACAATTTTATTATCCTTCAAAACTAGCTTCAACTAGTTACAAACGAAACAATATCGAACTAGTTACTTTAAAACTATTTTTTTTATTTTATTCTTTTGAGTTTCACATTTTTTTTTAACGAACAGTCTATATTTCTTATTGCTATACAATTCGCCATAATTAGCACTGTTCAGTAAACAAAATGGATTGGTAAATACAGATGTATTTGTTATATGTATATGATAAGATCATTTTTGTGTTAAAAATGTGACAGGAAACTTAAAAATTCCCGATAAGCAGCTACAAAGCGTTAATTAAAGTTGTGCTTCATTTGCATTTGAGTTCAGAAATTCTGTTGAAAAATTATTTCGCAGAAAAATCGTAATTATTCTCTGATTTACATACTTGTTTCACAATAATTTCGTTTGAATCGTGCACACACTCCATAAAAACAAAAGAAATCAAGCAAAGCAATACGTTGAAATTGTATTTTTCTGTTAGACAGGCACATCATTAAGATAATAATGTGTCAAAACTCGTCACTAGACTGGAGTGACGAAGGGCAGACTGATAGGCGAACGCATAAGTGGAACATAGTCGCAGTACTGGCAATGAAACAAAAGAGAGGCGTTGAAACAATTCACCAAATTCAATGGAAAAGTAAAAGCCTGAATAGACAAAACACAGAAAATTTAATGAAAAAAAAAACACAGGAAATTCGCTATTAATATTTTGAGTAGCGCAAATTATTCGGCACGTGTCATTAGCAAGATACTAATTTGTGAAAACATTCATTTCTGTTGAGTACTGGTAAGGGAAGTCCGTGTTATTTCCATGAGGAATTTTTAGAAATATATTGTTTACTGCTAGGATTTGGTTTAGTTCAGAGAAGCGTGTAAAAACTACATATTTTATCATATATTTTGATTAAACATATTTTTGAGCGTGTGATATTCCACAGTTTGACTTTTCCTATAGGAGTATGTATAGTCTAAAGTATACGCAGACAATCCCGTTTCGATTCACACCTGCCCTGAAATGATTGAACGAGTCATCGAAAATTGGACGCAGATGGTTCGTATCGTAGCTGCGGTCAACAGTTGAAAGAGAGAATTCTTCTTTGTTCTTTCGAATAATAATAAACATTCACCTTGAAATTTAAAGTAAGGGAACCTCGAAATGCATCACTCTTTGCGAAGTCCACTTTTTGTTCACACTATGCTTCGCCACTGCGTATACGTAATAATTGATTCGTATACATTAAAATTTTGCATCTTTAAAAAATAATTTAATATGAATAATGCAACAAAATAGTTTCTTATATAAAATAATATAATAATATTTTATAGGGTTGCCACCTTTTATAAAATTTTGTGTTGCTTAAAAGCTTTCGTCTGTCATGCCAGTATCGCTGGTAGTTATTGAAAGAGATAAATTCCAAAAAGTTAAAACCAAGGTTGCCACATTTTTTAAAATAGAGAAAAAATTATGAAAGCTTAGATCAAAAAACTAAAATAATAGTTAATTAAGTGTCCCATAATTTTATATAATGTTGAAAATAAATAATTTTTGGTTATAATTATATTTACAGTGTTGCCACTTTTTCTTTTAATAAAAATTTTAAATTTTTTAAAGCATCCGGCTGAAATGTTAAAATCTTTGCAGAGATAGTTACTGAAAACGATAAATACTAAAATGTTGAAAACAAGGTTGCCACATTTTTTAAAAAAATTGTTTAAGGTATGGTACTAAATATTTATTTAGGCGTCACTTTAATGCTATTCAAAATAGCAAATAAAATTTTTCTTATATATGGTAAAAAAGTTTCTAACAAGGTTGCCACCTTTTTCTCTAAACATTTTCTCACTTTTGAATAATTTCGTCTTGATTGTCAAAATCTCTGAAATCTCAGTTATTGAAAACGATAAATTCTGAATGGTTAAAAAAGAGTAGCCACATTATTCATAATATAGAAGAATCAATAAAAGTCAACCGCAAAAGTATTACGCGATGTTTTGCAGTATTATTTGTCCGTTCTGCCCTACATGTGGAAAGTTTTTTGTTTTAGAATGAAATTTTATTCCGAACAAATTTTCTCCCTTTTTTGGCGTGTTAATTAGTTGTGATTGGATTTAAATCGTTGAAAATTTTAATATGGTATTTTTTAAATTTAAAAGTATTTCAAAAACTACCTACAAAATGTATCTTAAAAGTATTTCGTAATTTATTATAAGTATAATTATTTGAAAATCTTTGCAGGTGATTAGAGTTGCAGTGAAAATTTTTCACTATAAAGTTTTAATTTCTAATTTTAATTTTTGCAAAATTTAATTTAATTTTAGTTTTGGTATTAATTTTAATTTTTAATGGTAATTTTAACTTTAATTTAATTTTTAATTAATTTTAATTTTAATTTTAGTTATAATTTTAATTTTAGTTTTAATTTTAATTTTAATATTCATTTTAATTTTAGTTTTAATTTTAATTTTAAATTTAATTTTAGTTTTAATTTTAACTTCAATTTTAATTTTAATTTTAATTTTAGTTTTAGTTTTAGTTTTAGTTTTAATTTTGGTTTTAATTTTAATTTTAATTTTAGTTTTAGTTTTAGTTTTAGTTTTAGTTTTAGTTTTAGTTTTAGTTTTAGTTTTAGTTTTAGTTTTAGTTTTAGTTTTAGTTTTAGTTTTAATTTTAATTTTAATTTTAGTTTTAGTTTTAGTTTTAATTTTAATTTTAATTTTAATTTTAATTTTAATTTTAGTTTTAATTTTAATTTTAGTTTTAATTTTAATTTTAGTTTTAATTTTAGTTTTAATTTTAATTTTAATTTTAGTTTTAATTTTAATTTTAATATTCATTTTAATTTTAACTTCAATTTTAATTTTGATTTTAATTTTTGTTTTAGTTTTAATTTTGGTTTTAATTTTAATTTTAATTTTAGTTTTAATTTTAATTTTAGTTTCAATTTTAATTTTAGTTTTAATTTAAATTTTAGTTTTAATTTTAATATTCATTTTAATTTAGTTTTAATTTTAATTTTAATTTTAATTTTAACTTTGGTTTTAGTTTTAGTTTTAGTTTCAGTTTTAGTTTTATTTTTAGTTTTAATTTTAATTTAATTTTTAGTTCTATTTTAATTTTAATGTTGATTTTAATTTAAGTTTCCGATATTTTTTCTGTACTAATCTGACCTTAAATCTCAAAAGACTCTAAAATTTCAATTAAATTTACACATGTCACTTCTTAATTTGTAAATTTAGCCAATTTGTATTCTCAATAGCATGCAATGATGACGATACTTTGTTATTGTTCTTGTGGCAAACTGTCAAAGTGCAGAAAATTATTTAACAGCAAATTACTCAGAACACTTAATGTCACTTGAGTTGCAATAAATTGCATATTTGTGCACAGTTGATTTGCCGTGAAAGTACTAAATTGAAATAATTAAAACAAGCAAGTTGATTTAAATTGAAAATCTCCAGTGGAATGCACAGGGCGTATACGTAATATTTTACTGTCATTGAAAACATAGCATATTCTGCGGCGCATAGAAGAATTTCGGTGACAGGAAAAGCTTTTACCAAATCTCTCAGACAAACACACACATAAACAAGTAAACTAAAATGCATGTGTGGATGTATGTGTGCATTTATGTAATTATAGTTGAAGTGCCTTGGCAGCAATTGCCTTTTTTGCCACACTTCCGAGCTCACTTATTTATTAATTCATTTTGTGGCTGGCACTGCATTCACCTTTGGCATTTTAAGTACTCATTGCACAGAACAGCATGTGCATACACATACTCATAAAGATATATGTGTAAATATATTACATTACGCTTTTGCTATTTCGCTTATTCATTCGCTCTTTCTATCTCGCCTTGAAACAAATGCCACTGATGGCTATCTACCGTAATGACTGCCATTTCATTATACTCACCGATATGAAGACCTCCTCGGCCTGCTGCAGTATGGCCACACGTGACCAACCGAATTTTTTCATTAATTTTATACGTGTCGGATTGTGTACCGTTGCGGAGGGATGTGTGCGAAATAGTGTTGGAAAGCGACTTCGATCCGAGAGCGCCGGACTGGAGGCACCATAGCAGAGCTGAAATATAAAGAAGAAACATACATATATTTAAAATCTGTGGTGCAAGCACGTTGTAAAATGTGTGTGTGTGTTAAGTTGTGGTCGAAAGTGGCGAAAAACCACAGAAAATGTTTTTGTTTTATATTTTTTATTTATACAAAAAAAATTTAATAAAATCTTCACGTATCAGCCACTGCATATGTGTTGTTAATGCGCTTGAGTGTAGTTGCTTCGTATATAAATGACATTACTCTGTGCTTTTTGCTCTTACGAACTCTCTTTCACCTCTTTGTTGGCTTTTGTGGCTGCACTTGGCGCTTTTTTTCGCCAGCAGCCACATTGTATATTTTGTGGCCAAAGTGCAGTTAAAAGATTTTCAAGTAATTAATTTTGTTAGACACAAATGGCACGTGAGTGTATACAAAGATACCCTGTAGGAAAGAATTTAATGCTGCGGAAGATTTTAAAATTTCGGTTTATTGGAGAAGGTTTTGGTGTTTTTTTTGTTAATATAGAGGCCTATAGTCGTTTATAAGTAGTTAAAAACATAATTTTATACTACTCCGAAACTAATTACTTTTGAACTAGTAACTTTTTATCTCATAAGAAACTAGTTTGTTTCGGTTTAGTCATCTCTTACAAAGATGAAAAAAATTTTTTTTTGTTAGTATTATTGTCAACAAAACTGTTTTTTTAATCATTTCAAAACTAATTACTTTGTAACTAGTAACATTTTAAGTGTTCTGAAACTGGTGTGTGTCGACATATTTTCCGTTGTGCTTACTTGGGTAATAAAAAATAATTTTTCATACTCTTAACTTAGTAATACTGTTTTTATGCTACGCCAAAGCTACTTTTTTTGAACTAGTCTATTTTTATATAAACGTAGTTTTTATTGCAGTTTAGTTTAGGTTGTGGTTATTAAATGTCTTTTAAGTTTTAATATTTGCTGTAGTCTTTAAAACTTTTTTATACTAAATCGAAACTAGTTACTTTTGAACTAGTATATTTTTATGTAGTCTGAAACTGGTTTGCTAGGGATTGGTTTAGTTTGTGTTTAGCAAGTTTCTTCTTAAGCAATTAGTGCAGGATTAAATAATTTCATTAAACATTGAAAATTTCGTTTAAATTCGCACAAAACTCTTGAATTAACTACCTGAAAACTAGATTTGGATAGTTATTTTCTGAACAGTTTATGGTTTAATAAAGTTTCAAGAATTAATTATATTAATATAAAATTTCGTTCAAAACTAGTTCACAACTAGTTACAAAAGGAATAAAATCGAACTAGTTACTTTATTACCAGCTTTTTTTTGTTTAATAAAGATTCAAATTTCAAATCTCTTTTGAAAGTAGTTACTTGAAACCAACAGTGAACTAGTTACTTTAGGACCAGTCTTCATTATTTAATTAATATTAAATTTTTATATGCGGTGTAAAATCTACTTAACATACCGAACTTTCTCTTTACAAATGTTTTCTGAATCTTGTTCTTGTACCCAACATTGAACTAGTTACATTAGGACCAGTTTTTTTTTTTAAATTGATTTTAAAATTTATAAATGGTTGGACCGTTCCTCACTTGCTATCTTATCGCGCTTATTCCACTACTTTTCACAAATTTTTTTTTTATCCTGTTCCTTGCATATGCATTTTATCTCATTAGCACTAAGCTACTTAAAAATGCTCGCGCTTCCAGCCAGCGTCCATGCGCTTGGAATATGACAGCACTGTCCCGCAGGTGATACTCCGGCGCACATATGCACCTCCATTAGCCTTAATTAGCCCGCAAGTGCAACCATCGAGGAGGCAATATGGAGCATGTAGAGCAAGGCAGTTGGCGGGCGTATATTTAATTCCTGCGCAAATGTAATTATATTCTTCGTTTTGGGAGAAAAACAATTTATTTTAATTCCGGTAATTTTTTCTTCGTCTATTTGTAACAATTAGTTAAGCAGTGGCAATGTTTTAAAAATTATGTGTCTACAACACATTAAAACCCGCCGGTGTTAATTTTTAAATTCTGAGAGGAGTAAGCCTTCACGAGGGTGTAGAAAATTATATTGCTTGCCACGAAAAAATGTTAAAGACTGGAATGAATTGAAGCTGTATTTCAATTTTGTTGAGCACAAAGGGAGAATTAGGAAATAAGACAGGAAACTATCCCTCTGAGACATCTAGATGCTGATGGATTTTAGCTAGTTAGCTGCGCTCTAGCTTAAAACTTCCTACCCAAATGGGATGATTCAGTGTATGCCAGATCAATAAATGTGGAGCATAGCTAGTATGCCGCACATAGACATCCAGGAAGACAAATTAATGAGATTTAATATGCTATTATAGCCAATTATATAAGTAGAAGTCAAAAAACTATATGACAGTAACGGTGGCAAACCTCAACCAAAAGACGCATGGATCCATGGATTTATACCTGACATCCATCAAATGATAACTAGATAACATGGAGACCTGGATTTCCACTTGACTTTAATATTAAGCGGGCATGGCTGCTTCAGAGGCTATCTATACAATTTCAAAATGACGTTTGACCGTATTGTTCGATGTGTAACGGAGTTCATAGAAGACTATCAATTCCAGTGGAAAATTTATATGTGTTTAATTTGTTTTTAACTTCTTCTGGTGACTAGATCTCAATGTATAAATTTCAAAAATTAAGATAAATGAAAGCAGGGCCGTCTTTAAACAGGAGGTCCGTGAAAGTTAGGTTAAGTTGTAGAAGTGATCCTCGCAACGAAGCTAACCTATGATGTTGGAAACCTAGGTGGTTAATATCAATCCTAGCCGATTTGCCAGGTTCGCTAAAAGTATGTCTGTCCAGAGGTTTCAAACTCAATTCGGCGAAAGCTGAACATAAAAGTGTACTGAGAATGAAAGAGACAAAATTATTTAAATTACATTCAAATTCTTTATTGACAAAGGCAGTGTTCGAGGAACTCCACGAGTTCTACAATGTTCGGGATCATACACAAATATATCGTCCGAATACATGCAGCCTCTTTGTCTACGAGGGTGCTCAATACGGTACTACAAAAGTCGTAAAAAAAGATAAAGTGAGGCCTTTTCGTCGAAAAGACCAATAATGCTCAATTTTGGAGCGGAAAAAACCGGCGATTTTAAAACAAGGTGCCCAAGTGGATTTCAAAATGATCGCCAGCTTATTTGGGCGCAGAAACAAATGCTTCAGATAAAATGTGAACCGGTACTAACGAAAGTTTTTAATAAATAACCGAAACTGATCCAAATATTATATGTTCTTGTCCTCTTTAAATGATTTAAGCGACAGCACTCTGAACTAGATTTGTGCCATGAAGATCTTCAGAGGAAGAGGAAGTAGTTACGCTAGAGAATAACTTTCACATACTTAAAGCTTGGAAAAAGACACTGAGGAATCGCTGCAAACTGGCAAAGCCGACGAGCTTAATACTATACTACACCGCATTCTTAACTTCATTGCACCCGATTCGGAACGATTGGGTACTCTGCTGTCCTCTCGCGCCCTATCTGGAACTCTCGTGAGCTCGGCAAACACTAAAGCTTATGCGGCTGTGAAAATCTACTGTTCCACAGTAGAATGCAAGAGGTCCTCTGTACTAATTGTTCTTATCAAGGTTCATGTCACCGCTATGGAAGGTGTTAATACTGGGTAATGTTCAATAGGATCATCAGCTATGAGGCTAGATACATATTTTGTGGAGTGTAAATTTCAGTATGGGAGGCGAAAAGAAATTATCGAGACACTATCTGTTGATTTGTTCACTTTTTGCCTGACTGAGGTTGAAACAACTCGGAATCTAGCGAGCTGGCTTGGTGTTTTTATAAGGGTCTGGTGATCCATGTGTAGGAGTTTTGGGTATTCATCAAGGACGAGCAGAGTTCAAAACTGCTTTGCATACTTTTGATGTGAGGATAAGCTTAACTGGTTCAACCTTGTAAAAGTATCCTCGGCTCTATCTCAAAGGCTCCATCTCAAATGAAGGAGTACGAAGATTTATTTATAAATAAAACTGGCAAAAGCTCCCTTTAAGATTAGATATAATATATTTGTTCACCTTTTTACAAATACACTAGACCCCAAAAACAAAAAAAAAATCAATATTTATAAAAGGTGTCAGATTCCAAAGTTTATAACACGCCAGACTTTATTGCTAAATTTTCTCCCACCGAAGTCAAAAAAATAATAATAATAAAATATAATCTGCAGTTGATAATCTCCACTGATTATTTACGCTCTTCAAAGTCACTGAAAACTCAGTTGCTTCAGCGCCATTAAAGCCGAAGCCAAGTCTAAACTGTCAACCGGGAATTGACCAGAAGCAGTGAAGCGTAAAGCTATCAGGCTTTATGCACTGCGCCAACAACAAGTACAAGTAAGGCAAGTGATTTAAGCCAGAAAAAGGCAAAAATAATGCAAGAAAGCAGTAAATAAGCAAAAATCACACACACACACACACACACACGCACGTACACAAGCATAAGCCAGCGCAATGGCCAGTGAACAATTCATTGCCTTCTTATTTACTGCATACACGCTGTCTACATTTTTGTTGTTGTTATTACTGTTGGTAGCTGTGTGCATTGACATTGCAATTGTGCCATCACCGTTAACATCTGATTCCAACTGCGACGCCGGCTGGCGCTGACCGCCGTCGGTGCAGTCAAGCAAAGCGCAACAAGCGGATATACAACGGATTGCTGTTGTTGTTGTTGCACTTGTATTGCTGCAGACAGCTGTGTGTCAGCAATAATGTTAGCAACGCATCATCAACATTTGTCGACAGCAATAAGCATTTACAATGCACACACGCACACATACACGGACATATAAGGGCTGAGGCTGTGCGAGTATTTGTGTTATTTGCTCAATCGCATTGTGCTTGCGGAGAAAAATCGCAAATGAGCGCAAATATTCGGTTGTGCAAAGTATACCGTTAGCAGTGTGTGAATGAATTGAGAAATTTCAGGAAAAAAACAGGTACAAATGATGGTGCTGGTGTGTATGTGTGTGTGCTCCTTTCAATTTTCCACTCTGCTGCTTGTATTGGCAAATTGTTGCTGGTGACCCTGTAGGAAATATGTGTGGTAATATAGTGTATATAAGCATTTTTAAGTGTTTTTGATATTATAAAAGTAGTTTACTTGAAGTAAACAAAGATATCTGAACTAGTTACATTTGAGTCGAAATGCAAACTAGTTGGTAACTGGTTATTTTTTACTAGTTTAAAATCTTTTTTTTCAAAATATAGCTAATTTACTTAAAGTTGCCATAAAATTACAAATTTCGCAAATTTTTTTATGGAAAATTTTATTAAAAATAATTAATATAGTATCTAATATATTTTTGCTTTGAAATTTTAATTTTGATTTTTAAGCGACTATATTTAGAACAACAAAAAAAAAAAATAAATAAAAAAGTAATTTAATTTTTTTTAAATACATGGCAACCCTAAAAATTTTAAATTCAATTTTTTTTTAAATCAAATTATTTTACTTATTAAATTTTTTTCACATTTGGAAAATAAAAATATTTTTAGAGATGCCATATGCTTATAAATATATCGTGAAAATTGTAAAATTAATTTTTTAATGCGAATTTTGTTTTATTTTAAAATTTTATTTTTAATCCTTAAACTAATTTTACTCAATTTTTTTTTTACATTTGGAGAAAAAATATTTTTAGGAATGCCATATGCTTATAATAAAGTTTAGTCTATTTTTATAGTAAAATAATTAAAAGTAAACTAGAAAATAATATCTTAACTAGTTGCAATTGGTTAGAAAAGCAAACTTGTTAGTAAGTGGTCATTTTGTTGCTAGTTTGGAGAAAAAACCACTTTTAAAATACAGCACATTAAACTAATAATTTTACGACGAATTTCTTAATAGAAATTTTTATTAAAACGTATTTTGTATATATAATATTTTTTGGTTGGAAATATTAAATGCGATTCTAAGCGATTATATTAAACAAAAAAAAACAAATAATATATAAAATAAAAAATATTATTTTTTATGGGACGAGGGCCTAAGTAACCAGTTCATTAGTTTCCAATCTGTTAATTTATTTACAGGTCATACTTAAAAAAATTCCAAAAACTTAATTTTTTTTATAATTATATGGCAACCCTAAAAATCTAAATAACTTTTTTTATATTAAATTATTTTTCTGCAAGGTTAATTTTTTTGACATTTGTAGAAAAAATATTTTTAGAGTTGCCATATGATTATAAAAATATTTTGAAAATTGTGAAATTAAAATTTGTAATGTGAAATTTGTTCTATTTTAAAATTAAAATTTTTATCGTGAAATTAGTTAAATAAAATTTTTTTTTGAACTAGTAAGGAGATGGTTACATTTTAACTAGTTACAAATCTAGACCATTTCGGTCTAGTGAGAAATTCGCCACATTTAATCTAGTTAAATAAATATAAAAAATATAAACCAAATATTTTTAAAAAAACATAATAAAAATTGCATAATGTTTAGTTTTTTTTATTGTTTTCGGTGGAAGTAGCATTTTTCAAAAAAAGAAGAAAAACAATTAACATTATAAAAAATTGTTAGCACATTGGAATTTTTGTATAAAAAATACTAAGTTTATTTCGTAAGTCCATTTACACCCTGCAAGCCTCTTTTATTCCGCTCTCTATGTGTACATACATACATATATGCTTGTATGTATCTTTATGTCTGAATATACATAAGTATATACAAGTTAATTTTTTGCCCAACATTGCAGCAGCAACAGCTGCTGCCAGTTTTATTTTGCAATTTACAAAATTGTTCCTGTTCTCAATTACCAAATATCGTCCAATTTTGGTTTTCTGTTGTTTTGTTCGCTTTTTATGTTTTTTTTTATTTTTTCTTGTGTTTGCAGCTGAAGATTTTGGGTTTCGTGCCTCCATTCTGTTTTGTCTTTTTTTGTTTTTTGATGCACTATGAGAACAATGACTCGAATTGTGTTTTACAAATTGGTCCTGGAGGATATTGCATTTTTTTGCTGAAGGTACTGTTATCGATGATGCGTTCATTATTTTACTTCAATATATCTATGTACTAAGTACATAAATGTATATATGTACATTATATATACATATGCAAGTGTTTAATTAGTGATAAAATACTTTCTGGAAATGCTATATAATTATACTTAAATGTTATGTTATGTTTACAGCCTCTCTCTGTTCAATAACACCATTAGAACTGTTAACCCTGGAAGTTAAAAAAAATAGTTATAGGAAATAATTGCAGGAAAAATCATAGGCAATATTTTATAAGAATAAACATTTATTAAAAGAATTAAGAAAAAAATATTTCAAAATTCGTTTGCAAGTAGAAAATTGAAAACTGTTGTTATGGAAACATTTTTATGGAAAAATTATAATTTTATGTTTAAGTATTTTGCTTCACAATTTTAATTTTATATGGTACAATTGTTTATCGCGAAACATTTTGGAATAAAGTAATGTTAACTGTGCAAAAAATTTTATAGAAAAAGTTAAAAATAATAATAAAAATTGAGCAATAAAATTATAGTACAATTAAAAAATTTTGAGAAATATATGCGAGAATGCTTTTTATAAGAAAATTAATGACAAACCAATTTCGTATGTAAATTCTGTTTTTTTGAACGATATTATTCCCAAAAGTGTGTTGGTTTTCTGAATGAAATTTTTTTTGTGGTTGCCATGTACTAAAAAGAAAAAATATAAAATATTTTGTAGGAAAATTTTTTTTAATTATTTTTTATTTAGTAGCCAAATTTATATGTACACCTTAAATTGAAAATTGTATGGAAAAATTTTTATGGCAAAATTATTTTTGCTATAATTTTATGCTATGCTAAGCATTTATATTTTTAGTCCAAATAAAAGTTAGTCTAAAATAAAAATTGAAGTATTATATAATTACATGGCAACCTTGGAAATTGTACAAAAAAAAATATTTTCAAATATAAAAAGTTGGTAAAAGAAATATTTTAGGAAAATTTCCGATGTTATGTTTACTAACCGTGATAAAAATTTTCTTTTAAACTTGCTTTTATAAAATATACTATAGGACCCTAGAGATGAGAGTTTTTATAGAAATTTTTCCATATTATGAATATTATGTTTTATTAAAAATTTTAGTCAAACTCGAACTTAAAATTTAAATTTTGCAATTAATTTTATATTAAAATTAACTTTTTTATAATTGCAATAACAAGTTTTTAGGGTTGCCATATAGCTATAAAAATGTAAGTAAAAAATTTTTGGTGTTGCCATATAATTATAAAAAATATAAGTATAAAATTTTTTGGTGTTGCCATATA
>JBAWJQ010005305.1:0-59522 GCA_037783105.1 Bactrocera zonata | reverse complement strand
GGGATGAGCATATTAGCCCTCAGTGGCATTTTGCCCGTGCGGGCACGAGTGCACATTTTGAGGGCTAGGTGAGGGGATCATCGCGGGCAAACATGAAGAGGGAAGTGAGAGCAAAGATAAGTATTTTACCACACCATGTTTACAAATGAGAGCGCGCGCACATATGGGAAGTTGCACTGTGGGTAATAATTGTAAAATTGCCTAACAATTCTAAGTTTCTTTGTAACTACTATAAATTTTTAAAATGTAAGACAAATAACAAAAACTATAATGAGTATTTAATTTTAGTAATAATTTTTTTAATATGTCTTTATAACAGCATTTAATTTAGTTTATTTGACATAATAAATTCTATGTTTGATTTAATTTCATTTACTGTAGCTACATGCATTATTGTACCAAAATTTAAATTAGATAACCTACATCTTATTAAATGTTTGTTTAATTTCATTATTGAAAAAAATTGTTCACAAGTGTAGGTACTTCCAAACATAGATACATATGATTTTCGAAGAAAAAAATTTCAAACAAGGATATTTCTTTAAACAAAGATCTTTAAAAAAAAGTAATTCTGTCTGAAATTTGCGCAAACTTATTTTTAAAAGAGTAGAGCACTGCAGATCTATTAAATATATACATAGCAGAGCTTTCCTGACTTAAATACTTTTCTTCCCATTCCACATTAAATGGACTCATTTTTCTTTTTAAATTTTGGACACTGCCTTTACTCGCTGATAACATTTCGGCACATTTAAATTATAAAAATTTCAGTTTCTGAACCACTGTTTCTTCAAACGCATATACACAAATGAATCTTATGAGAGCGCAATACTACCTTCTTCTACCGCCCACTTACAGTAGAATTTCCAACGACTTGGGGTTTACCCCGTAGAAACGACTCAGCAGATTACTCTCTCACAACGCAGGGTTGCCAGTCTCTATATACTGTAGTAATTATAAAAATTGTCTTCAATATATTTGAAATTTTCTTAAACTAACTCAAAATTAGGATCGAATGCTATTATTTATAAATATATAAACTAGTTTTACTAGTTTGATTTCAGTTTTGGTATTTTATATTATGAAAAATTATAATTGAAAAGTTAGATGTGTGCAAAACTACATATGCGTATTGAGTAATGGCAACATTGTTCGAATGAACACGAGAACAAAACGCCTGCCGCTCGTAGCGGAGGGAGAAGCGAAATACGATGTTTCTCAGAAACTCTCTGCCATTAGTGTTTGTATTCTATTTGTGTGCTTAGCCACTCTCAATCAATAATGCCATACCGCGCAAATATGTGTTCCCTTTCTATAGCGCGTATTATTATTTTAATACATTTCCAGAGACAACTTACATTTTTAAAATTTAACAGAACAATTATAGATAAAAACCTAAATTCTTTGAATATTTTGATAAAACAACCAAACTGAAAATATCACAAATATTAATATATATTTATGATATATATTTATATAAGCATTTTCATTAAATTATATATATATATATATGTAATATATTATGGTCTCAAGTATCTCTTTTTTTTGTTTTTTTTTTTTTTTGCATATATATAAAACAGCCTTGCATATGTACGTATGAAAGCCCACAACTTGAGAAGTTTTCTCAATTGTAGCTAAAATGAATTTTTACAACTGGCATCACCACCATTAATTGTTCTATCCCATGTATAGTGGTGTGAACAAAATAGGAACAACTATAAGTGTTGTGAAATTTTAAAATGTACTGTTTTCTTATTAAATAAAATTGTTTTTAGATACAAGTATAACTTATATATTTTTTCCTAACAGTGATTAGAATTTCCCACCATGCAAAGGTAAATAAAAACAAATTTTAATGCGAAACTCTACACCCGGCAAATTATGTTTACCTCTTTTTGTTCACACAACTGTACAATTCCGATATAAAGTAAACTTCCGCTCTTTAATTTGTGTACAATGTCAGTATTGCCGCAACAACTCTGCGATGAACATTAAGTTACGGAGGAATGTGATTGATTTTTTTCGCAACTTTTCGCAACTTGTTATGCCCTTCTCTCCGTAAACTGATATTTCCCTCATCTAGCCCCCGTGCGCACTTTGCTAACTTTGCGGGCTAAAAATGTGCCCATCCCTGTATTAGATCATAATTTTCGAATGCAATAGTTAATGAGATGGCTGATATTAAGGTAAAACATACAACATGAAATTTATAGTTATTAATTTCCTTGGACATATGCGGTGTCGGTTAATCGGTACGAAATTATCTAGGTCCTTTTTCTTTGTTGAAAGCTCGCAAGACTTTTCTTAGTCTGTATGAAAGTACTTAGTGGCTCTACTAGTTTTCATTTATACCATAAAACTATATAAAAGCTTTGTAAGGATCAGCCTACGGATTATTTTCTCATAAACATTTTCAAAAACATAAATTTCGTGAGATATATGTATTATGTAATGCATATCTTTACAAAATATATGCTTCTCTTAATATGAATCTATGGTACTTTATGCAGTTCTATTGCCATCTTTTGTGTAACCTGTTAGATGCAGTTCCCATAATAAATTTCCGCGCGAAAATAGCTTTGCAGTCATGAAAAACGTAACATTGGGCAAGAAGTGTGGATACATTTCACTGATATCTAATAGCTCAACTTTAAATGTGTGGTGCTAAAAATACAAAATATATACAAATTTGTGATAAATGTTTATTATTTGCTATAACTGTCTTCGATTCGTCAAAATTAAGAAAGTGATGAAACGAACAAATAAGTGTCTCTCTCGGAATGTGATCTTGACAAGAAAGCAGAGATATGGCGAATCGAAAACGGCTTATATATCTGTGCATACTTACCGCTGGAATGGGACAGCTTGTTAGAAAACTTTGTGAATATATCAAACCTTTTCGAATCATTTCAAGTAAACGATTTTTCTTATATTTCGCGTTGAGAAATTTACAACCGTCCAACTTCATATAAAAAATACGCGCATGTTTATCTGGTAGTCGCTCCAAATCGATACTCAATTCAGCTTCCATAAACTGAAGTTCAACTCGATGCTTAGCAGTTCCATTCAATTTTGTAATGCCTTCGTGTTCCACCATAATAAAATCTAATTGTTCCACCATATTGGGATCTAGTATCTTTGAAGTAGCGCCAGTCAGTGTTATCGGAGACTGAGACCATTAGGCAAAGATATATAAATTGCATATTATTTATATACAACATCGAAATTGCTTACCACTGTAGATCTTGTGGTGAACTGATAAAGGATCAGTATCTTAAACAGAAATGCAAATATTTCAGTCTTCTTTTCGGTTGACATCTCAACTGCGGAATTATTGACTGTTTTAAATAAGAGCGCCAATACAAGTAAAGTGGAATTGAAATTGAAAACTGCCATATATTCACTATTTTCCACATGAAAAATTATTTTAATTTCAGAATGTTTGCTATTTAAATGGATAATTATGCAATGACATTTAAATACAGTAATTTTAACGCACACGACAAAATCGAAATTTCGATAAAAATTTGCATCGAATTCTAGTAAAAAAAAATTAAATTGTTTTAGCATGGTTAGAATGATCTAATTTTGGTCGATCAAATTTGGTTCGACAACTTTGTTGCACATAGAACTCCTTGTCTTTATTGGCAAAAAATTGGGACAGTCGCTTTTCATAAGCTTCCCTTGAGAGAATTTTTAATAATCACTTGGAGCTAGGACTGAAATGTAACCTCCCAACCAAACTGTCGGAGCTTTTGGCGAGTCACTCTCAATGGGTTAACATATGGAGCACATTCCCTCTCCTATTGGTTAACCTCTAATGGGCGGTTGCTACCTTCAGACGGTCGAATTACTGACATTACATGTCTAAATTAAGGGTTATACTGGAAGGTTCATAGCGATTCGACCAGGATCGTTTTCTATGATGTTGTCATAAGTGACCTACTTTTCACCACGCCCAGAAATGGATCGACTTTGTTGTGATTCAGCAGCGATTGGCATATGGAAATTCTGTTCATGAGGTTTTTTGTACTAACTCTTGAACTACACTTTTAATGCGTTTATTTTAAGTAAGCCCCATGCCACTTGACACACTTGTAATGTAACGAGTTGAGTCAGCTTAGCCATGTCGGTCTCTCTATCTGTGTGTACCCGAACGAGTCCCCCACATATCGATCGACATTTTGAACATTCTCTCTTATCCATCTTAAGATGGTTAGAATCAGATAAGTTGTTATCGAGGTCATTTTGCACATTCTCTCTTATCCATCTTAAGATGGTAAGAATCAGATAAGTTGTTATCGAGGTCATCCAACGGCAGGCCGAGGAAACGAAAGTGGTGTTAGATGTGAAGGGTTAGCTGACTATGTAAAGAGATGGTACTCGTTGCACGCTTTAAATGTCGGGGTCCATTCAGCATAAGTCGAAGTTAAATCTGCTACAGTTTCCAGAATGGAATTGCGCAAGAGTCACTATCGATTGTCGCGGCAACTCGAGCTCGTCTGCAATGGATGCTGGTTTGACTCCAAGTATCCATTCACTCAGAGTGAGTCGGTGAAGGTGTTTATGTTTGAATGGCGGTCAGCGCATGTCTGAAGTTAGTTGCGTCCTAAGTCTGGTCGGCGTATTGTCTTATGTCGTCGACTTAGGTAAGGAAGGACCTCTTGATGCTCCTAACAGGTAACTACAGGCATGATTTCTACGAATGCACCTCAGCAGAAACTGCCTGGAGAAGAGTTCATTATGCTCCTTAATTGGGAGCATGTGGTGCTCACTGTGCAGTTGTTTGATGGGAGACGTCAACAGGCATCCCGTTGTAGTTCGGAATGCAGTGTTCTGACATGTCAGCAGCTTTCTCGTCTACGTTTCACTGCATCCAGTTGACCATATTAGTGTGGCGATGTCCGCCGGCCGATTGCCTTATATGTGGCCAACAACGATTCTTTGTCTTTCCCCATGTGCTGCTGGCTAGCGATTTGAGGATTTTATTGTAGCTCTGTGCTTCGGCAATAATCGCGGTCGTGTGAGGACTGAAGAAGCACAGGCTGTCGAAGGTCACACCTAACGCTATCGATTGCATTACTAAGGGCAAGACTGTACTCCTTCGTCCAAGTAGTGAATACAGTCGCTGTGGATTTAGTTGCGGGAAGTGCTAGGTTTTTGAAGAAGCGAAAAAGCTCAAAGAAATTTCCGTTCACTTTTGAGCACATGCCATCGATTCGAATGCCCGACGTCATTATCGTGCAATCATCAACGTAGGAGGTGATAGAAATTCCCTCTGGTGGTTGAGGGAGGATATAATAGCGCTGGGGCAATCGCAGTTAACGTTTTTTTTCTTGTTTTAATAATACCCCTTCAATTATTTTTTAGAATACCGTGGATCGAGAAGAGAAATACTCCAAAGAAGATTTTAACGCAATGATAAAGGATAATTTATTGAGAACGCTTTATTTACAATAAAATTATGCATTCGGAACATATTTGACATTTTATTTTAATTTTGAGAACCCGTTAACTTGGACTTGAATATATAAGTGTCCTTTATTGTACATGTTGAAGTTCGCAAAAAAGGACACATTTGGTAAATAGCCTGTGTACAAGGCACCCATATCTAGCATGTCCACCCAAAACATGTGGTGCTGAAATATATAAAATTATTTTGGGCATTATTGAATTTATAAGACTCATACTGACCGCTGGAAGAGGACACTTCTGTCGAAATGTTTTCGACTTTCTAAAACCCTTGCGAATAAGTCGGATTACCTGATTGTTATCATATTTTCCATCAAAAAATTTGCAAATATCGACTTTTAAGTCCAAAAAGCGTGTTCTCTTACTGTTTTCATGTTCAAGGTCAATCGTGAACTGCGAATCAATAGATTGAAACACAACGTTTTGGGCATAAGTTCCATTTAGCTTTTTAACACCATTATGCTCGACCAACGACAGTTGTAAGTTTTCCACAATTTTGGAATCTGCTATCCTCGCGGTTAGACCGCTGAAAGTAAACGGTGACTGTAAAGGAATTATAAGTATAGATGAGAAAGGTGAATGTGAATTAATTACACTTTGTACTTTTTTTAACAAAAATAATATTTCTTTTCGAAAAATCTGTTTATAAAGAGCTTTAATTATAATTTAATATGATTGATTGACTTACCACAAGTTGTCTTACTGTGAGAACGTAGAATGCGAGGCACTTAAATAACAGTATAATCATTTTTAAGTAATCCCGAGATCGATTAAACGTTGACTTTGTTATGAAATAAAGCACAACTAAAGTTCCATGAACAATTCAAGCTATTATTAATTTAATATACAATTTCTATTTAATTCCGAAAATACCTGTGTCTAAATTACTGGCGGTTGCAGTTAGCGATATGTGATTGAGGCACACAAAATCGGGACTCGTTAGCCGACTAAATTAAACAAGTTATTCGAGTGGTAGTCCTCTCCTGAGAATTATCCGATTTTAATATTTTTACTTTTGCTTTATTTGCTTTCGCATACCGCTAATGGAGAACAAGCTCGACCAAGCATCTAACAGACAAATGGGTTTCAGTTATAATCATATACTAAATGCCATGTAATTGTACAATTATGGCTTTACATTATACATAGAAAATTATCCAATAATTATTGAAAATGGTTTGTGGCGATTTTCTATAATTTTAGCGATAAAAGTCTAAGTTTCACAAAAATAAATCCAAAATTATATTTGAGAATACATATATCAGGGCCTAAATATGTACTCAATTTAGCATTTAGAGAAGTGTGATATGTTTATTAATAATAATATTATAATAATTGTTCAATTGAATTAGGCCCTTCGTTCAATAATTTTATGAGAAATACTCTAGCACATCAGCACTACAATGCTTAATAAATATTTTTCTACCTTTTTTTCTGCTGGATCATGGCTGCAATGCATTAATATAATTCTCATGAGAGAGAAGTTTCCACACTATTTACGTGTTACTGTAAAGTATTATTGGAACCGTAACTAGGTTAGGATAGGTTCGATGGCTAATCCAAGGATCGCATGCCGATATGCAGTCCTAAAGAAATAGAACTTCTGTATCCGATCGGCAAAACTCCTTGAGACCAGTGCTAATTTGACTAGTAGTTTAAACTATATTTCCATTAGCACGGTGGGACATTTGAAAGTGTGCGCCACCTAGTATTTAAACCTTCATCTCACACACGCGGGACAATCTGAAAGGAAGTGGTTAGATGATCTCACCTCGTGTTCTTCCATAAAGCTTCTGCAGCTGGCAGGCTCCCAAGCTTACAGCATGGATGACGGTAGGATAATGGCCTATTAGAACCCGTAAAACTAGGTAGACTATACTTACTGAGGGCTACGAGCTCACTGGATCTCTTACGATCGATCTGGGGGCCAGAAAGATTTTGCGACTGCGTATAAATTGTTAATAGCCAAGTTCAGATGTAGCCTAGCGATAAAGTAGTCGAAAGAACAAGAAGAGAAGAGCACCAACCCGTTCTCATTATACTGATTTTCTTTGCTTTCTGGGGTGGTTCCTTTCCTTGCCAGTTCATCAGCTTTACAGTGGCCTGGCACCCATTATCCAAATTTCGAAATTGGTACAGATATACTATATGTTTCTAAATGCAATTTCAGATAAATAACAAGACCGGGAATAAGTAAATTAATACTTATGGTTATCAAATAAAGTCATACCTAAAATCTTGAGTTTATTGGATAATAGTGTTACTACCTTTTGAGATATGAAAATTGAAAACTTTGTGCTAATGTAAACTTTGCAAAAAATACTCAAGGAGTCTGCAACAACATATTTTGTTTGATATATTGATTCCAGCTAGTAACTGTTAGCGAGTGACAAGAAAATTTGAAAAGACTTGATTGTGGCTTGGAAGATGATCGTCCTGGGCGACTGAAAAACTTTAAAGACGAGGAAGTGGAAGCATTGCTCTTTGAATATTGTTGCAAAACACAAGAGGAGCCTATGAGTCACTATTTCAAAAGGATTAAAAATTGTCGTATGAATTTCGCAAATTAGAAACGCTCTGTATTTGGTAGGATCAGAATCGTCATGACAACACTCAGCCTATTAGGAGAACAGCAGCTGGGAAGTTTTATCTCTCCCGACTTATAGCCCAATCCTTGTTTCTGCTGAGTAATGTTCTTACTGAAATACGGTTCGCATCAGATACCCGGATACCCCCCGATTGGAGTCTACAAATTGTCAAAAAGTTTGGAAAATGCTATATTTTTAGATGGGCAATACTTTGAATAGTGAGCTGCTAAAAGTGAGTTTTTCGTTTTTTGCGATGTCGAAATTTGTTGAGCAAAGAATTTGCATTAAATTTTGTTTACGGAATCAATTTTCTGCCGCGGATACGTTGAGGATGGTGCAGAAAGCCTTTGGTGATCAGGATATGTCCAAAAAAAAAATGTTTACAAGTGGTATAGTGAGTTCCAAGACGGCCGTGAACGTGTCGAAGACGAAGAGCGTCCAGGGCGACCATCAACCTCAACCGACGAAGCTCACGTTCAACAAATCAAAAATTTGGTGTTGAAAAACCGTCGAGTAACAATTAGAGACCTTGCTGATGAAGTTGGCATATCGAAAGGCTCAGCCATTACCATTTTGAAGGATGTTTTGGGCCTCAAGCGCGTCAAATCTCGACTGGTACCGAAAACATTAAATTTTTTGGAAAAAAGGAGTCGCGTTGAAGTGTGTGAAACGATGCTTTCCGACTACCAGGGTGTCATGAAACGCATTATAACTGGCGATGAGACTTGGATCCATGCTTACGACCCCGAAATAACCGATCAGTCGAGCGAATATCGTGCCAAAAGAGAGCCGAGACCAAAAAAATCGCGCCAAAGTCGCTCAAAAATCAAGGTCATTTTGACTGTTTTCTTCGATTATCGTGGTGTTGTGCGTTAAGAATTCCTTCCAACCGGTCAAACAGTTAACAAGGAATATTATTTGAAGGTTATGCGTCGTTTGCGTAACGCTATCCGCCAAAAAAGGCCGGAATTGTGGAAAGACAATTCTTGGTTTTTACACCACGATAATACACCATCCCATACTGCCCTCGTAATTCGTAATCATTTCGCCAAAAAATCAACCCATATCGTTCCGCAGCCACCGTATTCACCTGATCTGGCGCCGTGCGACTTCTGGCTGTTCACCAAGCTCAAAAGACCGCTCCGGGGACACCGTTTTTATACGATAGAGGAGATTCAAGCCGCAGCGAAGACGAAACTGAAGGCCATCCCGGAAAGTGACTACAACCAGTGTTTCGAAGATTGGAAAATCCGTTGGCATAAGTGCATTGCATCGGGAGGGAATTACTTTGAGGGGGATGAAATTGATTTGACAGAATAAATAAGAAATTTTCAAAATAAATACAATGTCACCTTATTTTTTGAGCACAAAGTACACTGCAAGAGGTATCAATAGTGATGTCACAAAGTCTGTCGGAATTAGCTAGGAATAACCGAACTCCATCTGGTATCGCAAAGGAACGAAACTGGTCAATGTGTGGCTCAACTAAAACTAATCTAAACTAACCTAATACAATAACAGAAAAAGTTCAAATTAAAAAAAAAAATCTCACGAATATAGTTATAGACCAGAGAACTGACGTCACCAAATGTAATGGATATGCTATATAGCAACTAATCAAACCAGCTGAATTAATATGTAGTCTAAACAAATATATCTATATACTAGATCCGTTTCGAGAAGTCAGAAGACATAGTATAGCGCTAAAAATAGCAACAAATTCATATCTCAAGTGTGGGGATAAAAATAATGCAGCATAAAATTTAATTAAACGCAACTCCCCCGCCATTACGTACACTTTATAAGCATACTTCATTCATATATATACATACATACATATGTACATACTTCTATATAATACGCTTCGTTGCGTATGTCAACACGGTGTTGATGATAAATTCCAGAACATATGTGTGGGGCAGACTTGCTACACACAATCACATATATTCATATAAACACCGAAGCGCATGCGTGACTCCACCACCCGCTAACGAGCAACTGCAAGCAGCAAAGTGATATTTCATTTTGCATTTATGCCTGGGCGCATGCGTGTATGTCTGAAAATCGGAAGTAAAAATAACTTCAAGTAAAACACAAGGCGACTAACTGACTGAGTTACATAGGATTGCCCCGTTCAGGCTGAGGTGCGGATAAGGCGGCGCAGACTTCCGGTTTTCGAGCGCGTGCTCCACCACGCAAATCTCGAGCTCAAACAAAAACAATTTAGAATTTCCTAATTGCTGCCACGCAAACAAAACAATAGGGCACAATCCACTTAAAAACTTACGCGCATAAGTACTTATGTATGTATGTGTGCGTGTGTGTGTGTTTGTGTAGTTGGCGCGGCATGCGGCGAAAGAGTTGCGGCAACAACCAGCATATCCGCTGTGTGTACAATAGCCGCCTCATAAATTGAAACGAAATTTAATTACAACAACGTACTGACAATTATAACGGTCATAAATTCCGCCGAGTGCCCCAGTTTACATAATCTCGCAAGCGGCAAACAATGGCGTTTCAAAGGAAATTTACTTATACTTATTTGTGGCATACAAAAACACCAAGCCAGCTACTATGCATACACCTCAGCCGATTTTATTACTAAAGAAAAGCGGTGCGCTGGTCAACCCCTCTCCCAGCAGCCCACATCCACGCACACACATCCGCGCAGGCGCGCAAGAGCATCCTTCTGACTTATCCGTAAGGCGAGCTTTTGTTTATCCAACGTTCATTAGCAGGTCAAGTAAGCGAATTACGCAGCATCAATTAGCGGGGAAAGTCCTACGAGGCCATACTAAATCAAAAAGAAAATAAAAATGTCCGCAAATGTCCATACAAAGAACCAAAAGCGATGAAACACACAAAAAGAAAGGATTTACAGCGAATTTACGAGCCCGCTGATGTGATCTTAAATGCAAATTTGCATTGTGTAAGACTCAGTTGTCCGTCCGCTTAGCTGCGCGCATGCCCTACAAACGTCATGTATTGTCCTGCGGCAGGACAGCGTGCACTCGCCTCGCACAAAAGCAACCATCCTTACGTGTAAAATGCGCGCCTTTGTTCGACTTTCAGACAACAGAAATGCATATATGTTTGTATGTAAGTTTGTATTTGAATACCAAGCGAAACGGTACCAAAACGCTGGCAAACAAAGCCGTATGCAAATGCAAATCCTATTTTCTTCTATCTGTAGTCACAAAAAAAGGGAGTATAAAGCCTCGGCTCATTAGCCTTGGCTGTTGTTGTAAGTAAATAAGATCAACCAGGTGGACCGACCGGCACAAACAGCCTCTCAAATCAACACTCACTATGCTGTAGCTATTCTTTATGCTTCGCGGCTGTCAAGTGACCTGGCTAGGCAACTTCAAATTGACTGTCCCCTGAGAGGACACCGATCGACGGCGTCGCATTATGGAAAATCCGCCAAATAGAAAATTAGCGGTATTAAGTGCAGCGCAAGGTAACAACAACTGCCTAACCCAATCTTACAACATCTTTTCATGACTACGATCAGCCGTGCGCCCATTTCGTGGAAGAAGCGCCGGCGAAGGGTTGTTACACTCGATGACCTTAGGATTTTCGTCTCTTCATTTTCGTGTGCTTTGGTTTTATTTATGATTTTGTTTTTGCATTCGGGATCAGCAGCCACATTTTTGGTCCACACGCAGCACGTCAGTTTCGCATCTTGAGCTGGCGTAATGTGCTGTCAGCCGTTGGGCGTTTTCCGTACCCTCGGCGACAGATCAAAATAAAGTGATTTTCCCGCAGGCATCAACAAACGCAGCAAAGGATGTCCGTGAAAAAATGTTTAAGAAAGAAAAGTGTCCTAATATACATACATACATACACACATACATTTGTATGCATGGCGTTCAACTTAAACCCAAATTCATGTTTTTTTGCCTTGCTTCGCCGCGGACGTGGGAAACTGTAACGCGCCGCATTGTAAGAAAGCTGTGAGCGCTCGAAAGCGCATATCTAAGGTATCTTCTCTACATTTTTACTGTCCCCTTTTGGTACGGTTGTTTCTTGGTGCGGGTATTTTGATATTTTGACATGTGTCTTTTTGAGTTGTGGAGGTTGGTTGCCCCTGCCGCTGCTGATGTCATCTTGCTGCGACAATTCATGTGAACGTAAAAAGCGGGATAATACTAGTTATTGATTTTATGTAGTTGTTGTTGTAAAATCTGCACTTCTGTGGCTTCTTGTAGATTATGTCTACAGTGATTACAACGTCTGATTTGTTCCAAGCTAATATCGGTAGTTATGTGAGGTGCATGTGATGCCGCTAAGCATCACATGTGTTTGATCGATCCAAAAACTTTGCTGGAAGCACCTCAGCCTGTGCTGTTACGATTAAATCTTTAATCAACTAATAAGGATTTCTTGAATTACCATAATCGACCAGTTGACATCTACTCATCAGAAAAGTACATACTCATATTAATATTAATATACAATCGGTAGGGTTGAGAGTGCTTATTTTCCCACTGGTGTATGTTCTATTTGTCAAAACTGAGCATTTCGTGTATATGCGGATATCAAAAGGGAGTAGATGAGATCATTGAGATCTCTGACTATAGTATTCCATATTAGTAAATGTATAGATGACTTCTTAGACACGTCAGCAGTCAAATCAAGAAAAATTGTAAACTTCGGTTACACTCCAGCTATAATACCCTTCACAAATATAAAATGTTCCGTACAAGCATTTATTTTAATCGTTCAGTTTGTAAAGACACTTTATAGACGTTTACCAATAAGACAAATCTATACTTATAACGCGTGATCCAAGTAGATGTACTTCTTTTTCAATAGATCACGCGTGAGTCGTGTGTTGGTAGTACATCATGGAAAGGCTTACGCCAGAACAACGTTTACAAATCCTTCAACTTTATTACAAATATTCACAACGTTTGGTCAACAGAATCGGCCTATTGACAGTCGCAGCTGAGAGTGTGCACGAGGACCAAGGAGTGTCGATTCGGTGCTGTTCGCAGCAACTCGGACTGATGAAAGGACTTGGCACATTTCACGTCGAGATCTTAAATTCAAAGCGTACAAAATACAGCTTGTGCAAGAACTGAAGCCTCTCAAGGGCTAAGCGACATCGCTTCGCTCTATGGGCTCGTAAAACGTTCCAATAAGATCCGACGTTTTCGAGCCAAATTTTGTTCAGAAAAAGCAACCGTTTGGTGTGGTTTGTGGGCCAATGGAATCACCGGTCCACATTTCTTCAAAAATGATGTACGGTGAGAGCTTGTGATCTCGGCGACATTTGATTTCAACAAGACAGACGGCGTCTCTTCTCACACATCGCATCAACCAATGGACTTATTGAGAGAACACTTCGATGAGCAAATAATTTCACGTGTTGGGCCGGTGGATCTGCCACCATGCGGACAATCCCGCTTCAATTCAGGTCTTGGAGCAAAATATCAGACGTGTCATTCCCCAGTTACTAGTTAAAATGCTCGAACGAATCATCGAAAATCTAACTCAGTTAGGAATCATCTGAGGCGTAGTCGCGGCCAACATGTTTGAGAGACATTCTTTACAAAAAAATAAATGCCAAAGTTTTTCGAACGCAATAAACATTCCCCGCTAAATGTGAGGTTTCTTTGTTTTTCTTGAAAAAAAGTAGGGAACAGCAATAGAAAAAGGTTTTGTTTTTAAAATGATCAATAGCTTTTTTGAGTTCGTCAATGAAAAAAAACTTTGAGATTAACTTCGACCTCTGAATGTCATAGAATTCAAATGCCGGGAATAAAAAAAGGAAGATCTATATGATCTATGTTTTGTTTATGAAAACTAACTTTCGGAACTTCAGTATATTCATTAGGAAATATCTTAAATAATTTAGTTTGCATAAAAGCGTACTTGTGTTTAAATGCCGAAAAGGGGATGTATGTATATGTACTGGGTTCTGGGCCCCACAGCAATTCTGGGAAACGAAACAGCTGATGAAATTTCCAAAATTGTCATTCGTCTGCTCTACCGAATAAGTACAGGAAATAGGGAAGTCACTGAGAGGACGAGTTGGAATGCCTTAACTACATGCAGGATCGCCAAAACCATGAGTAAGATCCTTTTAAGAAAAGTCGTTTGCTTCTACTCACACGTTCTTAAAGGAGTGCTGGACGGTAGTTGGTCTCTTGACAGGTCACAAAATACAAACATCACAGCATACAAGCATCATATGCGAGCCGAATAGGCTTTCGAGGTAAATATACATGCAGAAAGTGCAGAGAAATTGACTTGAGAAAGACGTTGAAACACCTCCTATGCGTTTATCCAGCATTATGTATCTAGAACTCCTAACGTCTCAAGTATCTAGGAGCTTCGGAGTATTAAGGACTAAACGAAATATCAAACGTAGACATCAAGTCACTCTTGAAATTTGCAAAAAACGTTGGCATTCTGTATGACGAATACCTCACATCAAACTAAACTGAAGCTCCATCTGGGATTACTGAGCACCAGTAGGTCTATGTATGACGTGTTAGCGGGGCGGTATAACCTAACCTAACATGTATTTAAATGATATTAACCACATCAAATCATGCTAATATCCACACAAAGCTTCGAAAAGTGGAATGTGATTTTTGTCTTTGTATATTATAGTAGTCATGCGAATAGCAAAAGATTATGGAAACAATCCAAATTTATATAAAGGAGTACATTTATTTATATGCAAATATGGCTTTATAAATACCATTACTGTTACTTTCAGTTCGGGATTATCGCATTATTTTAGAATCACAAAAAAGCTTTCCACTAACATCTGTCTGCAATTAAGTAATACGCAACGACTTTGTCATGAACTAGGTCAGCAGCTGGTTTTTAGAAATATATTTAATATACCGTTATTATGTTGTGCCAACATAATTATATTATAGCATAAAGTAAAATATTTAATGGCATAATTTCGTATATTTATAAGTGTATTTGTATCAGTTGTAGCCGACAACTCTGCTATTACGATTTCAGCTCAGACCAAAATTGATCTTTAATTAAATGAATAATCAACCTAAGCGTATCGCACCTAAATACTCCCATAAAAAACGAAATACTTGTTCGTCTGCATATGATAGCCTCGGCAATGGTTCAATCGTAAAATCATAAATGTCACTATCCCACACTAAAACCAGGTAATCTCCAAGTCATTGGATACGCTAAAGCTTTTAATGTCAATATTTATAATATACTGAGTATATATGTGTGTATGTATTTATGTGAACGAGTAGGTATTCATATTTATGCTCATGTGTATGGGTCTACGTCTGCGCTGCAATTGTGACCGGCATCTTAAAAAAATTCACAAAATTTCACAGCTCGCTCGGTATGGATGATGCTCTTTGCCGGGACGCGAGTCTAATGAGCTTATGTGTGAATATTTCAAGTTCTAGAGAATTGTGACATGTTCACGTTAGATGGACAGTCGTCAATCTAGAGGCGCTCTAGCTTTGATCTGACATTGAAACAACGAAGGCATAAGATAAACAAATAATACATACATATTTGCACAAATATTTATGTGCTTATAAGCCAAGATCTGAATTATGCTTTGTAAGCATACATACAAACATTTGTGGGTTGAAGCGTTTTGGAGCATTTGTTCGTAGTAAAAATCGCTTTTTTGTTGCCTCAACTCACGTGTGCAGCATTCGTAATGCGCACCAATTCCAGGTAGAATCATAGAATTGACAATCGATACTTGGCTGTCGGGCAGGAAATAGCTGAAGCGCACACAGCTGACCAAAGCGACTCAAGCGATTTGTAGCCATATAAATAACTCGGTCGTGTGTCAAGCATGTATTTGTTGTTTGGGCAACAACACATGTTTGCTGATATGCAAACAAGCAACAACAAAATGCAAATGAAATAATGAATTTATTATTAAGTTAATTAAGATGTCATTAAACATTATTAATTACACACAAATGGCGATTTTGGATAATTGCCATAACACAATACATAAATGTATATGTAAGTATATAACATAAAAAAACATAGCATAAAGCTACAGATAAAACAAAGAAATTGTGCAGTCTTCTAAGCCAGATCGATTGCTCAAGAAAACTTATGTTAACATATGTACATAGCAACTACACATAGGCAAGCCCTTACAAAAGGCTATCTATATCTATACTACATACTTACATATGTCTACATATAGTACATCTATATAAATCTGTATGTATCCTAGGTAGTTACCCATACAAGTTTTCATATCTTGTTTACAATCTCACCAAAGGTCCTTGCACTTGCAACTATTTCTGCACTTACTTACAGCCCTAGATGCTGCTGCTGCCGCTTTTACTGTTGCAGCACTCATCCCATCTTTGCTGCCTTAAACTGGTTACTGAAACTAGTTGCACGGATTTTATTGCATGAGTTTTCCCACTAAATCAAGTGGGCCTAGTGCGCGTAGTTGAGCGAAGCGAGTGCTCAGTGCCTCCGTGTAAAGCGAAAATGTCAAAGCAAAAAAGTGTTAAGTAAATTGACACAAGATTTATTTCCTCTTGAAATCCATTCAAGGATACTGATTTGTAGGTTAATACACTTTTTCTTCTACCTACACATATGGACTGGCCGCAGAGTGGGTTGGCGTCAAAGATGATCGAAGACTGCACTTAAATTGCTTAGGAATTTAAAAACTTCGGTCAAAGTAATAATGTTTTTTTTTTATTTATATATATATTTATACTATAAATATTTATATGAAATTGCTGTTATTCTCTTCATGATTTCCCCTTTGATCTTCGAAGTGAGTCAAAGTGATGTTAGTAAATGTGGCACCATTTCTTTTTTTAATTTTTTGCTTTATTACTATTGTTATTGATAATTTAAATTAAGATAAATTTTTTATACCTCTCTATGCCTTCTTGAATTTTTATTACAATCATAGATTACTATTCCTGGGTACTTGTATCCACAAGTATTTCTACGAACCTCTGGAAACTCGTACTCTACCATTATTATCTCTCCGCCCTGTCATCCATAGTGTGGATAGTGAAATGTTTGGTTAGGTTAAGTTAGATTAGATGAACTCATGAGATAAGAGGGCTGATCTAGAGAGATCCCACGTGGACTGCTATGTATGTATGGTAGTCCTTTGTGAAGCCATAGAAAAGAAGAACTCCTGTGTTCGAACTTATAAATCGTGAAACGCTTAGAGGCCAATACAAATCTGCACAGGCGTTTAATTTCCATTCACGCGTGTTCGCTGGGATGCCTGGAGGTATGCGCTCCCAAATGTTCAATCACTGATGATCACTCTTTTGAAGGAGGTTGCACTCCGGATCAGTAAATCTACAGCCACCTTAATGGCTGCAACTTCGGCTTGGAAAATGTTAAAATAGTTAATTAGTCTGAAGTTGGCGTTGATAGAGTGCTCCTGACAGTAAACCCCTCCACCAACTTTCCCATCCGTGCTTTAACCCATCCGTAACGCAGCTCACTGCCCCTCTCCTCTAACGTCTCCTCTCCACCTGCAACTCCTCCGCCGGTATATCTTCCGCTATTTATGTTTTTGCTGTGACCGTAAATATATTCTAATCGATTTTTGGCTCCATCTATTAGTCCATAAAATTTTTGTAAATAAATTCTAAGTGTATTTCCCTTTTCTTCATATTATAAAATTCCAGCAGATTCATCGAAATTCTACGAATACAATTTTCTCTTTAATTCATAAAAACCTGTGCTAAAATAGTTTCACTCATTCATAAACTGACACTCTGGTATTCCCCAACAGAGCAACAATATCAAAGCGGTAAGGTAGTCCAAGTTCGCTACAAATTTATGTGCCCAGCCTAAAAATAGTAAAAATTAGAAATTGAATGAGCTTTGAGCTTCAAAATTACACAAAATTTCATTCAAGTCTTTTGAGTAATCAATTTTCTCACGATAGAAATGTTGAAGGAATATAAAATATTCCGCGAGTGCCTTGATCTCGTGGAAAAGTAGATTCATGAGGAAAGAAATACATCGCAATGCTGTAAGAAATAATTAAAAGAAAAAAAGTAGATTCCATGTAAGAGCTGCTTTTTTACAAAAGTCTTTGCTGAGTCATCTTTTTTATCAGATAAATTAGGTTGTCTAATCACAGCGTCCGTTGACGTTTTCGAAATCCTCCATTTTAGCTTGTTCTTTAATTTTGGAAAACTTTTCCTGAGTCCAAAATTGAACTACACTTTTTAGAGAATTTTCCCTAAGTCAACCGATGCCATAAGGAACTTAGAATCAGGGTTAAATAGAAGACCGCACATGAATCAGTCAGAGCAAGCTATACTATTTTGTTGCACATTCGCGAAGCCTAGTCACAATATCCGCGCGTATTAACCATGGATTAAAACTAGTCGGACTTCTCGATGAAATGTGATTGCTTCCAAGGGCCTAATGATCAATGCCTGCTGCCCTCAAGAACTAGGTTAGAAAATAAGTGGTTGCTTTCCTGCTTTATCAAAGTCGTATGTTGAAAGTATTGAGGGTTCATTATTGTTGATTCTATCTCTCTTCTATTAGTAAAATTCCGAACTCAACAAAGGTATCAAAAGAGTGAACAAAATATTTCTGCGAATGCTTGAAAATTACGCCGACTTTATGCGATCGTATTTAGTATTTGAGAAGCTGTTTGCCAATATTTGCTGAAGCGCGGCAAACAACAAGAAAAAGTCATATTTGGCAACTGAGACAGACAGACTGACAGCAAGCGTATAAGCATAGCGCAAATATTGCTACAATTTGCAGCTAAACCTTGCTTAGATCAAATGGCTAATGTTGTCAAATGTGGCAGCAGAGGAATGCTGCCTGGCGAGCGACGCTTCAGGTTGGCAAACTTTGCGCCACAGTGCGAAATTCTTATTTGGAATTCACGCCAGTGGTTTGTACTTATAATTCTCATTTTTGCTTTTGTTGTCCATTTTGTTTGTTATTTTGCAGAGCCTTTTCAACATTTCCTTCGGTGCTACGTGTGCCTGCGTGCGCGTATTGGAAATGTGTTTCGAGCATACATTTTGTATTGTTTTTGTAGCTTTTTTCGTTTTCTGTTCGAAACGAGTTATTGGTCAATTGGCACGTCGCGTCACATTAGCGTGGGAATCGCATAAATTCTTAATTTCATGCGGGACGCGCGCTGATTGCGGCATTTCGGGGGTGTAGTCGCTGGTGTTCGATTGGGGATTCTCGCAAAAAAGAAAAAAAAACAAACATTAAAGAAAGACACTTGGTAAGAAATATTGTGTCTAAGTTTAGATAAATTCCTCGACGGAGTGCAGCGGATCCAACGTCAGGTCGTTGTGTGTGCCACACCCAAAATTTAAGTTGTGGCATAGAACGAGTACGGTCCTCGTTGAGAAGCATTGCAAATTGTTTTGTCCAGCGATTAGGCTCGTTCGTTAAAGAAATTATTGTAGCAGTCTGTATTGTATATATATACGTATTTCTTATGATACCCTGAACAAGGTATATTAAGTTAGTCACAAAATTTGTAACACCCTGAAAGAGCCGTCGAAGGCTTTGTGAAAAATATATATTCAAATGATCAGCAAGATGATCTACATAAGTCGATTTAGGTTTGTGAATCCGTCATACGAGAAATAGAATTCTCGCAGACGCACTTTTCTCACAAAGAAGCAGGTGATTTGTCGGAACTGTCAATATCGAACCACTATTCGTATAGCTGTCATACGAACTGAACGTTCAAAATCAAGTCCATACATTTAAAACCTTTTTATTTTAAGATATATTTTCACAAAATTTCACGTGGAATATAACCTAAGGCAATTCTACAATTTCCGAACAAATTGCTCGGATCGGACTATTAGAACATATAGCTGTCATATATAGTTATTTTTGGAAACTCTTATATTTGTGACGGGTATTACAGCTCAGTGCTACCGAAGTTGACGTTTTTTCATATTTTTTTTATTTTTTGTTTTTATTTTTATTTTATTAAAAGTACCATAATTTATTGGACCGCCTATGTGGCTTGTGGCATGCAACATTGCGACTTAGTGCCTACTCGATGTTCCTACGAAGCGTTTTCTTCAGGTTCTATACATAGCTTGCAGTACTAGCAGTGTCTGCATGTGTATGTGTGTATACACCAAAAGCCCTGCCTTGGCTGCCTGTTCATTGCGAGGTCCCTGGAAAGAATTGTGGTGTGCATTTCACGCTCTAAGAATTGTTTGTTGTTACAGCCGTTTTATCTATCCGCAAACACATACGCACACAGCGGCATATAAATGCAAGTTCATGCAAGTCAGTGTGCAAGACTTGCCTCTGATCCTATCCACCGACTTCTCCTGCGCATCTATAATCTCCCTCTGTTGACTATGCCAGCGCACAGCGGCGACATCCTCTGCAGCATTCCTGCTTACTGGCACTCGTTATGACTTTATTTTATTCTTTTCAGCACATACACATGCAACACGCCTGTGCCAGCAGCTTTCGTTTGTGTTAGCGGCGCATGCAACACCACATTTGCGCTCACCTCCTCCCCTTTGTGCTCCTGCTCGTGGTTCACTTCATTCTCGTACTCGTCGTTTTGTCCGTTACGAATTGCTCAGCTGCCGTCGCTGCCGCTTCTACTCCGGGGATGCTGCACGAAACTCCAACTTGATGCTTCTACCCAGCGCCAGCGCTGCCGCTGTAGCTTCCACTGTCATCGTTTTGTTGCATAGTAGGAAGCAATTGCCGGGTTGTTTGGTTTGTTGCACACTCCTTAGTTAGAGTTGCTTCTCTAGTATCCATCGGATCGTTCGAGCCGCAGGCAAACTGTGTGCGGCAAAAGTCTCCATAGAAGTCAATTGTTTGGAGAGTTGCTGGCTGGCAAAGTTTCTTGAACCTTAGATTGTGACATGAGATACGCAGAATGGCTGCAATTTTGCCCCCCAACGGATGCTGGTACGTTCGGCAAGTCGTGCCAGCTATTACTGATCTGCAATGCATCTAAGTATGGGTAATTGCGATAATGCATACAAGTTCCATTTTTATATATCCACTTGCATGTGCGACTCTATGTGCGTTCATGCAACGTTTGCGGGCAACAAAGCCTCGCGTTTGCAATTTAATGCAATTTAGTTTATATCTAGTAGTTCTTTGAAATTGGCCTACGCGTTTGCCATATGGAATTATTATGCAGCTCCATGGAAATTCAATGTGTGGGTTAGAGTTAATAGCTCAACGAGTTAAATATTGCTGATGGGGTCTTATTTTAGTTATTAAGCTAAAATTGGTTTTTGCTCTTCTCATTATATTCAAATTGTTGTATATTTGTTAGCATTTCTTACAACTCCAATTGGTTTGATTCCACAGATTTTTGATTGGAAAAGTATGAAAGGCCATTTCGAGCTGTATCAACTTCTCTACAGTTCCGTTGCTCCACATTATCAGTCCTTAGACTTAAGACTACTTTGTGTGTCGAATATTTTAAGTATCCTCCATATATCGAGTTTTCTTAGCGATGAGTATCCGTTCTGTAGTAGCTTCGTCTTCACTTTTAAGCGTGAATCTGAGGTAATAAGAGAAAAGCTTATAGAACTGAATTCATTTTCATTGTATTGAGGTGTCAGAAGGGGGAATACATTACTAAACTTTCTACGAGCGGTTCCGCAAGATTCCATAATCTACAAGGTGCGTTCCAAAGCAAACAGGACTTTTTGACTCTAGAGCCCCCTGGTGGTGCCATATATATGTCGACTAATACGTTAGAGTCTGCTATTTTTATCGAAGTGAAGTTATTGCGTTTTAAGTGTCAGTATGTTTGTGTTATTGGAGCGAAAATGAGCTTCGAACAAACCCCAAACTTTTACCAAAATGTTTTAATTAATGAAACAAGTTTATGGCGGTGATTGCCTATCCCGTAGTAGAGTGCAAAAGTGGTTTCAACGTTTTCAAAGTGGTCGTGAGGACATAAATGACGATTAACATGTGGGCCAATCAAAATCCGTGATCACCAGAAATTCCATCAAAACTGTGGGTGAAGTCATCAAAAATCAGCCGAAATCATCATTGAAATTCATTGAAATGGAATTGAACTTCTCCAAAACATCGATTTATCGCATTTTGACCGAACATTTGGGCTTGAGAAACGTTGCATGCACGGTTTGTTCTGCACAAATTAACTGACGACCAAAAATTGCTCAGATCCAACATTCGAAGGACTATTATTTGACCAAAAATTACATTTTAACCATTAACCACTCTCCGTATTCGCCTGATATTGCACCATGCGATTTCTTCCTTTTCGGAAAAATGCATTTACCCATGAAAGGAAAGCGTTATGCTGACATAGAGGCCATTCAAAAGGCTTGCACCGGCATATGAGCTAAAACACTCGTTCGACATGCTTTTGAACCGTGAAAAAGCTGTAATGAAGCAGAAGGAGACTATTCTAAATAAAATAAATTGATTTAAAGTCCTGTTTACTTTGGAACACACCTTGTATTGTACAAGTTACCATTCCAAATGCAACAAAAAATTTACATTGCCAAAAAAAATATGATTATGTGTATGTACTGCAATGTTTGAACCACCAAAGATGCTGTAAAACGTCTTTGGATCTTGAGAACCATCTGACTCAACGAAGATAAGTTACTTTCCTGTTAGGTATAACGGGTTTTTCAATAAGAGCGCTCCAAAAGTTTTTTAAATGAAACAAAAAACGGCTTAGGATATTAATGAAATTCTTTATTCCTGTAAAAGTAAATTCGATGCCATTATGTATGGAACTTAATTTCATTTGTATGGTCATCACAGTCACTCTTACAATTTCAAGTTCGATGTTCATGCGAAGTTCATCAATCGTCGCCGGCTTGTTGGCATAGACCATAGACTTGACGTAGCCTCACAGAAAATAGCCTAACGGCGTCAAATGACTGTGTCATATCGTGAGATAACACCTTCACCAAACTTTGCTTTCTATAAATCGATTGTGACATTCGCGGTGTGGCTTGCGGCGCCGCCCCGTTGGAACCACATATTGGTCTAGTTCATATCATCCAATTCGGAGCAAAAATATTTGGTTATCATTGAACGGTAGCGATTTCCATTCACACTTACGTGCCGATCTTGATCATTATGGAAGAAGTACGGCCTAATGACGCCACCGGCCCATAAACCGCACCAAACCATAATTTTTTCGGGATGTAATGGTGACTCATGGAGCACGTGTGTATTGTTGCCTGGATAATAATGCACATTTTGTTTATTGACGAAGTCATTCAGCCAGAAATGAGACTCAACGCTGAAGATTTTTCGATGAAAATCCGGGTTCTTTTCAAGTAGTTGCTCAGCCCAATTCACAAACATACGATGATTCTGGTGGTTTGCTGTCCCCATCGGTCTACTTTTGTAGCGTCCCTATTAATAAACCCATTAATATAATATGTTGAATTGTCTCAAAAATCATGAAAAAAACAGTGTCCAAGTCATCTGTACATTTTAAGTGCTCCATTTAAATATTGTTGATGGTTCACCGACCGTAAAGCTTCTTGTTTTAGACAAGAGGGAAGTAAGTAACATTCTAGCGATCATCACAGGACATCTATCTCTAAGATCGAATCTTCAAAAAATTGCAAAAGTATAATCAGCGGTATGCTGAGTATGCATGAAGTATGATAAGACGTTAAACATTAACATTGAAAATGCTCGGCATTCCGCCGGTTAGGTAGAGACATCTTCCAAGGTTCTCAGTGTTCCAACTTAAAAGACATTGAACAGCTGTGATGAAAAAAAATTAAGTATTTAATCAAACCCACCTAGCTACTGGATAAGGTTTCACTCGTTACCGCTTGGAACCAATGGGTCTACTGATGATTTAAATGTGGCCACCTGTGGTCTGACGCTCCTGCGACCCCGTTTTTCAAACAACCAATCAAGTTTTAAATTGATCTTGAGTAGTACGAAGTATATACTATAGATTTTTAGCAAGTATTAAGGAACATTCCTTCAACGAAATCGCAATGGAATTCCATATAACTACCTATACTTATATATACCATAAGTTTTTAATATAATTTGTCATATGATTGAACTGCACTCTTAATATCCGGAAGTATTTATCTTTTTTTGCTTGCCTGACAGCGCGAGAATATTTGAAGTACTGCGATTTATCAATTAATCATGTGAAAGCTGTTTGCTGAGATATCAATAGTGAGAATATGCCTCCGAACATCGCTAAGGTTTCGGTGATGATGCCATTGTCCATATGTCAATAATGAGACATTTCGCTTCAACAATGTTGCAAAGATTACGAAGAGAGCAAACATGTAAATCCTACGTACACTTTGCGGTTTTTTTAATATGGGCTGACGTTGGTCTGTGTCAGTCAGAGTCCTAACAAAAACCACATCAAGGAATCCGTAAATATATATGTACTATATATGTGCGATTGTTTGTATGCGCGTAAACAAGTTAAATATGCAACTTTTTAAAGCATTCCATTTGAAGGGGCAACCGACGAAAGTTGCTGGTTGTGGTTCTTAAATTTCTAATTGAATTTGAAGTTGGATTGTTGTTGTAACTCGGATACTAAGACTTGGGCAGTGAAATGGTTGTCATTTTACTTTTATAGGAATTAATGAAAAAAGTGTTTGATCCAAACTGGCAGCATAGTGAATATTCTAATTTATGATTAATACCACAATTGAAGTTGGCAGCTTGTTCAAATGTCATATTTTTCCCGATTTTCAAGACAACCTTGAAATTGTGCTATCATCAGTTATTATAATCTTCTTCTCATTGAATTTGACATCGTGAAGACCAAACATTTGATGTGCTTAGGGGCGAGAGGAATTCGAAAATAGTCTGAGAGTTATATTGATTTTCTTTTTTCTCATTTCGGGTGCGAACAATCCAGTGAGAGACCCTTCAGTATTCCTTTCATACAGCAAGTATTTCTTAATGCTGAGTCAGGTGTAAACAAATATTTTAGTGATTTAAATATTGAGATTAATTTTTGAAATGACATTTATAATAGTATATTAAAACTTTAAGAGGTTACATGGGTTTCTTCGGGTAAAAAGCAGCATTTAAAAAAAAAATGTTTCTTACATGAAAATTTAAATTTTTTATTAGAATTTTTTATTGTTACAAACATAGTACACTATTAATAAAGAAATTCTGTTTTTTTTGGAAAAAAAATATATTAAACTCGGCCATTGTGACGCCATTTCCGGTGATGCTCCGGAAAAAAGATGCGCCCGCGTTGGCAGGCTAACTCCTTACAGAATCATCTAAAGTGAAAGAAGAGTGTTTTTTTTTTGGATAAAACATTAACATAGAACTTGGACGAAGGAAAAAAATTAAAATTGTATGTTTACAAAAAAATAAAAGAAACTAAAATTTCAGTGAAAATTGTAATCGAAAAAATCCTCTGTCCAAGTCTTTGAGAATTGTATCTCAAAGACCTGTGTAAAATTTCATGAAGACCGGTTGAGTACTTAGTTCTCGAGAAATCTTGCCAACCGACTTCAAAAACACAGTTTCGCGAAAAATGCGTTTGAAGACGGCGCACTTAGCCTAGCCAGCCTCGAGCGCACAAGTTCTCAAGGCCGTATATCCGAAACTATTACTCGGATCAACTTGAAATTTTAGGGAGATTTTAGTATCTAATATTTAATTTATTAAAAAAAATTGATTTTTCGAAACCCATAAGCCCATGTAAGCCCTTAAAGAACACATTTAATGTGGCAGCAAAAAAATCGATTTTTGGGAATTAAAAAATTATTACATAGTTTTTTTTTTAACTTAACTGTTGATTTATTGATATTTTAAAAACATAAAGTAAAATTTTTGAAGAAAAAAATTTAAAAAAATTCAGGCTAAAGAAACGGTCCTCCACAGCTGCAGTGATTCCGGGCTTCTCTGTTGTTGAAACCTAAAAAAATTGCATTAGCAGAAGTTCGATTGTCTGTACAATGATCTAAGGTGGAAACAAATTAAAATAGATAAAGTGTGCGCTTTGAATAATCTTGAATTACATCCAATATTTTAGTCGTTTTGACCTGTCAAATTTCCTCTTCTAATTAAGTAAATCACTCAAGCAAGTTATGCTGATTGAACTGAGCGGCTACCATTTAAGAGACTGTAACTAAAAAACTATTTGAGATATCGGTTTAAAATTTCAGAATGTTATTCTCAAAGGTATAACCTATAGTGATATGAAAAAATATATAAATATTTTTCTTTCACACTAGATTTGACTCTTTAATCTTGCTTGGGCTTTTGGGTTTATTGATACACTAATAGTTATCATTCATCAAGAATTAATAAAACCAATGTTTTTTTTTTCACTCTCTCCACAGTGAAATTATGGAAGCAGCTTTGGAATATCAAGAAATAATCCTTTTTCGCCGGTAAGTCTTATTCCTCTTATATTATTTTTTTATTTTTCCACCATTCTGCTTTATATTATGCAACATTACAGATTGGTATAGCTATCTTTATTAGTACATGCCATATTATTATTCAGAAATATTTTCGAAATGCTTTATTAGCTATATTGGATTGAACTTAACAACTCCACAAGTATAAATGTTTACTGCTTTGTCTTCTGCCTCCTTCCACAGCCTTCTTTCTTCTGTTTCCTGCCTAATGCCTCCTGGATGTCCCAACTTTTTCAGACCTTACGTCTATTATTGTATAATAATAAGTAAGTAAATAATATTTGTATACATATTGTTAAAGTTCGTATAATTTCAAGGTAAGGCTTCAATCTTTTTGTTAAAATTCTTCCAAACAAAAAGATTATAGCTTTAATATATCACAAAAACAGTTTTAGCAAAATAGTCTAACAGCATTAAGTACCTTGATCCACCCATAGAAAAGTGTTTATGAGGAAAAGACCTTGCTATAGCATAGTTACTCCATATAATCTTTACGATCATCACCATCTTGCAATTTTCTTGTGCATCGAAATTTCTCAGCGAGCGAATTAGCGAACTGTTGTCACACCCCCCGAACAGAGCGTTGCAACGAAAACGAAAGAGTAATTTAATGTCCATTGATGGTCGGTTGGTCGCATGAATTGAGCTTAGCGGCAACAATAACAACAAACAGCATATGAAACAAAAATGTTAAAATGTGAAAAAGTCAAAAACAACGCGAACGTACCTGAAAAGGTTCATCAATGAATGCCGGCAAATGCACGAAAAAACATTTTAACGACATGCAAACAAAACAAAATATAACAAAAACAACAATAACACCACAAACGAGGCGATCATGTGTCTACCCGACACTCCGCTCTGCACCGCCGTTTACGTTTGTGGCAGAGCCGTATGCTGAGTGCGCACAAAAATAAGAGCATAAATCGAAGGAGTAAGCTAATAAAAAAAGAATCATAAGCATTTCGACGCACACAACCAAAAGTAGCAACATACATACATATATGTATATTTCTGTGTGAACAAAAGTAATCCCGCACCAGCACGTCGTGTCGCCTACAGGTACTCACAACAACCCATACATACATACATACATTCACACGAGTTATGTGCGTGTGAGTATTTGCATTACCGAGAAATGTGCACTTATGCGGCTTCTCTTCGAACGTTCAAACAGTTGACAGGAGCTCCAGAAGCGTATGCGAGCATATGTTTGGGCGGCCCTGTTTGGCCGAAACTTCCTACAACCTTATGCACGAACACTACCTGCTGGTTGGCGTAGTACGTAAGGTCCAAGCTAGGTGGCGAGCGGGTGTGCCGGTGCGATCTCTTAGCTACATGACTGCGCGCTTGACAGCTCGATTCGAGTGGCTTTGGGCCAACGCACAAAATGCCCACAATCAAGTCCAAAAAGGAGCAGGCGTATTTTTTTTTTTTTTTCGTTTTGGTAGTATTCAGCCGCCCTGTGTCCACGCTGTCGGTCTGTGATTGCGAAATACTTGCGATGCCATTATTCACCAGACGTGTTGTTTTTTCGTGGATATCCCATGGAATGCTGTAGTACAAGTGTTTATGCCGAAAATTCTTTGAAAAGAATTATTATAAAAGCAGGAGCAGGAGAAGCTTGAAGGCGGTGAGAGGAGCAAATAAGTGGGAAGGATATGAGAAAACGGGAGGTAATAGTTGTGTTAGCGAGAAGTCGGGCAGGGGTACTTGTATGGGGTTTCGAGTGGTAGAATAGGTAAGAAAACATATAATGGATATAATCTGAGTTAAGACAAATCGTTATTGAGGTTTGTCACTCCGAGGAACCAACTATATATTGAAAGGTATGAACGAATAGACTTTTGAATATCATATATGTATATATACCTACATATATCCTTGGAAAACCACATCTATCCGAAACAGCTGATCGCAACATTATGCTATGAGTTGCTAAGTTATCATCACCAAAAAGTGTGAACAAATTGCAGTGCTCCTCCTATCTCCTGCACTATCCCTTACTTTCGCACCACACACAACAAAATCAAATAAGCTATAAAAGTGAAGATTTGCATATACTATATAATACATGATATGTACATATATACACATATACTATTTCAACTCATTGAAAAATAAAAAACGCGATCGTCTCGCTGATATGTAATCAGCTGAGGAACATCTTAAAATAAATAAAACGAAATCAAAAAGACAGAAAAATAAAATCAAATAAAGATTGGCTCGAGCCTCGTCCGTTCTTCGTGCATACTTCACGACAGCAATCCACTCAAGAGGCAAATCACAGCGCCAATTCGTACGAGCAATGCTGTGAAAGAGCGCCACCACACTTGCGGCAGGCGCGCATGCGTGAGTTGAGTTAAAAGTGGAGAAGCAAATAAAGATAAAAAACAAACAAATTTGCTGTTAAAAAGGCAATAAAAGTATTAAAAGAAGAGCGGCAAATGACTGGTTTGGCGGGCATTGCATTTTGGCGCCAAAATTTCTGCATTTTCAGCAGCGCACAGGTTTGTGGTCGCACAGCGAAAGGATGGAGAATGCTGCACATACTTACTTACTTGTATGTATTTATGCATGTATGGGTGCAGTGGTACATATGTAGATATGACAAAGATTGAATAAAGAAATATGCAGTGAGCATAAGGTTTCGTATGAGACAATTGTAGTGTCTAAGAACTATATGTCGCTTCCTGCGTTTTGAAGTCAATACATAATTAGCTATTGGAAGATCTGCTGTATAATATGATGTATAGAGTTGGGCCTAAAACACTGGTCTGTGGTACACCAGCCTTTATCAGTCGTCGTTAGATATGAAATCTCCTACTTTAACCATAAATTGTCTATTATTTACATAAGACTCCAACTTTTTACACAATTCTAAAAGTAGAATTTTTTTAATCTTATATAAAAGTCCTGCATGCCAGATCCCATAAATCACCAAAGCTACGTCTAGAAATATTGCTGAATAGTACTCTCTGTGCTCAAATACTTTTCTCATTTCGTTAGTAATTCTATTTACTTGCTCCATTGTGCCATGTTTTGCACGAAACCCGAATTGGTGTGTTGGTATTATATTATTTTCGTGGAGGAATGGAGATATCTTTGTTAGTAAAACTTTTTCAAACATTTTAGAAAGACAGAAGACTGATTGGTCTGTATGAAGACGGTTGTGTTAAGTCTTTCCCAGGTCTATCTATCAAGATAATCTGCGACTTTTTCAATGAAATTGGATAGCATCCAAAACTAAAAATTGCATTTAAAAGCAAAGACAGAAACTCTACGGCAGTATTTGGTAACTCAATTAGCATATTTGGGGTGATATTATATGTCCTGGCGACCTTTTTTGAGTAAGTTGTTTTATGAATATAATAATTTCGGAAGATGAACTTTTAAAAGACGCGAGCGACTCGCTAGCAGAGTTAAGTAAGAATATATTTATGTGTCATGCTTAAATTTACATATACATATACTACTGTGTCCAAAAAAGGTGACATTTGAATTTAAACTGCGCGCGTCAAAGAATTTGGGGAATTATTTTTTTTAGGTTGGTAGTCACATTTATATCCACACATTTATATCAAATTTCATGTCAAAATATTCATTAGTGTTTGAGATACGTGTCGTTTTGTGAGCTGCTAAAAGTGAGTTTTTCGTTTTTTTGCGATGTCGAAATTTGTCGAGCAAAGAATTTGCATTAAATTTTGTTTACGGAATCAATTTTCTGCTGCGGATACGTTGAGGATGGTGCAGAAAGCCTTTCGTGATGAGGCTATGTCTAAAAAAAATGTTTACAAGTGGTAAAGTGAGTTTCAAGTCGGCCGTGAACGTGTCGAAGACGAAGAGCGTCCAGGGCGACCATCAACCTCAACCGACGAAGCTCACGTTCAACAAATCAAAGATTTGGTATTGAAAAAACCGTCGATTAGCAATTAGAGACCTTGCTGATGAAGTTGGCATATCGAAAGGCTCAGCCAATACCATTTTGAAGGATGTTTTGGGCCTCAAGCGCGTCAAATCTCGACTGGTACCGAAAACATTGAATTTTTTGGAGTGTGTGAAACGATGCTTTCCGACTACCAGGGTGTCATGAAATACATTATAACTGGCGATGAGACTTGGATCTATGCTTACGACCCCGAAACAATCGATCAATTGAGCGAATATCGTGCCAAAAGAGAGCCGAGACCAAAAAAATCGCGCCAAAGTCGCTCAAAAATCAAGGTCATGTTGACTGTTTTCTTCGATTATCGTGGTGTTGTGCATTATGAATTCCTTTCAACCGGTCAAACAGGTAACAAGGAATATTATTTGAACGTTGTGCGTCGTTTGTGTAACGCTATCCGCCTAAAAAGGCCGGAATTTTGGAAAGGAAATTCTTGGTTTTTACACCACGATGATGCTTCATCCCATACTGCCCTCGTAATTCGTGATCATTTCGACAAAAACTCAACCCATATCATTCCGCAACCACCGTATTCACCTGATCTGGCGCCGTGCGGTTTCTGGCTGTTCACCAAGCTCAAAAGACCGCTCCGGGGACACTGTTTTTATACGATAGAGGAGATTCAAGCCGCAGCGAAGACGGAACTGAAGGCCATCCCGGAAAGTGACTACAACCAGTGTTTCGAAGATTGGAAAATCCGTTGGCATAAGTGCATTGCATCGGGTGGAGATTACTTTGATGGGGATGAAATTGATTTGGAAGAATAAATAAAGAATTTTAAAAATAAATACAATGTCACCTTATTTTTTGGGCACAGTAGATAGAACCCTGGAAAGCTAACACTTTTAAAATTCTTCTGTCATTGTAATTTATGAAGTTCTGCCACTTGGCGATGCCCACATTAATCTATAATGAGTTTACGTTTTGAGGTTATAGATGCCTCCAAAATTTTAGCTTGGCACTTGACAAACTTGAACTATAAAAATATAAAAATGGTTTAATTTCTCAACAAAAAGGAGACTTTTTATAAATAGCTATACGTAAACACAATAAATTGCCTGCCAAATAAAGGATAGATGGCATACATATCTACTCACAGCCCCACCCTTGAATCATAAAACAATTTGAACGTGTTTGCAACAAAGATCTGCAACATATTGATTAACTTGATTGTGTAACACATGAACTGCTGAAATATAACCACCAAAGTCTTTCTTATTACGGGCCTTTGCTTTGAGCAAAGCAAACTGCAACACATATCGGTAAATACTTGCACAAATACATACATACAGACTTGTATGCATAAGAGCATGCCACACAACAAGTGATCATGCCACAAGTGATTAACCAAGGCAACACATAAAAAAACTCCTACGCACATGAAACGTGTTCATTGAAGGATAAAAAAGGCGGACAACGAGACAAAGCGCACAAAAAACAAAAACAAAGGAAAAGCGAAGATACAGTCAAAGGAAGAATAACGTACAAATTTAACAAAGAACACACACGTACAAGTGCAAATAATTGGAAATAAACAGCAAGTAAAATAACTATAAGCAAAGTAAACAATAAAGCAATAAGCGAGTACATACATACATACATATACGATCATTTATGAAAGTAGTTGGACGGACGAGTGAGCAAAAAGGCCACACGTACTCGGAGCTCATAACCATCGCAATTCTCATACTTTATACTTGGACCTACCCACATACACCCATACACATTGGGTTATGTGTGTGCTTGAAGATAAATACATTTGCGTCGACGACGTTCGGCGCAGGCGTGGATCGGAAGCGCAGGATATGCTACAGTTGATTGCGCACGAAAGCAAATCACAGTTGTTGGATTTATAACTGCCAATAATTGCACAAAGCCATTTGCAATAACAATGTGCGGAAAACGAAAATTGCTATATTGTTAATAATCTGTTGAATGGGAAAACAAAAAGTGTGCGGTAGTTAATAATGTAATGAAATTGTCAGAAATCTCGAGGGTGTAATCGACGACAGGTTAGAGGAGAAGCAACATGACAGCTATTGATACAGCAACATAATGAGGAAGTCTTCCTGTCTATTTGCCAATAATTATATAACGGTTCTGCCAAGTACCGTCTGGTTTGACCACACAGGCGTTACGCCAATTTGCGGCCTGCTGAAATGAATGCACTAGATAGGGATTAAGTCATGCTTCCAATGGATGTGCCGCTGGCATTCAATCAGGATAACTCGGATTAATTTAGTAATTATGAATGGCTGTCAGCATTCAGTGTGCTGAAAAAGAACTATAATGCCACCAAATGTTTTCCTGCGGAATATCTCTATATGATAAATATCTGTTGAAGTTTAACGAAGATTTCGTAAACTGTGTGTTAGATTCAAAGCAAGAACTTACATTATTGCATTATAGAAAAGAGGTTTCGGTGGGCTCTGAACTCAGAATACACAACTTTCACAAAATAGACAGCTTTCGTTTGAATTTCTAAATTCTTAAGAAATGAAAACTAATTTCAGAGTACTAATCCTTCATTTCTTCTAAAGTACCTAAATAGATATAAATTGTGACAAAAAAGCACCCGGAAATTGAAATTAAATTCCCCGAGTAAATGGTATTTCAAACAAGAAAAAATTTAACTTCGGCTGCAGCGAAGCCAACATACCCTTCACAGGTGCATTTCTTTTAGTAACTACATAGGTTGCTATATATATTTCTGGACTAGGCAACACTAAGTGTTGCCAGGTGCAATCTGACATTTCCATTGGAAAGTTTGACATTTTTTAGCATAACATCACTCAGAACGTTTTGTCATTTGATCGTGAATTGTTTTATTTACAGGGAATTAAAAAATTCATCTCGGCCAAAAAATGGAATTAACTCGTGAACATTTTGGTGCGATCATTTTTCACAACTTTCGACGGGGATTATCACGACAAGAGTGCATCGATGAACTAAAATCTTTGTATGGCTATGAAGCACCATCCTATAGCACTATTGAAAAACTGGTACAACGAATTCAATCGTGGCCGACGCTCGCTCAAAGACGAATTCCGTGAAGGTCGTCCAAAAACAGTGGTTGTGCCAGAAAGCATCGATGCCGTACGTGAACTGATAATGCAAGACCGTCATGTAACATACCTTCAGATAGAGGCATGCCTATGTATTTCTCCCACCAGCATACATTCGATAATGCATGAACACCGGGCCGTAAAAAAGGTTTGTTCTCGTTGGATCCCGCACAATTTGACAATCGATCAAAAAAAGGCTCGTGTGGATTGGTGTAAAGAAATGCTGAGAAAATACGATCGCGGTGCTTCAAAAGACGTTTATAAGATCATCACAGGTGACGAATCATGGACCTATGCGTATGAGCCCGAAACAAAACAGCAATCGACCGTGTGGGTCTTCCAAGACGAGCCAAATCCAACGAAAAAACAAAAAAAAAAAAACATTTTCGTTGATAAATATGCCTATTTTCATTATTAGGCCAGAAATATATATAGCAGCCCTCGTATACGAGTATGTTCAGTTAATACGGAAGCTATGTGATATAGCAATCTGATCTGAATAATTTTTTCGGATGATATTATTACCTTAAGCAGTAATCCATGTCAAATTTCGTGAATATACCACGTCAAATGCGAAAGTTTTCCATACAAACCCTTCATTCCGATAGTTCGATTTGTATGGCAGCTATATACTATAGTAAGCCGATTAGAGCAATTTCTTCCGATATTCCATTACAATAACTCATACCAAATTTCGTCAACATATCTTGTCAAATGCAAAGGTTTTCCATGCAAAAACTTTTTCCGAAAGTTCAGTTTGTTTGGCAGCTATGTGCTATAGTGGTCCAATATCGGCAGTTCCGACAAATGAGCAGCTTCTTGAAGAGAAAATGACGTTTGAAAATTTTCAAAACGATATCTTAAAAACTAAGGGACTAGTTCGTATATATACAGACAGACGGACAGACAGACAGACGGACATGGCTAAATCGACTCAGCTCAACATAATGATCATTTATATATGTATATACTTTATAGGGTATCCGGTGCGTCCTTCTGGGTGTTACAAACTTCTTGACAAACTTAATATACCCTGTTCAGGGTATAGAAATGTATTTTGCTAAGTTGATAGGACTGTCCTTAATTACTACGCCAAATATGAGCGCGGTGTGTCAACCAGTTGGTTTACAGGAGCTACTTAAGTCGGTATACCTCAGTAGTTCGTTGCGATTTTTACAATGGATTAAAATATCGAACAAAGAATTTGTCTTAAATTAGGTATTTCTAACCGTGTGCGGAATCGTTGCTAATTTTGGAAAAGACTTACGGTGATTTAGCTTGATTAAAAACACAAGCCTACGAGTGGTAGAAAGCCTTCAAAGACGCTCGAGAGATCAGTGAAGGCATGCCTTGTTCTGGACGACCTTCGATATGGCGCTTTAAAATCGTCAGGTAAGTGTTAGAGAGAAGGCAAGAGATCTCGATATCTCTCGCGTGTCCATTCGAATAATCTTTGTGGATATTTTGTGTATTAAACGCGTGCATGCTCGACTTGCCCCAATAAAGCTTAATTTTTTTCAAAAAGAGAACTGTAAACAGGTATCTTTGGACTTGCTTGATATTTGCGAATTCCGATCCCTGCCGAATACATGGGTTTATGAGCAAAAAAGTCAACAATTATCGGAATGGAACCCGTTTTAAGGCGATCGTAGTAAAACAAAATTTCCTGAAGGATCTGAAAGTCATTCCAAAAAGTGCTTATGAAAAGTGTTTAGACGCTTTCACTGAAGGTTTTGTGCCACTTAAATACTTCTGTTCTGGAAAAGTTTTTATTAGAAAATTGGTTCAGTTCGAAGAAACAATTATTCAGCGCCGATCTGGCTGGTTTAGATCTTCAAGAGATCTTAGTTTTTATAAAGCCTCTAACGAACTAACTCGGTTTTATTCTCGAAAGTGATCTTTCGTCTTAAATGTGACTAACACATTTTAAGTTCCATTCAGCGCATTAAATCTGTAATCAGTTTCAGCTTCAGTGTATCAGCTCTAGTTTTCATATTTTTTATTTTTATTTTTTTCAGGTCATAAGTTAAGTGGAGGGTATAAAAAAGCTATATCATGAAAACTAGAGCTGACAGAGACAAACTGATTACAGATTTGAATTCAGCGCGCCCAAATTAACTAGAATCAGTTGATAAATTCAAAGAAGCAAAACTTTTTTTTAATTTTATCGGGCTGTGTAATTAAATTCTATATCCCCCGAATTGTTCTTCATCAAAGTAAGGATGCGCCATGAGTAAAAGTTTACGCGAATGAGGAAAGTTCTCTGAGCGCCATTCACTTGGGAGTAGCCAGAAACGATTCTTAGACATAGGGCTCAAGTAGCTCTCGACTTCCGGTCATAGACCAAGTATCCTCTGGGTAGCCAAAAAACATCCGTTTGAAGGCGAGCTAAAGTGAGAAGGCGAAACATCCCCACCCCACGGCTGTGCGCTGGGATTGGCACCCGCTACGTAAAAAACCCTACTAATGAAAAGGAATTCGCCATTCTTGACCGGATTCTGGCTTCGTCGCGGTTACTAAAAACGGGCTGTAAAATGATCACCGATTTTGAAACCAGTTGGTTTGAGAGTGGAGGTCTTTCTCAATAAAATTCGACAAGCTTAAATTGGCTCCCACTTCTACTATGACGAGTACTGGCTAATAGTTTATCCTGGTTATTTCCTTTCGGAATAGGCCGCTTTTGAATCACAAGAACGACATACTGTCTGTAATATTGAGAATCATACCACCGACTTCAATAAATAAATCTGCACTGGTCGCATGAATGATTGAACCTGTCCTGTGGGAAAATTTCTGCAAATCAAAGTAATCGAAGCGATTCTTGCGGGGCGCAGAGGAGCATATGCATGTGACATGCATGCCACAGTACTATGATGGCATAACTTGAAGACCCTTGCCGCACCTTACCTGCCCACTTGAACTCACTTTATTGGCTTCTTAACTCTTACTTACAACATTTTATTGGTCGCCAGCCGCTTGCATCGTACCCCCCTCTTGCACTTTGTTGTTGTGAATGAAGTAATTTTGCATTGTCGCTGTAGTTGCGGTGTGGACTGGTTGCATTACTGCCCTTTGTTGTTGCTTTCGGCTTTTTTGCGAACAAAATTAGCTTTGAAATGCGGTTTCATAAGTACCGCTTGATTACTCTGCCTGTCGGCCTGCAGTGATTTTTTGCTTCAGAGGCTGCCACATATATGTATTCTACATAAATGTGTGTGCATATATGAGTGCATGTGTGTATATTTGTATATATGTACGAGTATAAGATGTCTTCTACCGCTGCGGTTGTCTTCGTTGCCATGACATATTCTGCCATTGAAACTTAATGACCATTCGGACGTGTGTGCCTCTACGCCTGTGCGTGTGTGTGTGTGTATGTGGCAACTTAAAAGCTTTCAATTCCAATTCCTTTCAGGCTATCAACGTGTTTTGCGGCCTCTTTTAAGCGCAAAATTCACACCACATGAAATCCATATTATTACATGCCACCGATTATAACGTTATGCGGCACAACAAAATTAGGCAGCGTTAAATGCTTGACTCCTTTAACAATCACTTGCAAACGAACGCACACACACACACACACATATGTATATAGACATAAATTAACGAGATAAAAAATGAGAAATTATTTAATTTATAAAAGTTATTATATGAAATATGCATAATATTAAGTACTTAACTGAACTCCTTGCACTTGTTGCCTGCCTCAGTGGCGTGTCCACGTTAGCGGGGGGTAGGTATGCGCCACATCTTGTTAGCCGGGCTCAAACTGGTTCGCGCGTTCGATGAGCTCCGCAACCATGCTGGTCACTGAGGTGCGACTGTGGTTCTCAGCGTTTGCTGCGTTGCCTTTTTGGTTGAGAATTTATAGCATGCACGTGATTAGAAAAATAAAATGTGTTTATACAAATATTTGTGTTGTTTGAGATGAGTTCCTTTTGTGTTTTTGTTGTAGATATTACATAAAATAAAACAGAATCCATTTCCAGTCGAAGGTGTCCTCTTTGGCGGCGAAGTTCACTGGATTGTGCCCGCATGTCGCCTTCGCTCATTTGTCTGTAATTGTTTGTCGTATTTATTCCAGGAATGATTCAAAGTTGTTTTCTCAAATCAAATATAAAATGTCAACAATATTGCAGTGTCTGTGCTGGAATATATTTTATATAGTTTGTGGGTACACGGATGAGACTACATTGTACAGTGCACGTTAAAATAATAGTACTCTGGAATGAAGAATCAAATAAACCTTTCTAGAAATCGACAGACACGTTCATAGCAAATTGAGAATGCGAATTTCAATATTAAACCCGGTGAATTTTAAGTTAATTTTTGTTCGATGTAATGATTACTTAGTTCGATAGGGTCTTAAAAACGAGTCAGCCAGGTTCTGGCACTTTTTTCAAATATTTTGCACCAGGAATGCTGACAAAAACTAGAATGCTTCAGTAACGCTGAGCGTAAGCAGATGAACTACCCTCTCAACCTCAGTCCACACGAAAATAATCGAGAAATTGTACTTCTAATGTAATATAATAATTTATACGAATGGCTTGAAAATGCAGGATGGATTTGATGCGGGGATAGATAGATAAACCGCAATCAAGGTAGTAAGCTCGTATCGTATTTCGATCAAAATTGTCTTGGGAATCTGGCCAACAGTGGAAAGTGTTGCCAGAAGCAGGCGACTTCACTTCTACTGGGTGCCTGGTCACAAAGGCATTGAGAGCAACAAGATAGTGGACGAGACTGCCACGAGTGGTGTACGGCTGACACCCAATAACGTGATCAACATTGGAAAACCCCTTCATTGTCTATATGACGATCTAGACAGAAGCATGGTAAAAAAAAAATAAAATCACGATGGAATGAGATACCTGGGTACAAAACTGCAACATGGCACATGACCATCAGAAATATACAAAATTCCTACTGGCACTTGATAGAAATGACTGTAGGAAGATTGTCGGTATACTCACTAGTCGGTGTCTGCTGGCAACACCCGCCTGCAGAATGGAGCTGACGGATCGAGAAGGCTGTAGAACTCCAGAGCGAGGAAATAGGGAAACAATTGAGCATATTTTGTGCACTTGTTCCGCCTTGGCAAAGCTATGGTTCAAGCATCTGGGGACTTTACGAAAAAGGTTTCGATAGTAAGGCCACAGAGTTTATTGAAATACGTGTCAAGCGCAGGTGTCATAACAAATAACTAACTAACGTTACTAACATTTTTTACGGATTTAAGAGCTGCAAGAGTCTGGGGTTTATGTCAACCCGCGACTTCAAAAGGCCACACTAAGAGAAGTCTGGAGCGGTCAAATCAGGCGATCTTGCTGGCCTGTGCAAATTGCCAAAACGGGGGATGCCCGGGAAATACATCCTTCAGTATATCGATTGTGGCATGTGCAGTGTGTGCCGTTGCACCGTCCTGTTGGAACGACATGTTTTCCAATCCCAATTCAATAAGTTGCGGGAAAAAGAACTCGTTGATCATTGCTCTGTAGCGCTCACCACTCACAGTAACCGTTTGGCCCGCGACGTCTTCGAAGAAAAAAGGTCCGATGACTCCTCCAGCGAAAACAGCACACGTCATACAGTGACTTTGAGTATTACACGCGGATTTTCAGTGCCCCAGAAGCGTCAATTTTGTTTACTTACGTGTATTTCGCATGTGTTTACTACACAAATGTCAAAACAGAACTGACATTAGAGGTCAATTGCAAAATTTATACCATTTTCTGATAGTATGATTACTTTTACGCCACCCTGTATTAAATATTTTACCACACTGCTATTTTTCCACCAACAGTGTAAATATACATACCTTGATTATAATACATATGTTTATATACATACGCACCTATGAAAGTAAGGAAGCACTAAATCGTAATTTTGAATACTAATTTAGTGGAGTTGTTGCAACCTGAGAATGCCAGGATCCATTTATCCATTCGAAAACGAGAGTGTTGATTTCAAATTATTTATGTAATGCATGCTACAAAAACATATAAAAATAATAAAGACAATATCAGATAGTAATGACTGATATCTAACATACATACTTACATACATACATACATACATACATACAAATACCATAAAATATGTTTTTCGAAGTTGTCGCTTTGCTACGTGACATTATCTGATCTTGTTTTCACTTTATATGGTTTGATCTCTAGCTGGAAGCAACCAGCTAAGATCGGTTTTGACCACGAAAATCGCTGCAGAAGTTTGAAAATATATGACTAGTGCGAGTATGGAATTTTAATTGAAATTTGCGCTGACGCCAAAAGGATGTCTTCTAATCTTGCGGTAGATGAAAACAAGCGAAGGCCTGCTGCGTTATCCAATTATGAGGTGCTGCACAATTTCAAAAACTCATGCCAATATACTATTCATGTGAAAAATTTAACGTCCATAATTTAAATTGTATGAACTGCATTTCAGGGCCAAGTTATAGTACGCATATTAAGCAGCCTAAAAATGGCAATAATTTAGACGAGCTGTCAGCGAAGCAGTACAGTTTAGACACTTACATCCGTTCGATTTCTAATTTTCTCTCAAATGTGCCAACAATTTCCACTTAATTTGCAGTGATTTTGATTATATCGGAGTCCTGGCGACTATTTTGCAATATTTCATGAGATCCATGAGGTCTTCAAGTGTAAGCCACATGTTAGCCGTTGGGCTAGTTTGAATTTAAAATCAAGAAATAAGCAAATCATTAAATCTATAGCAGTAGTTTAGCTGGAAAGATCAAAATCACTGGGGAGACCGTTAGAGAACGGCGCAGACAATTTCGTAATTGTCAGTTTTTATCAACATACTACTACTCTAAAGTACATCTATAAATATCAGTGCTTTAGTGACGTCTGCTCAGCAATTTGGTGTGGTCATCACAATTTCAATTCTTTAAGCCTACAACAGGAATTCGTCTCTGAAGTTAGATTAGATGGCTGATCAAAGATCGCATATGAACTACTATGTATATGTAACCTTTGTGAAGAAGTAGAGAAGAATAACCCTGTATTCCATGTGTTTAAGCCTTGACCTCCTAGCCACGACTTGCTTCCACCTTATCTTCTTCTTCAGATGGAGTCTGGCATGACTTCGAACCTTACAGCATAGATGGCGTTAGGGCATTGGCCCATTAAAAGTCCCACAACTGAGAAGAGGCTAGTCTTATTTAAATCACTAGATCTCTTCCGATTGATCTTGGGCCAAAAGGCTATTGCGACAGCGCAATTTCCGGCGACTCCGATGTGGCCTGGCACCCATACCAGTCTTATTACAAAGATAACCGACAACGGTAACCTCGGCACTCCTTGACCAACCCTGAACACACTGGTAATGAGTCAAGGCTAGTATCGCTGCTGTGCTATCTGAGTGAATGGTCACTTCTCTGAAGGAGGCTGCACTCCGTAGTACTAAATCTACTGATACAAAGGACTCTTAGGTGGACATGTACACAAATGAACTGCTCGTTTAGGATGAGTTTCAGCAATGGTAAGAATCGTTCAGTTCTTTTTAACCAAAATATGACTTGACTACTAGAAATATGACATAAAATTATTTTGAAAGTCAGCTAAAAGAAGTTGATATATGCAAGTATATGTCAATATACTTCCTTTAGGCTCGGACTTTCAGGAAAGATTCATCGAAAGCTCTCAGAAATTAAATTCGTTCTAAATAAACCTCGAGAAGAAAAAGGTGACTAAGTTTTCTCAAATAATTTCAGTTTCAAACAAGTTTTAAATTGAACTTTCATTGATTGCCATATTTTTGTATGCGGTAAATTAAAGTTATCAACTTAGCTTAGACATCAGAGCATCGATTGCATATAAGATCTAAGAAAAAAACATTCACATTCAAATTCACAGACCTTTATTTATGATGATTGGGGGAAATCCAATAGAGTTAGGTCGAAGTAGCGAAGCAGAGATCGTATTTCTGAATATTTTTTCTTTTTGTTCAAATCTACTTAAAACAATACAAGTATGTATGTATATATATGTTTGCATAAAACAGAAAATTTCTTGCCCGGAAATTATTGTACATCTAAAGTTGTGTAAACACGCAAACAGCGGAAATTCCGCAGGAAGGAAGTAGTCCACGAACTCTTATATACATACATATTCATATATTAATAGATAATAACGGGATTCCTTATTTCCTTCAAGAGAGAGCAAAATTGCATCACTTCATGACTATAACTATGTAATTTGGAATATTTGTTTATATAGTGTTTTCTAAATATTTATTCTAATTGGATTGTGGACCTGCAATAAACGCAAAGAGGAAATGTGCCGTTTGACTTTAACCACGAATTGACCACTCGAAGCTGTGCAAATATTGGAATATGATGCGAGTTTCTTGGGGAGGGCAAAATGCAGGGAAAATAAGATCATGTGGGAGAAAGTATTCTTTGTTTATTAAAGATATTATAAAATGAAAGAAAAAAGCAATAAGGCAGGTTATTGGCTTATGAAAAACATTATGTAAGCAAATGATACTCCCATAATAATATGTATATAGCTGTTTTTTATTGTAGCTGCTAGTTGTATCTTGCGGCCAAAAAGGCGTGGTTTTAGCAAGAGACTCTACCGAAGGGTCAATTGAGTCCGACAGGACATCGCAGCCGATTGTAAGTTGCACCACGAGAACGCCCCGGCTCACACCGCCTTTCTTGTGAACAGCTACCTAACAAACGCCGGCATCTCAAAGCTCCCGCAGCCGCCCTACAGCCCAGATATGGCCTCCCCGGACTTTTTTGTTTCTTTGCCGGTAAAAGCCGATGAAATGCAAGCACTTCGAGACAACAGAGGGGATCCAAACAGCATGCAAGTGGCTCTAAGACTATTCCCAAGAATGCCTTCCGTGACGCCTTCAATGCTTTGAAATCGCGCTGGCAGTGCTGCCGCGACGCAAAAGGAACCTATTCTGATAGTTTTTAAAGAATTGTAACGATTGGTTCAATAAATTTTAAAATTATAAATCGACTCAGTCCTATTAGTTTCCGAACAAACTCTGTATATATTCATCCCTCCGACTTCGATCCAACAGCGACCCGAATTCATTATATTCTCCTTTTTAAAGCAGCTTTGCTTGTACTAACTACTTGTTCAGCCTGTTTTATACGACTAAGTCAAGATTATAATGTTTTTTGTGCTGAAAGGGGAGCCTGAATATACGAAAGATACGAAACACCAAAAAAATAAATTCACATGACCTCGACACGATCTCTTTTCGAATCTTTCAGCAGATGGTAATGATTTGCAAATTATTTAGTGCAACTTTAACATTAGCACAAATCTATTGAGCTTTTTAAAACTAATACGAAAAAAGTTGTTTCTGGTGGTTCTCTTTTTGTGAAAAGAACTTCAAGTATTTGAGGAAAAAAAATATTTTAGATATTGGAAGTATTGACGTACTGTGAGAACTTCATTTTCATAATTGCTAAAGCACAAATATTTGCTCTAATTTCTTGCAAAAAAGTTGCTTGCTTGAAGAACATATTCTCAACACAAAGCAAGCAGGATAATCACACGAACTGATCCCTGTAGTTACGCTTTCTTGCGGTACCTAGTACCGGCACCTCAACTCCAGTCACTCAATGGCTAAGTAAATTTGCATAACAGTGAAGACCGCAGAGGCAATGAAGCGGAACGACGTGAAGTGCCCAAGGATAATTAAAGAATTTGTAGATAAAAGAATTGAACGACAAATGACAACTAGCTGACACGTCAAAGCGATGGTCTTCAATGTTTCTTCTTCTCTTTTTTCAATGGTTTGGTATGTTATCAGTGAAACCGTATTGAATGACGATTTAAGGCAACATGTCACACCGCAGGAACTCGCGCAACACACCAATAAGTTTCTACATTTAATCAGCGCTATGTGACGCAGACACATATATTAAGTGTGCACACCAACAATTAGAGTTTTATGTGGTTGACTAGAGCGCTACCTTTTACCCAATTTTCTCATGGCTCCACTTTACGCAGCAGCGAGATTTTTGGCGCGCTTTTTCGTGCCCACAAAAACATGAAATTCGTGGAATCTCTGCAATGTTTACTTAGCGGCCGCACGACGGGCGACATTGAGGACGAAGCGGCGTGTGTGCGGAGACAGAACGGTTTTTGATGATCAAGTGCGACTGCAGAGCCTGTCGATCTCGTTGACGCAGGCCAAGGCACTGCAACAGCATCAAAGGCAGAGAATGTGATGAACAAGAGCGGAGGCAGTAAAATGGAGCTCAACGACAACGACAACAACGACGACGAGGACGAGGCAGTGGAACTTATCATTTTCGGGCATTTTTTACGTCGCCTGCAAGCAATGGTTTTCGGCATTGTAAGAAGTGGAGAAAAAATGAACCATTCATGGTTATTTCGTACATTTGAGTTGAGATTTCTTGGAAATCCTTTCAAGTGCAGCACACACAAAGTCGCTCCAACCGACTTTCCCATGGCTCGTTGGCACACGGACGCGCTGTACCGGTCGTCCGCTGCGCTTGTTGTTTGTGTGCCTTTCAAATGCGTTGGAAGATATGCCCAGGATAATAGGCAACAACGGCAGCAATAATAATAACAACAATAGACAAGCAATATCAACACTTGGCTGAGGGAAAATCATTGTCTTCTGCGGGTGTGCGCGCTGCGCTCGGTGGAGTCGTTGTCGAAGGCACGGCGTACAAGTGCAGCTATCGGTTGGTACCTTGTACCTGTTATACCCGTGTATTACTATGCGCGCTAGATGGCGTATATCCCGCCAATTTATGAATGAGTTTGATTAAATGCCACATAGTGGAATGGGGGCAACAACAAGCGTTGGTCCGATCATCTAACATGTCAAATAAGCAGGAAAAAAATCCTCTCAAGCTTATCTCCGCGCGAGATGTTTATGTATACACATTCGTGTATATATTTGTAGATCCTTGAATTCGGTTGGCAAACAAGTGCACACACACACACACACACTCGTTACTATTTGATTTAATCGGCCTAGCGGTTGAGATCAAGGCGGCTCATACGTTCTCCATTGCTCCTTGACACTCCTTATAACTTCGGGTGAGAAATCTAGCTAATTGTAAATCCGCTGATAAATGTGTCACTTGTGTTTGGACGTTGGCGGGATTCCAGGAATCGTTATCCAATATCCAATATGAGTGCATGTGGTTTGATGTGAATGGAATTTCGGTGACATTATTAATGAAAAAGATGTGCGTTGAAGAGAAGTCAATGTAGCTACCACTCCTGTGGACACAAGTGGCGAGCAATTAAGTGCCAATGACAAATAAATATTAGTTTTCTTAAATTCAACGCATACAGGGTGTGACATCACATTTTTTTATTAACATAGACCAAAAACTGGATAATAGAGATTCAGAAACTTTCCTTTTTTCCGAGCTTAGATTCATAATTTGTACTGCGAATTGATTTTAACCACAATTACCACGATACTCCCCTTGGGGCCAGTCTGCATGAGCAGTTTGAAGCGAATTCCAAGGGCTGCCGCTTCTCGTGGTACCAGAGTTAAGTCTCCAGCCAGACCTCGTAGCTGAAACTGAAACACACACCATTCACACAAGAAGCTAACCCTAATTATCAGTTAAACGTCTTCGCCGCCTAAACAATTCAAGTGCAAAGAACCCCAACTGTTCGCCATTCTGACTAGTGCTAACGGGTACCGCTAACATTTAAACATTTCTCAGTTCAGCCAATCCCCATACCACTCAGATCCCTAATGCCCGAGTACATTGGGCATTCTGCAATTATTTACACCCCGCCCCATAAAAACAACCCGACCTATCTGATGTCAAAATACATTCAAAGGTCCATGCCCCGTAAGCAGAAATCCCAGACTCAGACAAACTTCAATTGAGCAGTATTGTCACCGTTTTTTCCATCGATATGTCCACAGCCACACCTAAACCTCAAGTATTTACAATCTGTAAGAGATGTCCTCCAGCCCGCTCTGACTCAAACCGTTTCCTTAATATCAATAAATACTCCAAGGACACATTTGTTGGCATTCTCCTTGACGACAAACTGGACATGAAACCATGCATTCTCTATACTGCGTTCCTTCCTAAACCCTTACTGTATATCTGATCACATACCCCGCGTTAACTCCTGAAGCCGTTCCACCATAACTCTTTCCAGCACTTTTCCAAATTTTGGAAGAAGTCTAATGCCCCGATAAAAACTAGGATCGCTCCTGATCTTATCGGAGGACTTTAGGAGAGGAACAATTCTAGCGTTTTTTCACTCGCGAGGAAAATATTCCTCCCAGACGCTCTTAACATAAATGACCTCCAGGTTGACCTAAGACAAAAAGGCCAAAGGCATACCCCAACTCCCCATCATCTAACGGAAGAGCAGGTACCTTTTGTGCTGAAAAATAATTTCGAATCGAATAATGCTGGGTTAGCTGTTCTTATTTATTTGCCTGACACTGTATATATACTATATGTAATTAATTTTGCACCATGAGAATGTCTAGACCCCCTATTACCTTGGAAGCAAATGCTAAGTAAAAATTATTAAACATATTTTAAAAATCGTCCGCTTTCAACAAATTGAAGCACCCTTTATAGGTATTAAATTACTGGATTATGTCATAAGAATTTGACAAATGTATTTTTACACTGACTTCAAGTTCCTGGAAACACTTTCCGTTAATAAGTACACATAAATAAACAGGTGAACGCCTGAGAAATGCGAAGAGCCAAATAAAATAAATAAAATAAATAAAATCCAATAACAGAATATGTGGGGGAGACTACTTTACCTTACATTATATATGTGTATGTGTATTTCTATGTCAATGTATGTATATAACAATTTCGGTTGACAAATATTGGTCAAATTAAATATGGACTTAACTGTAGAGTGTGGGGAAAATAGCCGGCGCGATTGACACACGATACTTTCAATGGGCACAATACCAAAAACCATGCAGAAATATACAGACATTTCGACTTTTCCAAGTATGCACTTAGAACGCTTGTAGTAGCAGCATGGCACTTTCCCAGCACTTTCTCGTCCCGGCGAGCGTTTCAGTGCCAAGTAGAATGGTCAATTAATACTTTAAGTGGCTGCACCGTTGTGACAACCAAAGAATTTGAGTATCCTGTTGTGCACTTTACAGTTAGCCTGTCGGCGATGATAGAAAAAATGCAAAAAATAAAAATAACAACAACCAAAACTAAGCCAAATCCTCTAGAAATGTAGAATAATGCTGGAACAGGCCAGCGGCAATCAGCTGTGCGGGAGGCTACATAAGCCGTAAGGAAAGTCATCAAAAGTAATCTTGACGACCTGCCCGAGCAAAGTCGACTAGTTCTCATGCCAATTATTTATGCCTGCACATACAAACACACACCGAAACATATGTATGTGTGTTTTTCGTGTTGCCCTTTGGCAGGTTGACACTTCTCTTTCTGCACTTGGCCAACAACAACAACAGCAAAAACAAGCGCTGCTGTGCAGTTAGTCAAACCAGAACTCATATTTCCGAGCAGTATTTATGGTTCACAGCCACAGGAATAAAGCAAATAGCAACAAAAACAATCGTAAGTAGTTCAAAAAAAAGCCTAATAATAAGACAATCCTATCAATAAAGTCTCATCTTGTCCTGTTGACAGTGCGTAACTTTGTATGCACGAAATGCTAGCGACACTAACAACTTCGTATGCCTTGAGGCTGGGAAAATTTTAGTGCAATCAGCTGTTTGGCTCGCATTTTTCTTCTTGAAGACGTTCAACAGACACTATGGGAAGCAGTCGCACACTTCTACACTTGGCTTTGCAGGAGATCTGTCAGTGCACTCAAAGCCGAAAACGCACACTGAAAAGAAGAAGAAGCAGTAGAAAAAAATTAAATACGAAAATAACACAAAAAACTCCAATAATGCATGGACTTACATTAGAAAAGTCATCATCATCAGCGGGATCAGCTGGTTTACCAGTCATTGTCGTTGGCTGCTTTGCTCGTGCACGCCGATCGCCGAAAGTCACACGGTCCGATCCACTGTTGATCTTCTTGGGTAATCCTCAAGTGTTGAGGGGTGTAGCAATTCAATGGACATACAAGTATTATTGCACAATAGCGCGCATCCACCTGCAATCAGCTGATTGTGTGCGCACTACCGAATTCCTTGCCCGATTCTCACCAATCTCCTATGCATGCGCTATAGACCTTGCAGACCTGTCATTTTCCGTGTGTACGTGTGCTGATCATGCGCTCGAATCTCGGTTGTCTATTGTCTCATTTATTATTTTATTTTTATATTTTTTCGTTGCGAGCATTTTGTTTGTTAAGGCGAGGGGGCTGAGATTTTAAGGAGCGGTAAGCAGCCACGTATTGGTGGTCTGCCGATCAAAAAACTGCAGATAGGCGTACAAAAAAAGTAAAAATTAATGAAAAGTAAACCAGAAAATAAATATCTGGAAGAAAAAACTGCAGAAATTGAAAGGCCAGCACCAACAACACCGTTAAGGCAGGTCCTTACAACATTAGAATCAGCCAAGAAGCGGAAAATCATTAGCAACTCATCTGCAGTGTTTATTTTTTTTTTTTTTTTTTTTGTAATTGCAGTTCGTTTCATTGCGTTTTGCGATTATTGTGTGGCACTTTGAATTATTGAGCAGGAAATCGGCACAAAAAAGATCAGAAAGGCAGCACGAAGAATCGGCTCAAATTGGTAAATACCAAAAATGATGTTCGTGGGAGTGGCAACTTGCAATTGTCTAGTTGTCACTAAGCAACAAATTATAACAGGGGATTTTTGTCTATGGGATCCGCTCGTTATTGCTGTCGAAAAAATTATGAAATGGCAAAAAAGTAAAATTCAAAAGGAATGAAAGTGGTTTTTAACTCATAACTCCCTAGTAATATTTATATTGTATTTTTTGTGCGAAAAAGGTTTGCAATTAATTGTTCGCTGGGTGTTTGTATGTAAACATGTATATTCGCTTCCTTGGAAAAGTGACAAGCAAATTAGTCGTTAATATTTTGGGTTCATAGACGTGGTTTAATGAAAATTATGAACTTGGGTAAAAAATGTGAAGATTTATAGAAATTCTTCAAATAGATTGAGAATTCACTTGATTGACTGTGTGCCTTTTCTTGAAAGTCTTTTTTCCTAGTTATTGAATGAACTGAAGCTAAACTTCGAAAATCAATTTTTCACCATTTTTAATTTCGAAACTCCGGCATTCGTTAGGAAGAAACTTGTAATATTTTCATACGGAAACGGTTTATTCTAAGAAGAAATTATTCTTTTGCTTTTTACCGAAATAGTTTGAAAAAGAAACTATTCGTTCAGATCGATGTATGGGACGACTAGGCGCATTTTACGTCGACATCTTAAAGCTGTATAAAATACAGCTTGTGCAAGCACTGAAATCGCTCGACCTTCCCAAGCGACATCGCTTCGCTCTATGGGTTCTAGAAACGTTCCAAGAAAAGCCGACTTTTTCTTGCCAAATTTTGTTCAGCGATGAGGTCCACCGCTGGCTCAATGAGTTTGTAAACGAGCAACATTGCCGCATTTGAGACGAAGAGCAACCTGAAGAGATCCAAGAGCTGTCATTTCATCCAGAAAAAACAATAGTTTGGTGTGATTTATAGGACGTTGGAATCATCGGTCTATATTTCTTCAAAAATATTGACGATGTGAACGTAACCGTCAATGGCGACCGTTATCACGCCATGATAACCAACTAGTGATCTCGGCTCATGATTTCAACAAGACGGGGTCACTACCCGCACCTCACACCAATCAATAGATTTATTGAGGGCACACTTCGGTGAGTAGATATTTTAGCGTTTTGGGTTGGCTTATTGGCCACCAGGATCGCGTAAAGTCAGACTTTTTTCCTGGGGAGATTTGTAAAGTCTAAAGTCTATGCAGGATTTGCAGTAAAATATCATGCATGCCATTCGCCAGTTACCAATCTAAATGCTCGAACGAGTCATCGAAGTTGGACTCAACGGATGGGCCATCTGGCGCGGCCAAAATTTGAAAGAGATAATGTTCAAAAATGATTGCCAAAGTTTTTCGAATGATAATAAACATTATTAAATTTGAAGTTTGTGTGTTTTTTCTTTAAAAATGTAGGGAACTTCCAAATGAATTTACATCACTTCCCTATTTTCAACTTCGAAATTCATTAAAAAAGCAATAAGTCGATTATTTGTTGGGAGAAAACTTCTAATATTTTTATTATGGTTAAATTATTATCTTTTGTTCGAGGATGTCCTATGCAAAAGACTCGAAAAAGAACTTTTTTCAAGCATTTACGGACTAATTACCTTTTCTATTCCAATGGGTACGAAATGAGACCAGTCACTTTATATACGATTAATCCACATAAAGAATGCTTTGCAAGGATTATTTTATTTAAAATGTTGTTAACAAACCCAGAAACTAACACATTGCAATATGTTATGATGATAATCGCAACACAAGAATCAGAAGTAAAATATCAGGCTTCGATTAAAGCAATAATTGATTAGATTTTTTTTTCAACTTTATTCTTGCATGTGTCGATATTTTTGTCGGAGTATAAAACCTTTCAAGTAGTACCTGGACCACTGGAACCACTGGAGTAGAATAGAAGAAAGAAGATGTTCTGAATTAGTTTTCTTTTGCAAAGTTCAGCACGCCGCAGTCGTATGAGTTTTTACTGGGCATTGGTGGATGTAAGTTGCCAAAGTTGTCTGGAGTTGTCGTGAGTTGGAAACATCCAGACACTTTCTCCTCCATTATAAAGCCTTTGACTGAGGTTGAAACAACTAAGCAGTGTTACCTTAAGTAAAACAGGAGACATAGAGGAAACTGACTTTAAAACTTTAGGTAAAAAAGGTGAAAATATGTAAATTAAATTAGTTGAAAGTTGAAAACTCAACTGGTAAAACATCATATACCAGAAGAAACTTTGCTATTTTTCCCCAAAACCCTGTACGTTAAATTTTGCTGCAAAATATGGAATTTGCTATAATTTCCAAGGTTACATTTCACACCATCAAAAACCATTTAACGTTTCTGTGCTGTTTGAAGAAAGTATGTATGTAGATAAGAGTCCAACTGATTTGGAAAAGTTCGTTAATTCTATATCAGCACTCACACACAAACATATTGCATGCACGTAAGCGGATTGCCGCCAAGTCCGAAGCACACACGCACACTCACTTTCCGAAATGTTGCGCTCTAACAACCAAATTGTAACCGCCACCGCATGAGGGCGACACACCAGCTGACGCGTTGGTGGGCAGTGGTGCTCAACATTTGTATGTATGTATGTACGAGCATAGTTTGAGGAGTGTGCAAAACAAGGCGGCAGGCATTTCTAACTCCCCTCAACAGCAGTCAACTTAAACATAAAAACAATACTTATGTTTCGCAACGTACACAACACAACACCAACAAATCGAGCGTTAATAGCAACAACAACAATAGCGAGGATTGGTGCCATGGCCATAGTATGTGACGCGCGCGAAACACACCGACACAAAAACCAGAACCAGAACTTTGCACGCTGTCAAAATGACGTATGGCGCGCATGTGTATTGGTGTATCTCCGCGTGTCTGCCGCATTGCGCAGGGTATATACTACTAAATCGTGTGTGAGTGTGTGTATGCGATGCGCTCAATATGCTTGCTTGGCTCAACGGCTCAACAAGGCAGCGCCGCTGCTTGTAGTGGTGTATTTCGTAACGGACAAAATTTCTTATTGCATTTCTTCCCCGTTCTTATTGTTAATGACTATATGTAGTGTTGTTTTTGTTGGCGTTTGCGCTGTTCTCTGTTATTCTGTTGTATTGCACCACGCTTTGCCTAACGTACAACAATATAGTCGGCGACAGAAGTGGCAGGCATGCCGTAGCGCACGGCCAACCCACTGATATATGGCGCGGCAGCAGAGCGCTTCGCTGCGCAGCAAAACCCACACAAAGCGCGTTGAGCGCTGCCGTCACCCGCCAAACCGCTTGACGCGCCCACCCATACACCTTGGGCGCACGTAACGTGCAACAATTGTTTGTTGTTATTAGTGCTGTCAGATGGGTTTGTGCCGTGGCTCAACTTGTTTGCGTCGTTGTCGCTTCCATAGACGTTGCTGGCTTTGTTGAGCCGCGCGCGTCAGCCACGTTGCTTGGCGCGCGCATTTGACTGTCATACTAGGCGCAGCATATTGCGTTAGGTAAGTTTTTCAGACAATCGCATTTTCTGGAAAGTTCTTTGTTGATGGATACTCATATGACGTTGAAGTATTGTCAATTTGATTAAGAAAAAAATTAATTTGATCTGTTTTCGATGTTTCCGCTAAGGTCTTCCTCAAAAGTAAGGAAGATGGTTCCACCTCAGCGCCGTACGACATGTATGCAGAGATTAACCAGTTATCTCCGACATCGCATTCCAGTTTTGCCATCACCACATCAGCTTTGCTGAAATTAGGAAATTAGAACACTATTAATTAATTTCGGACCATCATATAGGCTTTGGTTTTACCTCCATCGTTGGTCACCAACAGCTTATGACTATTCGTCCTCAATCCAGAGATCCCGTTGTGACCTAGCCACAGCTCCTGGATCAGAATATCTGCTTCATGTTGTTTTAGACGAAACAGTAAATTGGCGAGGGCCGCCTTCGCATGTTGGAGATTAATCTGGCGAAATCTTATCCATCAGACTGTCCTCCAGAAGCGCTAGTTCAACGGCCACGTCGTGCTCGGCCAGCGCCTTCTCAAACAGCTGTTCAGGGCTGAGGACGGAGTCGCCAATTGACGAACCGCCACCAGAACTCGCCATGTCCGAAAGACTCGGGTCGTTCCGCAAGGTCGTTGTCGTATCCAGCCTTTCGAACCCATATTCTATGGCTCTCTTTAATTTTCTCAGAGGCTTGTTGATATGGTTCCTCGGTTCTTTCCAGCCTCATTACCTTCAGTCATACGTGGGTAGTGAGGGGTTACAGTTTCTAAGGTTTTCCTCAATCCACTGATAACCAAACGCGAGCCCTAACGCAAAGTGAAAGATCCGCTTTGTCCACAGCCCCTAATCTGGCTCCCTTCAATACCTCCCCTACCCAAGAGATTGGCACTCTCATACTTTGGGGTGGCCCACAGTTTCCTCCGACCATATTTAGAAAGACCGAGAAGATAAGGTTAGACTTTAAAATTTCTAATTTAAAGATATTTCAGGTAAAATTCCGACTTGTGAGTTGGTAGATCGCAAAGAAGTACATAAAAAGTCGGTCGGAATTTTCTTTCATATAGTCGCTTTCATATAAGATAGGTCGGTTATATTCGCATTACATTCCGATTGCTCCTGACCCTCCCTTACATGCTCTTCATTTAGGAAATTTTCGTATAGTTACGGGCTATTTTGTCGTCTGTTTTTATTTTTTTTATTTTTTTTTTTGTTGGTTGACAAATGTTTTGATTGTTGCGAGCTCTGTTGCGCTGTGCTTAGCTCAAAAATTAGATATATAATACATACTATGTACATATGTATTTACATAGAGAAGCATATTTGATATTGAGCGGGTGACCGAGCGCGCGCTTACGAACACCAATACAGCTCAGTGCATATCTGTCACACGTACGGGTGGCGGCAACTATTGTTATTGCCGCTGTCGTTGCTGGTGCTGCTGCCACAGCTGTTGTTGCTATTGTTGTCCGGCGCGCTTATGTTCTGTGTTTGCATAGTGTTGAGACGAGAAATCACAGATACATAAATGTATACGCTTGCGCTTGTGTGTATGCACGTACATAATTGTATCTGTGTGTAGACATGTTTGCTGGCAGAGTTTTTAACGGTCGTTTCGTCTGCTATGCCGATATGGGTTGCTGCCCCTTCACGGCGCGCATTGAGCCAGCCACCCATTTGTGGGACTCAACGTACGACAAGTTGTTGTTCGAAAATATTCATGCTGTCTCAAACATATGTTTGTTTGTGTATGTATGTGTGTATGAGTGCTTAAAAAATTGTGTATGCACATGTGTTCCAGCAGTCGTTGAACGAGCTATCGATTCGTTACGCATTGACCGGCCAATATTCGCGCCTAAAAACCAGTCGAGTCGCTGAAAGTAGGCGTCCCCCAACAGTCTGCCACCCAAAACAATAGCTTTGGCGCGAGCATAGATGTTGGGCACGCGGCTTTTTGGCGCTAAAAGGCTTTGATAAAGCGATTTGCAAAGTTCTTTTACATACATATGTACATAAATATGTGCACTTGAGTACGCTGTTTTGTGTGTTTTGTTGAAAGATAAGGGCATTTATAATTTATTCATGAACTCTTTTGGAATTCGCTAATTTAAAGGAGCTATTTAAACTTATAACTGTCAGTGACCTTGGTTAGAATTAATTTCGGAATGAAATTTCTCCAACCGTCCCCTTCAAATGTCTTTCATGATTTCCAGACTTCGGGTGGTTCAATAATTTTTGATATATAAAGTGACTTTTATTTTATTTTACCTACTCTCTTGCACTAAAGTGTATTAGAAAATCAAAGTTAACTATAATTCTTCTGCAGCGGAGGTCTTCCTCTTCATCTGCTTCCACCGGCCTATACTAATTCGAAAACCTTCTAAGTTGGAGTGTTCTCTTCCATCCCGACAACATGACCTAGCTGTTGACTCGTTGAACCGTATATATCGTGCATCTCATTCAATCGAATGCGGTATTCGCCATTTCCAATATGAAAAGGGCCAGAAATCTTCCACAAAACCTTTCTTTCGAATACTCCTAAGGCCGACTCATCAGATGATGTCAATGTCCATACCTCTGTACCATATAGCGGGATGGGAATAATGTTGGACTTCTAGAGTTTTGTTTTGTTCAATGTTCAAATGAGGACTTTATTTCTCAATTGCCTACTTATTCCATAGTTCTCATGTTTATAAGAATGATTCTGCGTGGTATTTCAAAGCTGATATTGTTATTGATCTTGATGTTGATACTGCTTCCAAGAAAAAAGGAAACTATCTAGACTTCAAAGTTATGACTGTCAACAGTGACGTGGGAGCCAAGTCGCGAGTGCGACGATTTTTTTTTTTGATGACAGGATATATTTCGTCTTGCTGTCGTTCACTACCAGACCTATTTGCTTCGTTGCCTTAGCCATTAGGCGATTTGACTATAAGAGTATTCGAGAAAATATGTCTTTCAAACGTAACGTGGACCTCTTTTATCTGATGAAGGCGCAATCTTAAACGAAATGGTGAGAGCGATACTTCTCTTACTTAGCTCTTTAAATTCCAACGGCAATGATAGCCACTTACTCGTATATCTATAAAACTATGTGATGACTTTCTCTGCATTGGGTAAGAGTAACATATGCATCAGTTAATATACCCTTAACAATAATATTAAAGTTTGTCACGAAGTTTGTAACACCCAGAAGGAAAAGACGGATACCCTAAAAGGTTAGGTTAGATGGCTGATCAAAAATCACACGTGGACTGCTGTATGTAGTCCTTAGTGAAGCCACAGAAAAGACGAACTCTTATATTCGAACTTGTGAATTAGCAAAACGCTTAGTAGCTAATACACGTTTTCACAGGCGTTTAATTTCCATTCCTGCTAGTTCGGTGGTATATCTGAAGGTATGCGTTCCCAAGTGTTAAGTTTCTTTGCGAGTGTGGTCTTTTCTAGAGCCCTCTACCACATAAAGACTACATAGAGTACAATGCTCTTGACCATGGTGTCGTAGAGCCAAAGGACCACTTTCGGTAAGAGACTTTGCCAATGGCTCCTGTACAACAGTACAAGGCAATCGATGCCTTCTTTGCTCTCTCTTCGATATTCGGCTTCCATGAAAGCTTCCATGCCTTCCTATCCAAGATGAGCCCGAGATTCTATTAAGGGCATATTAAAATTAGTGTGACGCGCACAGTCGATTTATCCATATCGGTCTGTCCGTCTGTCTGTATATACGCGATCCCTCAGTTTTTGAGATATCAATATGTAATCTCATCAGTGAGGGGTATTGCGACTTCTGTGTAATTTTTTCTTGTTTAGTCTTTTTTTTCAGCTGGCTATGTATCTATATCCTCTTGTGTCTGCATATAGTTAAATAATAGTATTTGCTGATTCATTTGAATAAATCCAAACGATTTGCATAAAATGCAACATATTTAAAGGGCAAATAACTTTGTATTTACTTTTGTAAGTGATTTCTTTACTTTATGCCGTTCATGCTGCAACCATGGGTGCAATGCATTTGGTGTTTGGAATGTGCCGCCGTCAGTTTTTAATTGCAAAATGGCAACTTCCACAATACCATGTGAATACTTGAGAAACGAAGCAAGAAAAAAAAATAAAACCAAATCAACAGAAAGGCAACAAAGTAAAATACAGTGAAGAAGAGAAGAAGTATTAACCGCCCAGAGGTTTTCAAGTGTCCACTCTTCTGGTTTGCACTGCATTTGCCGTTCCGTTTGTCCTTCGATTGTCGAGATTGAGCTGCAGCCCTCTCTGCCGGCATTGTTTGCTTTATGCGGCGCTCAATATGGCTTTGTTTTCTTTATGTTCAATGAAAAACTTAAGAAATATATATATTTTTTTTTACTAAAAAATGTTGAACCTCAAAAATATGTATGCACGCACACATACATACATATGTACGTGCAATCATATGTACTTGTAGATGCTTGCGAGCTGTTGAAGAGATTTCCCAAACACCAGAAGGGGTCACTGCATGAACGGATTACTCAAGCTGTTAAGGAAAATAAGACCAATACACACACACACACACATATACATATACACGTAAAAAATATTATTTGCGCCGAAATTTGCTGCTTCAAAAATAAAATTCAATATGCTGCACTCAAAAAAATGCAGTCGCTTCTTATATATAGTAGATATGCATGTATATAAGTATGCGTGTATGTGTGTATATAGTTTTTTACAATGCTGCATTGTGTTAAGTTGGAGCGATTTTCCTTTCACAATGACTTCGAGCCTTTGCTTTATGCTTTTATGAATTGCCCTGTGTGAAATTATTCTGTCTGCGCACGTGTATGTTTGTGTGTCAGCGTGTGTGTGCATACACCACAGTCACTTGACCATCTTCAAATCGTGCTATTGATTGCATTGTATCCTTTCGTGAGAGGCGCGAATACCTGCAGCCACCGCCGCCGCCGTTATGACCTCCGCTGGGCCGTGAAAGAAAGGCGTGCCATTCATACCCTTCACAACGCGACACAAAATTATGATTTGTCAGCGTGCTGCCTTAGTGAAATTTCTAAAGCACTATTCAATCCGTTGAAGGCTACCAATAAAGTTGACTTTCATCATTATGACACAGTTGGAGTGGTAGTACTCACATACCATGTCTCGGTCGGTTAACCAGGCATAATGGCAACCAAGTCCTCCAAAAGTGTTTGCCACCATTCAGGTGCAGTGAGAAAGCCACCCGGACAATAAAGCGGAAAATTGTTGCTTGGAAAATACTATGATATGTGTGACTTCAGTGAGAGTGTAACAAAACGCTATCAGGATGCATTTACTATACTTATAGCCTCTTCTCAATGGTGTCACCTCAGCAGTTTGCAAAACTCTACGGGACTGCGTCTTTTTTGCTTTAAAAGCCAACTTTAATTTTTTGCTACTACTGGTTTCGGCTTCCCCCTAAGACAAGAGTCAAATTCATTATTGATCCTCAGTATTAACTTCAACAGTAGTTTTTATTAAGAAGCCAAACAAAACATCTAAATAGTTTATACTTAGAAGGAGCCGAAAATCATACCTACTTATAACACCTGTGATAAAATAAAAAGTACTATGCTTCGGTTGGTTGGCTGGTAGGATGTCGATAGACGTCGAAAGGTAGCCTAAGCGCAAGTGGCTGCTCACAGTTCTTCCAAGCGAATCTTAAATAAACTCCTAAAGTTCCAGAATAGATTCACTACTACAGAATTCTTGAAAATGAAGCCAATGTCCTTAGAGAGTAAACTTTTTCGAAAAAGCAAGTACTTGTATTCAGTGTTGGTCTTGCATCAATAGGAACATTTTTCTGATAATTTAAAAGCTGTGAAAGAGACTTTGGTGAGTATGAATCGTGTGCCAAATGTGCACCGAACACAAAATAACACATCAAATCGGTCACAAGGCAAGGTTCAGCATTTTTTAACGACGCTGGTGTTGCTCAACAAGTCACTTTTAGGCAAACTTCAATGTTTTTATTCCACATTGTTCTTTCAAGGGTTATACACAGATAGTAGCGTGTCTCCAACTTTTCGATTCCTTTTTGTAGTACGATTTGTCCTTTGCTTCAAAAGTTTCAGTTTCGGCGAACACCTTTTCATTCGACGAAAATTTCTTCACAGCGAACGTTATTTTGAGATCTGAGAAGAGGAAATAGTCACTGGGAGCCAAATCCGGAGAATACGGTGGATGTGGAAGCAATTCGAAGCCCACTCCATAAATTTTTGCCATCATTTTCATTGTTTTGGGAAACGGGGCATTTTAGTTTTCCTCAAATGCGCCCGTTTATCGAGAATCATTCAGTGCAGTCCTTTTGGATGACTTCAGACTTCTGAGTGAAATGATGAAACCATGTTTCATCTATTGTCACTTATCAATGCTAAAATTCCGTTTTTATTAATCTCCAAACATTGCTCCGAATCAGCAACTCGTCGTTGTCTCAGTAATTAAAGTGAGCTCGCGCGGCACCCATTTTGCACAGAACATTCTCATACTAAAATAGTCGCAAAAGATATGATGGACACGTTCAGTTGACATCTTTAAAGGCCTGCCATCTCTACCACTTCACTTTACAGCCATCCAAAATTATTTTTTGGAATTTTTTTGAGGTTTTCGTCGGTAACAAGCTCTTTTGGGCGTCCACTGTGTTCGGAAATTCGTCATCAAGCCAAGTTTTTGCTTCAACACTCGAAATTTCCTTTTATCAATTTTTTTCACACTAACAAAAGTTGTTGATCATACAGCTGTCAAATATATACATGCGTCTTTTCGTTTTAGTAGCACCATCTATGGGTCAAGCAGGGAAGCTTTCAACTATCCTGTTGCAATAAATTCATTCCAGCGAAACAACTCATCAATTAGTGACACTTTTTGGCCGTTTTTAAAGTTTTTAAGAACTTTTTATTGTTACAAACACACACTATTAATAAAGGAATTGCGAGATTTTTGGAAAAAAATATTATAAACTCGCATTCACCCAATGCGACGCCATTTCCGGTGACCCCTGGGAAAAAAGGTTGGATTTTTGACAGACATTTTTTACAAAAAAAAAAAAAAAAAAAAAATGAAAAATCCGGTGAAAGTTTTAAATTTTTTTTCATCCAGTTCTTTAAGAATTGTATCTCAAATACCTTTGTAAAATTTCATAAAGATCGGTTGAATAGTTCTCGAGATATCTTGAGAACGGACCACAAAGACACAGTTTTTAGAAAAACGTTCTTTAGCGCACAAGTTCTAAGGGCTGTATCTCCAAAACTATTACTCGAATCAACTTGAAAACTTAGAACAATATTCTAAAGGTGATGTAAAATTAATAAGACAATAAAAAAAATCGATGTTTTGAAACCCGTAAATCCTCTTTAGCATTTACGTTATCATTCGTCGTAAATGACCAGATCTTTGGGCATGAAAGTATCAACTGTATCTGAGTTTTCGGAAATCGAAACAAATTTCGGTAAGTTTAGCCTTATTAGTTAGTTTTGCCCCAAAAAAGAAAGCTTTATTAACAAATGATCATTCCATCCATTTAAGATGCTGTTAAATACACGAAATTATGCTTTTTAAACCAACGACTTTAAAGTAAAGTAAAACTTGTTTAAATTTACTGTAATTTTCATTTATTTCTGGAGCTTGAAGGGTATAAAAACTCTTAAGCATACATATGTATGTGTATTTAAAATAAATTTAATAGTACACTCATTAAACATTTTAATTTGCATTTATTTTTTATCAATAACTTGCGAGCCAAAAACCCAGCTCATTCAAATCACTTTTTCATCGCTTCAGCATAAATGCTTGGCTACAGACTTCAATACTTTCGAAATCACATTTATGTACATACATAC